>VWZP01003639.1:202216-696248 GCA_013396995.1 Dicaeum eximium
GGAGAGGAGAGGAGAGGAGAGGAGATGCACTGTGCATTTTTCAATGACTGCTTTTAAGCATGAGGCCAAATTCCTCAGCTTTTTCTCACATTAAAAATGCATTAAATCACAAGGCCATCTTTCCTGAAGTCAAGAGTTACTCATCTCAAGGACTATAGAAACAGGATTCTAAACGAGATATTGACCTTTTAGCCTGATATTGAAAAGACAGGTTATTTAGTGATAGCAGGAAAATGAAAGTAATTTCCCAGTCTCAATCCCTCATTCCCCTCTGTATGTGAATACATCCTCATATAGAGAAAGGCAAACCAAAATGCTCTAAAGTGGCTGCAAAGTAATTAATCTTTGAGTGAAAGGATGAAAACATGAAGTACTGTCAGTAATTTACTTTGCTGTAAGTAGGTTATACACTTCCAAATCTGAAATACTAACTGAAAGGAAGAGAAGGCAGGTACTCAGCTGCTGTCTGTCAACATAAGACTGTGACTTTGCTGTCTACTCTACTCATTTCTCTGCTCCAGCAAAATTATCTTGACATTTGTCCAGAAACCAGTCATAAATTATGAATATCTGGGATTATTTATAAATTTTAGTGTAGAGGTTTTTTGTTTGTCTTGGATAAACAAAACCTTGGATAAGATATTAACTATAAGCACTGAACTATTGTGTTTTATTCAGTAACCCTCTTGATTCCTAGAGACAAAAGCTTTTATAATAATTTATCTAGCCTACTCTTCTAAGGCCTTGATTTTGCCTTCTAAATCCCAGGTGCACATTGCTATTATCTTGTAACATCAGCTTGTTCTTCACATGTGTTAGTGATTTGCATGTCCTCTAGATGATAGAACAGATACACCTGCATGCTGAAAGGGCTGAGTTAAAGCATTAGTCAAGGCTTATGTCAGGCTGCTTTGGGCCTCAATGCAGCATTTGATTGTAAGCACCTTGTTCTTCTGTTTCCTGAGTTATTCTGCCTCTTTCAGCAGAGCACCTTCCCTGGAGGGAAGCAGTCATGTGCAGTTTGCTAGGTCACCATCGAGTCAGACAGGAGTCACAAATACCTTTAGAGAAATGAGCACTTGTTTAAAAACAGAGGCTTCTTCAGGAAATGAACCTGTCTTGAGGACTTTAGTTCATTTACAATCTGGTGTTCTCTTACATGCAGTCATAGTCTGATTCTTCATTGGTGGAGGATAATAATATGTATTTAGTATAAAGTGAATAGGTAGTATGTATGCATATACTATCAGTATATTATCAATATACACTATATTTTACATGTTCATATAATAATATATAGTTATATTATTTTTATATATATAAACATTGCTAATAAATGTTATTCAGTATATTATATATTTTATATACACACATACATATATAATATGCTGGTGTTAGTATAGAGTGCATTCTGGTGAATCTTTGCAGTTAATACATCTGCATTCCAAAAGGAAGGTTCAGAAGAAATATTGCACAGAAGCAGGATCCCAATGAAATGATGTCTACTCCTATCTATTGTTTACAGAAGGAAACTAGAGTGATGAGAGAAGAAACATTAAATGTAGAATTATGTCTGTGATAGTATTATGAGGAGCACCTGGGAATTCAACCAAATATTTTTAGTTTAAGAGAACTGCTGATCCATAAAATCATCCTTAATAGCTCTGCTGTATTAATATCATTCTTTGTGGAAAAAAAAAAGTGTTTCTGTGTATGCCTAAATTTCCTATCAGGAAAACATTAATCCACTATAACCTTTGTTACTCATGCTGATCATCCATGTGGAAAAAAGAGTAATTTATTATAAAACAACTTACCTTCAACATTTCTTGAATTAAAAAAAAAAAAAAAATTGAACTGACAGGAAAAGAGTAGTCTCTCACTGCCCCTCATGTTTTTTTGTGGGCTCTTTTTTAGTGTTGTCATTGTGGGGTTTTTTTAATTATTATTTGTTTGGTTTGAGGTTTTTTTAATCTATTCCAGAAATTGGGTTTTCTCTGATGTAAAAATATTCTATTCCCCTGAATTAGTTTCTGTTTCAAGATGTGGATTCTAGAAATGCTCGAGGTCATTCCTATGGTTCAGCAGTGACTCCACACTAGTTGTGCTAGTGATCCTTCCAGATCCATAGCACATGTATCTCTAGCTGAGGTTACATACTAACATACTACATACTTACCTACTACATGCTGCACTAACACTAAAACTAGAAGAAATTAAATTCTAATGCTGGAGTGAACTTTTTAACATTGACTCAATTAGGGGATGTGAATTCTGGACTGATGATTACTCAAATGCACACAGCAGTACTGATATACTCAGCAAAATGCATTCTATGGAAAAACAGTGATCCAGCAAAATGTCACATAACTCTAGAAATTCCTATTTAGAAGAAAGGTTACAACATATTTAAAGAGAAAATCTTTGCAGAAGAAGATGTTCAAAACCAATCAATATTTTTGTTGTTAGTTCATCCAGGATATAATATTTGAGGTGTAAACACAAATAACTTGATTTAATGTTTATAATGTTTATTACTTATGCATAAAGCATACTGAACTAAATTTAAAAATTACCCCATTATGTTTTCAAATCCAATAAAATTAAGTAAATAAACAGAATTAGAGGTTTCTCTGATATTTTCTTAGTTACCAGAGAGAGGTTGATTAGACAGCATAATTACTGAGGTTTTATGCAACATGCATGTGTATTTGAGAGTGCATATATATACAAATACAAACACAGAGAAAGCTAGAGAAATTGAACAAAAGGAAAGTCTCAATTCAACAAAAGATAAAGAACGTTTGTGAACTGAATGTAATGATTTCTGTAGTATTTCTGATCTTTGTTTGAGACTAGCAGGTATGAAATGTCCTTGTGTCTCTCCTTGTGATTTCTAGAGAAATACATGTAGTATTCAATGATTAGTTTATGGTCCCATGAGGGTGAGGAAATTCTGATCAGAAAAGCTGTGTGCAGGCTAACAGGAAGGAAGTTAAACTTTGCTTATGAAGGATACTTTTCAGAGCAGACTGTAAGAGTAAATTATTTATCCTATGACAGGATATAATAGTGAAGTAAATCTGAGACTCTTCACTGTTGCACGATTGCTCCATCAGTCACAGTTTATGGCAAGAATGAGTAATGTGAAGGAAACCTCTGTTCTATGGTGGGCAGGCTGTCTGCTCTGTCACCTGTAGCAAGTGTCCCCTTCAGGCTGAAGAATCCCAGAATGTTCAGAGAGGTTTACATATCTCAGTCCTGCACAATCAGTTTTGAAAGAAAGGGACACAAATGAACATTTTCAGGCTATTTTGATATAAATGATAGCTACCAAAATCCTTAAGCAACTTAGATTGTTTCATACATCACAAGGTTTTATATACAAATAAAAAAGCATGGTTCAAGAACTATACCTAAGGCAAGTATTTCAGACCCCAAACATTGTATGTATACATTATTACATGGAATTTCAAGGAGTATTTCTGACTGGCTACATAGAGGAAATAAAAGCACTGAAAAACATGAAACCTTGAGAACTTTAGACTTAACTCTATCTTGCAATGTATTTCAAACAGCTCAATGTATAGATGAAAACACTAAAAAATTAAAGATTGTTTATTTTACTGATAGAATTCAATGTTATTGTGAAAAATGTTGCTTTTTCCTCTCTGCTCTGTAAGGATGTCTTACTTCTTCAGCAGGTCATTATGTAACTACAGAAATCTTGCTTAGCTGTAGTAGAGTTTCAGCTTCAGATAGCTTTTTTTTGCTTTGATTAATATCTAAAACTGATGTGATTTTTTTCTTTTTTAATTTATATCTGTACTTTCAAATATAGCACAAGTTATAAAGCCATAAGTATTCATCCAATGCTCACCATACATTTTGCTCAGGAAGTGATGATCTTTCTTGGGGAACCCTATTCTCTTGACTTATTTTGATGTCTGTAGGATTAATAACTTGGATTTTGCAGCTGGGTTAGTACTTAATAGTTTTAAATCAGACCACAGCAAACTGATTTGTTTGTCATACTAACACTCACTCTGTATGTAGGAATTCCATGAATTACCCAAGTGCATATTACAGCTGCTTAAACTGCACTCCAGGGATTCAAGCATTGCTTCCAAGTGTGGGAGGGATTCGGAAAACATTTTACACATCAAATTTTCCCTGAAATGCACTTAGCCATCTCTGTTTCACAGCTTTATCTGTAAAGATGTGAATGACACAAATATAATTTCATTCTCATGTGAGCCCTCAACAAGACCTCAAAGGTACGGTTCATTTTTATTAAGTGTTGTTCCAAATAATATGGAAGAGAAATATCTCCTATTACGAACAGAATATATATTAATAGTCCCAATTGTCAGACATGAGCAGCTCCTTAGCATTTGATGTATATCCTCTGAATTCTTGTCTTGCTTTACACCAAGGAATGCTGTGGGGCCAAGTTTTATATCTTTGCTTCTGCTTAAATTCTGGTTACTTGTGAAACATATGCTTATGATAGGACTCAGACATGATGCTTTTACTGAACCTGTAGCCCTTTTGAATGCCAAGTCTGTAGGAGAATAAAAAATGGTTTCCTAATATTTTTGTCTTATGACCGTCATAAAAGAGCACATAGCCTGTTGGTAATTTACAACACTACATCTGCTGAGCTACAGGAGCTTGGAAAAACTATCCTGCTAATGGTGTCCTAAACTAAAATTGTTATGCATTCATCAAGATGCAATAAATAGAAGAAGAGCTAATGCATTAAAGTTAATAGGGCTGCTGGAGATATTTACAGTGAATAACAGTATGGATAGCACTCAGATAGCTATTAATCTCACTGGGAAATCCATTTTACTCTAAAGTTTGTAAAAAGGGGAGACTGAGAAAGCAATAGATTGGTGCTTATGGCAGGCTAATGTAAAAATGTGTCGCTTGACAATGAACTTATTTCAGGGCGCATTCACTACATCTTAAAGCTATTTCTAGATATATAATTATAATATATAATTAGGGTATATATTCCTCTTATTCCTTAGACTTTGCTATTTCCGTCACATTTGAAAAATCAAGCTAAATTCAGTATGCCTGCTACCAAAAAGAATGTTTTGGTGACATAGAAATAGACTTGAAATGAAAGTACTTAAGATTGTCTGTAATTTTATAACAAAGCTGTACAGTGCAATTGCAGTAAGTAATTAACTTAAAATGGTAACAAGAAGCCCAAATAACGTATGATCAGGCTTATTAAATGCTTTCTGGATTCTTTTTCATATGTGGTATTGAATAAGCCTTTAACACCTAATTATCTCATCAGTCTAAACTAGAATTTATTGACAGCACTAAGTTTTCAGTTGTTTCTCAGAAAGTGTTCACTAAGGACATCTTGTCCCTTAATTAAAAGTTGCACATATATCTTATTGGCCTAGCCAGACCTTTGTATTAAGAAATAGCTGCTTGTATGTATATCTCAGTTTTGGCTCTGTGAATTAGTCTCCCTTGCTCTCTAAGTATTATTAATATAGCCATTATATTTTCAGTACAAAGTAATGCTCGATAAATAAAGAATGCACCTTTCCCTCATTCTTAAGTTTGATGTCTCTATTTTTACAGTACTATGTTTGCTAAACTCAACATTTGGGATTTAAGGCAAGAATTCCCTTTTAATTTTCAAGGTTGAAGTAGGACTGCATGTAAATGCATGTAAATGCTAATGCAATGGTCCAAAATACTGATCTAGCAGATAGCAATAGTGACTGTAGGGAGAAATTGATATGCAAGGAAAATAAAACTGCAAAGAACAATCATCTTTGCTGACAAGATGGACAGTGTGATTGAATGCACTCTCACTAGTCTGATGATGACTCCAAACTCCATGGTTGAATTGATCTGCTGGAGAGAAGGAATGCCATCCAAAGGGACCTGGACAGGTTTGAGAGTGGGGTGTGTGTGAATCTTATGAAGCACAACAGGGTGAAGATCAAGGTCCTGCACCTTGGCAGGGCAATCCCAAACACAAATACAGATTGGGTGGAGAATGGATTGAGGACAGGCCTGGGGAGAAGAACTTGAGCTTAATGGCGTACAAGAAGCTTGACATAACCCAAGAGTGTGTACTCACAGCCCAAGAACCCAACTGTGTCTGGGGCTGCATCAAAAGAAGTGTGGCCAGCAGGTCAAGGGAGGGGACTTTGCCTCTCGGCTCCACTCTTGTGAGACCTAGCTTGAGTGCTGCATCCAGCTTTGGGGCTCCCAAGGTGGGAAACTGTTGGAGTGAGCTCAAAGCAAGGCCATGAAGATGATCAGAGGGCTGGGCACCTCTCCTATGAAGACAGGCTGAGAGGGTTGAGGTTGCTCACCCTGGAGAAGAGAAGGCTCGCGTCACATCGCCCAGCAACCTTCCAGTACCTAAGGGGGACCACAAGAAAGACGGAGAAGGACATTTACAACAGCAGGCAGTGATAGGACAAGGGTTAATGGATGAAAAATTGAAAGAAAAAAAGAAAACTGAAAGAAGAATGTAGATCATATAAATAGGCATGGGACCTTCCACTAGACTACATTGCTCAGGGCCCCATCCAGCCTGGCCTTGAACACTTCCAGGGGTTGGAAATCCACAGTTTCTCAGGGCAACCTGTTCCAGTGCCTGCACACTCATCATAAACAATTTCTTCCTCATATACAGTCTGAATCTACACCCCTTCCATTCAAAACCATAGCCCCTGCTACTACCTGACCTTGGCACTGTCAAATTGCTGATGGTTTGTTGTTCTGGAGTTTCAGGCACTTACACCAGTTTTGTTTGACCAAATTTCTTTTTCTTTTTTCCTCTTTAAGTTAGATGTCTCTCTTGTGACTTTTACCTGTTTGGTTTCTCATTACACCACCTACATTTGTATCAGACTGTTCTGCAACATGTGAATTTCCAACAGGCTGATAAAATAAACATGTTCACACAAATTTTGAATGAAAAAATGGTTGTGTTACAGACCATAATAGCATGCAGTTCGTGAAGCCCAAAACATCAACAGAAGATATTTCAGTCACTTACAAACCTTAATTATAATTTGATCACCTTGATTTGGTTAATATCTAAAGCAAGGTCCATGAACATTTTTCAAAAGCTCATTTATTTAGTGAATAATGATTTTTTTTTTCTGGTTAAACATTGCCTTCTTTTTTTTTATCCTTGTCAAAAAACCCAAAACCGTTATAGAGTGAAAATTATCCTTAAAAAACAGACATATTTAATTAAAGTGCATAATCATTAAACCATTTCAACACATTGCTGTCAAGCAGCCCAGGCAAATAATTATCTCCCAAATGATCTCATTTACAATAAGTAAGATACCTCTCAACTGTGCATTAGTCTTCCTTTAAATTGAGTTCACGTAATCTGTTTAAAAATACTATAAAGTACAAAATATTATAATCAAGATGAATCCTTTTAACACTATAGTTCTCTATAAAGCTGCTATCTCTGAGGAAGTAGAAGCATCTGTAGAAATCCCTAAATTTCTCCCCTGAATCTTTACTCATTTGTTTCTCCTCTATGACACCTCAAAATCCATAATTTGTGGAGTCCCAAAAATCTCCTGCTCTTGGGGGAAAGTCAGTCGTGGTTTTTTTTCCTTTGGTCCCAGCCAGGTCCATCAATTTCTTTGTGAGGCTGAGCTGACATTTGCTGAATGGAAAGGAGCTCGTGACTCCCTGCTTTGCACGTCCTTGGGAACATCCTTAGGAGAGAATGAGCAAAGTCTCTCTGTCCTTCCTGTCACATGACAGTCCATCATGTCATTAACCTTGGATTTAGATGGTCAGTACCCAGCAGAAATGAGCTTACTGCAGCACTTTGTGCCTCTCCCTTCAGCAGAAGCCTGCATCAGGTGGGCACTGCTTTGCTGCCGTGCTGGAGACACAGTTGATCAAGGTGAGGGCTGCAGGACTGTGCACACCTAGGACATCTAAAACATGAGTTCCTCCCATCCTTTTTTTTTCTCTAAAAACTGCTCTGCTTCCACTGCTAATAATATATTATTATATATATTATATATATATATAATATATATTACATATTATAATATTCCACTGCTAATTCCACTGCTAATAATATATAACTAAATGTATAAAACTATGTATAACTATATAAATATGTAAATAGATGCAATTTCATTAAATGGTTCTGACAGAATACAGTGACAGGTTCTTCAATCACTGAAATTATAACCTGTATCAGTAACCAGCAGGAAATCAAATTCCAGTGAAGTGACTTGTATACTTTTATTTCTCTGTTTAGTTTAATTTAGCTCCCTTATAAAAGTTGTATTAGCCAAGGAACAAGTGTTGTATGTGCAGTAACTTTGACTTTTGCCTTCTGCAGATTTGTTTCACGAACTTAACTGAGGCACAAGTTAAAACTATTTCATTTCTACATCTTGTATATTCAAGTTGCATGCAGAACATCATCATTAATCTAATTCTCTTTCTGTTTTTCATCCACACCTGCATTGATTCTATTAAGGGATTTTTTATTAATCTTTAAGTTTTCCCCGGTAAGTAAGACCACACTTCCTTTTCAGCCTTATTATTTTGTGCTGTAAGAAGCACCTGAAGCAAGTATTATATATTCATTGAACCCTCAGGAGCAAGGCATATTTCAAAGGAAATACCTGCAGTGTCATAATTTTCTATAGCTTGTTCTTTTAATTCAACTATTTTCTTCTATTTTTACCAGAAAACTCAAAAATTCCTGTAGTTTTCAAGGAAATTTCAGCCAGTGCACACACAGGGTTTGGAAGAAGCTGTGTGCATGTATGCATGTGTGTGCATGTGCTGTAAATACAGAGAATAAACCAGGGACTGATAGTCTTAATACAGTAAAATAACAACTCTAATTGTGACTTGATTAGCATGACAGAGACGTGTGATAATTCTCATGCCAGTATTATTGACACAGTTTTGTTTGGTTTTTTTTGTCTGTAGAGACACGTAGAGAAAATGGAGATAAAGTGTTGCCCTACATGTCAAAACTGCATGCTGATGTTCTCAGGTCTATAATGTATGGAGGGAAATATATATGTTGAATGATTCTATCAAAATTAAAACTGATATAAGCAAGCATTTAATTTATATGGACTTTTATTAGAGAGGTCTACCAGGAAGCTTAATGAAGGTTTTTAGGACTAGTTGTACGGCTGTTAGAAGCAAGAGACAATGATTATTATGGAAAAAAATGGGAACAGCATCAAAGTAATGATACTGAACATCACTGTGTCATCCTTCAATAAATCTAGAGTCCAGGTCTTAAGAGAAAAAGTCTGAAGGACTTAAGCAGTGAAGCAAAACCTCAAAGCCAAAATATTCTTATGCAGAGATGTGCAGTAAAACCAGTTTGCTGGCCCATGATCTTATCTTCATTGATCTTAAACACAAAGACTGCAGAATGTGGAAATAAGCATACTACTTTAGAATAAGTATAAAACTGTATGCATCAGGAGAATCAATAACAATATCACATAAATTCATGGAAAACTAGCAAGGAATAGTAAGTGCAAAAATTAATTCCATATGTATATAAGCATTAAGAGAAGGAGCAAAGAAAACTGAACTTATCAGTTCAGCAGACAGGAAAAGAAATAAGAAATTGGTAAGTAAAATCTTAAATATTTAACATATTTATTCCTTCAAATAAGAAAGGGGAGGTTTCTGGATACAGCAACCAAAAGAATCTGAAAATAATGAGGTTGGGAGTGAAAATAATCTGAAAGGGAAGGAGCATGCATGTTTGTCCCAATTTTATTCATCCCTACATATCCATTTAGGGACACTATTGAATTGCCTGTCCCAGTGTGTCCATTCCTCTAGTAAAGGAGGTGGATGTGGAGGTGCAGTGGTCCTTCAGAAATTCTTTCAGAATGACCACAAGCCAGTCATGACAGTGCGAGTCACTGCGGCAGACAGTCCCTAAACCACCATGTGTGAGTACTAACACTGTTTTCTAGGTGGGAACTAACCCTTTGCTTCCAGAATAATGGATCAGCCTGGAAAAATTATTGTGAAACATTGTGGAATATCTCTTTGTGCCAAACACTCTCAAGAGCTGTCAGGAATGGTTAGGAGCATATGAAAGGCTGCAAGGGTGGAGGGCTAGCCTAGGTGGATCATAAAATTTCCCCATAGCCTTTTTATTCTGGCTTTCTAAGCATCTTCTTTTGATGTACATCCATATGTTGTTTGCAATATAAAAGGAAGCTCTACAGTTCCTTGCATGTAATTCTCTGAAAAGAAAAATGTAAGCAACAAACTGCTCATGAAGGTATGATCCAAACTATTATTGCTTTTATATATGCCATCACAGGGTATTCTAGCCCTGAGCAGCTGTGCATCAGTTCTTTACATAGTTGTCTAAAAAAACTTCTGGAGTGTCATAACAGTATCAAGGTTTCAGTGCACTTACTGCTAATAAAAGGTGCAAGTCACAGGGCTGTTCTGAATAATCTTTAAGACTGGTTCTACTCCACGTGCAGTGTATTTTAATAATATTTGGTATGAATTTATTGTTTTACTAGAGAATGTACATGAACATAAGAAGTTCATTAAAAAATGCTTAGTAGTGTTATTTTTCTGCTATTAACAATGCAGTTAGAGTTCTAACTCTGCTGTCTTCTAAGGGAAAAACCTTCTTTAGTGTATTTTTAAGCATACTGAAAAAAGCAAATGGTCAAGCAGAAGCAGAAATTTTCTCCGTACAAGATGAAGTCAAAATGAACCCATTCTAGGAATAAAACTACCCAAAGTTAATAAAGAGCAGGTCTTTCTTATTCCATACCTATTATATTAAATACATGCTTTAATTAATCTCATAATATAATTAAATATTTGGCTCCATTAATTAAATCGTAGTTACACGTAAGATAAAGCATAACTTAGATATAATTGCTTTAAAAACTCCATGTGCCTTGTTCAGAGTTACTGTCAAGGTACTATAAAGAACACCAGGATATCAAATAAATATATCTCAAAGCATTTAATGGAGTGTTTTTTCAAAGCATATTAAATGTTGAATGTCACCTCTATTTAAAACAATTATATTGTTTTCAGTATATTTTCTCTAAAATTTAAAATTATTCCATATTTTTATATATATGTTCTTGTGACGATGCACTTTTGTATTATGTAGTTGAAAGGATATTTTTTCTGTCATTAAATTTTACTTTTATCCTAAAGAAAAGAGAGACTAGAACTTTTATACAACTTAAGAATGGGTTAGAGAAAAGTTTGATTTATATATATAAGAAAATAAACCAGACATTTTTCTTTGCCGCTATTTCATCATTTTTGATGCAAAATTTTTATGGTAACAGTATCAAAAGCCATAATTGGAAAGTCACCCTAATCATGCTTCTAGGAATGTTACTTCATGGGCAACATCACCTTCATTATTCAAATCACAAAGTGTTTGCATTTGCATTGGCTTATTTTCACTTTGTAAACTGCTTTTACGTTCAGATAGTTTCAAAGATAGCAGTTTTGTCATAGGCATCCCTAAGAGCACAAGGTTTAGATTTGATACACATGGAAAAAAACAAATAAGCAAAACACTCATGGGAGAGCTGTCATACATCAGAATATTTCTGAATTTCCTTTTTGAAAATTTATGCAGATATCTGCATACATTTTATCAGCATGAAAAGAAGAAATACCATTTTTAAAAGCCTTATTAAGGAGGAAAATATTTCATTATTTATTTTTAAGGAGTTTATCTCTTATTATGGCAGTTGCCTGGCATAATTTTTCACATACTAAGCGCTGAAGGACTTCCTGGGTACAGTTGAGGAGTTTCTAATGTTTCTTAGATCAGCATATGTGTTAATGGAAAATAAAATTCCTAACTTGGCTATCCAGAACACATAATTTGTCCCATTAATTGCATGTTTCTTTATAAGTAAATTATTTTCCAACATAGCATCCACTGTTCTACTGCAGCAAATAACTTTAAAACACAGACACAATACAAATCCAACTTCACTCAAGGTATAAAACACTGGGTGTTATCCTCTGCTGCAGCAGGGCCATCTGGAGCTGGTTGCCCAGGACCATGTACTGGAGGCTTTGAATATCCCCAAGCTGGGAGACTCTACCATCTCCCTGGGTTACCTGTGCAAGTGTTCAGCCATTCTCACAGTGAAAAAAAAAGTGTTTCCTGATGCTCACAAGGAAACTTCTGTATCTCAGTTTGTGTGCATTGCCTCTGTCACTGGGCACCACAAGAGCGGCTCTTTAAAGGCTCCATCCTCTTTGCACCCCCTTTTCAGGTATTAATACAGGTCTCTCTGCCTTTTTTTAATGGGAGAGATGCCCCAGAAACTTCTTTATTTTTCACAGATCCTTGTAGAACTTTCTCCAGCCTGTCCATGTCTCTCTTGTACTGAGGAACCCAGAGCTGGACACAGTCCTTCAGCTGTGGCCTGCCTAGTGCTGAGCAGAGGGGAAGGATCACTTCCCTCTACATCCTGGATGAGTTTTGCCTGGTGCAGTTCAGGATACCACTGACCCTCCTCATGGCAAGGGCCGCTGCTGGCTCATGCTCAGCCTGGTGTCCACCAGGATGCCCAAGTCCTTTTCTTCCAAGCTGCTTTCCATATGGCTACCCACCAGCATATGGGGCTATGGCATCATAATTGAAAGTCTACAGTTCCCAGACTTTCTGCAAATTCAGTAAGAACATGCAGATAGATATTAAAATTTAATCATAGAGTATGCACATGTATACAGAATAGTTTGCTTTCAAAGATCAAAAGCATCAGTGTTTTGTGTAATGGGATTTAATATAGGGCTGAAAGGAGTTTTTCACAGTGGTATTAATATTAAAGTTTCTACCCTGGTTCTGCTGCACATTTATATTTTCTCAATTGCATCAAAACCCACAGCCAATATATATTTCTAATATATTGTAGAGCACTTATTTTTCCCCTGAACAGTGCAAATTCTTGCATATCACAAAAACTAATAAATACTTTTGCTGAAAAATCCATGGCAGTAACAGAATGCCTGAAGGATGTGGAGTTGTTCTTGATAATTCTTATGGGTCCCTTCCAACCTGAGAGATTCTAAGACAAAATATATTGTGAATACTAAAACTGTACCAAAACTGGTATAGTCTAGTCCTATTTGACTGAGATGTCCCTCTGCATTATGTGTTAGTGTACAACCCTTTCTGGGTGTTCCAAGTTTCTGTTTTTCACTCCTGGTGGCTATTCATCAACTGAAAATCACGTGAGAAGGGATGAAATTGGATCATTCTCCTTCATACTTCCCCCAGCATTATTTGTGGCTTCTCTTGTTTTGCTTATATCAGCTTCCTTAGTGACCTTTAGAGATGAGAAAGTATCCTGGAGAGCTTCAGTAGACATAGCTCAAGCAAGGCAAGACCAATACAGTGGCACTGGAACCACTGCTGTAGCACTGAATGTCAGACTGTGGCACAGGAGAGAATTGATAAATCTGCGGTCAGCATGATATGGTTGATGAGCCGGAGTAAAAGAGAATTCAGTGTTTGTTTACTCTGCATGATACTGCTCTAGTGCTTCCCTGGGACATGTACTTACACACATATAAGTTTTTCATTCCAGAAAATCCTCTAGTAGCAAAGTTATTGACTGATCTTCACCGTACTAAAAGCTGAGCATTTTTACATTTAAGATACAATATTTACTAGTAAGTGAAAAGTATTCCTATTAATAATTTAAGCTAAACCATACCTGTCAAAATAAATGAATGAAGTACAATTCCCACTGCCTTACTCTGGTATTATTGTGTGTGTTTACTTCATTTCTGTTTTAGAAGAATGACTAATCTCTCTATGGTATAACAGAATGAGCAAAAAGGTCTGTTATGACTCCAGAAGTTATTAGTTTTGCAGCTAGCAACCCAAGTACCAATTCCAAAAATAAAAAAATCATTAGGAGAAGAATCTACATTTTTGCATATATTATTGTAAGTGTTTGGTTCAGGACTTAGGTCATCTAAAATGATTACGAGATGTAAGATCGTGTTTCTTCTGAAGGCACTCTCTGCATTTGGTATTCATATAGGGTTAAAAGTAAAACAATAGGTCTGAATACCCATCAGTGTCTCTGTTGGCTAATAATGTGTTCACAGACATGAAAAATGAGGCAAGGAGTGAGTGGGTAAATTATCCAAATAACTGACAGCCTGTAGAAAAAAAGGCATTGAGCCGAGGCTGCAGTGATTTCTGCAGGTACCTCCCTTTCTGCTTCTCTATTAAAAACTGGTGTGTTCAGCAATGCAGTAAGTAGGAAGATTCATTATGGAACTGTTTTAAATGATACTGTCTTAAAACTACTTAAAGTTTTTGTGACAGCGTCATTCTGAAGTTATGTAATCCTTCAAACTGTAATCCTTCATATTTTTGGTGATCTTGATGCAATTTTAGACTCAGTTGTAAACTGAAAAGAAAATTACCATTTACTAACAGTGCTCTCCTGAATGAGTATTGCCATGCTTAAACAAAAAGGTAAATTTCATACCATCAATTTAAAATAATGATGATGGCAGACATTTAAAATCTCATTCCTTATATGTGTTTTTGCTCTGTTTCAACTACATGGGTGTACCTCAGGGAGATCTTATTGCTGGGTGAAAACTACATGTAGATCTCACTGCTTGTTGAATGTTACTGCCATTGTCTGATGATATGGGGATAAGGGGTGGAATGTCCTGGGCTGACTCTATGATGATCATTATCCCCACTCATCTGTGTAGCTCAGAAATAAGTTTTACCCCTTTAAGATTGGTTCTGAGAGAAGAGGGGAGTTTGTTTTCAGAAAAAACTGTACTCGCCTCCTCCACATGCCTTCTGTGTCTGCAGCAGGACAGAGCTCTCCTTTGTGCTTTAGTTAGTTCTAGCTAGCTGAGGCAGAGAACTTCTCTGGACTGTGGTTCTTGCTTTTTTCTTTGGACCTGTTTAAACCTGCTCTGGACTGAACACCCAGAAGAGGACTGGGAGTTCACACACCTCTGGCCCACTGGCCAGGCTTGGGCCACAGCACTTCCAGCACCAGGGGGACTGATAACAGCCTGGGACTCTCGGAGTTTGTCATCTCTTCTGGAGTGGCAAGAGTTTAGTTGTTTAATATTGTTCAATATTAAACAATATGTTTTTGTGCTGGTGAATACTTTGCCTATTAAATAAACAATTTTTTTCCACTTTTCTCCAAGGAAATCTTTTTCCCAAACCACTTGGGGGTGGGGCTGATTGAATTTGCTTTCTAGAGGAAACACCTTTACAGGATTTTCTCCCAGAATTGCCCTAAACCAGGACAATGGGATATTTTTTTGTTCATGGAGTTATTTTTTTTCTGCTTAAAAATATCCTAATATTTTACTTTGATGATCGCTTCATTGTGCTCACTGACTTAAACAGTCTCTATTCTGACTCTCTTGTCATAGCAGAGTCTGTGATTTATCTGTTTTCATATCCCTAAAGATACAGCCTTAACTGAGTGGTCTCTTGCATAATCAGACTGGCTTGGAGTTCACTAACTGTAATCTTACACTGTGTATCTCAATTAATCTTGCAGACTGTGGCTAATCACATCCCCACCAGGCAGGCTCACATATCTCACCAAGCTGGATTATTAAAATCCATATTTCACGTTAACAGCCATGTGTGTGAGATTAGTTTCTAAGTAGTAATGCACCTGCCATAAATACCTCATATCTGGTATCTTCTGAAATACTGCTGCTGTCAAAGATGAAAAAGCATGATGTGCATTCAAAACTAGTTTACGTTTCTTTTTTATGGGCAAGCGATTTTTTTCTTGATTCCTTTGCTTTGTTCTGATATATCTGAAAATCTATACAGCACAGACTGTAATGAAGACAGAACCTCAGAAAATATATATTCTGGAAGGACTGATAGAAGAATATGATTATATTAACTTTATTCATTTTTTATCCTTTCAAGTAAAAGCTTAACTGAAAAAACCTGCAGTAATTTAGGTTCATACCATTAGACATACATTAAGGGCTAAATTCCATTTTATAGCATAACTTTTAAAATCTGGAGTAACTTCAGTAAGCTCAGTTGGTCTAGAAATTGCCTTAGCACTGTCATTTTGCTAATTACATTCTGGGATAAAACACTTTCCATGTGATCAGTAGATTGTTAGCAGATGATCCAGACACTGAATCTTCAAGTTTCAAGTCTCTTGGGTCTGTAAAGGCAACGGATACTACACTTCAAGTTCAATACTTTTAAAAGGAAGAATTTCTGTTTAACTCCCTGTATTCCTCAATACAACTGCTGCACTAATGCCTGGGATTTGCAGTAAAGACAAAGCAGATTTTTTTTCTCTGAACATTGCTTAAAAGATATCTTTAGTTTAACAGGACATAAAAAGAGTTAAAAGTGTACAAGCTACAAGCTTTGCACAGAATTGCTAATGTGATAATGCTTTACTTAAAATAAATAAAATAAATTAGCATGTTTATTATTTTCCTAATGCATTGCTCCTTCATTGGACTTCTCATTCCTGTGGGAGTGTGTCAAGGTCTCTCTGCATTCAGGCAAGTAGTGTTTGTCTCACAGCTGTCTGGAAGAGACATCTCAGGCTGACTCTTGGGATTGATGGGCACCATCCCTGCCCTTTCAGAACTTTCCAGGCTTCCTGTCTGGTGAATGCTTGAAAAGCCCCTGCTTTGAGCTCACAGATTCTTGACAGACAAAACTGCTGTTCTGGTGATTTACAGCCTGATTGCTCCATATTTTTCCAACAAGCAAAAGCTGGTTTACAGCAGCTACATTTCACTGGCATGTTCATTGATCAGTGTTGGTGTATAGTCCTTGGGATTTTGATGCCTGGAGGAGGTAGGGAGGCAGTGGAGAGGGGCTAGATGTTCCAATCATAATCTGGAGTTTTGTTAGGGAACATATAATAAAGTCATAACTTTACCAAAATATGGCAGGCTCTATCAGTAGACTCTTCAAACCAAATTTATGCAGAATTTTCCTGTAAGAACCTCTTGTTCAAATGTAGATGCAAACTGACAAAAGGCATAGTCAAAAGGTTTCTGTTTACAGGGCTTTCAAATGTCCCTAAGGTCTATCTGTTACTAAATAACCATGGTAAAATAATTTAAAATTAAGATAAGAATGGTATTAATGCAAGACAGCGGAAAAATAAATGATTGTTTAGAAATTCAGTACCAGTTGATGATCATGCATATATTCAGCAGCATAATTTTAAAGGTATAGTTCAAATATGTTGGACATAAGAAAAATGGTGGACGTAAAAGAAAAGTTGTTGGAAAATGACAATCGCTTATGCATTACACATGCCCATGTCAGAACAAGCAGCTGATTGTGCCATATATTACATATGTCACAGTTACAATTTTGAAGCTTCATTTCATAATGTGTGTTCTCTGTTATACTGAATTCTGTGAAAGAGGTCCATTTTTAAACTTTGCTAAACACTGTTTTATTTTTAAATTACAAGTCCATCACAAGCTGAAAGAGTTATTTGGATTTATTGTTGCTTATCTTTTGCAAACCTTCATATGAAGTCATATC
The DNA here is from genome assembly GCA_013396995.1 of Dicaeum eximium. Classification (NCBI taxonomy): domain Eukaryota; kingdom Metazoa; phylum Chordata; class Aves; order Passeriformes; family Dicaeidae; genus Dicaeum; species Dicaeum eximium. The sequence continues at coordinate 219,810 of VWZP01003639.1, forward strand.
AGTCACAAATTGCTGCTAATGTTTTGAAGCACATCACAGAAAGCAGCAAAATGCATCAAGACAAATCAGACACCATGCTTGTGGGTAACTGCTGAACACCCTCCAGAGACACACAAACAAGAATAAGAAATATGCTTCAAGTCCTGAGGTCAAATGCTTTACCTAAGAAGTACATTAATCCCCTGGAGGAGTGCTACTTTGAGAGTTTAATTTCTTCTAGGCAATAGAAGTAAGTAAGTAAGTAAGAAGAAGTAAGGAAAACAAAACGAGCAAAAGCCATCCAACCTTATGCATCCACTGACATAAAATACCAGGAGGGTATAATATTGTCAATAATATAGCAGTTCCTAGGAGCCTGTTGTGCTGGGCATTTTACAAATTTAGAACAAATAACTCCTGCAAGGAATTTATCACCCCAAAATCTGCAGTCAGCAGGAGAGCAGACCAACTGCCTAATGCAATTGAGAATAACTGCATAGGGTTTTCAGATCTGAACATAAGTAACTGAAACTACATATTTATAATTTTTATATAAATTATTCTGAAATACGGATTTTATGTGCCTCCTAGCCAGCACTTTCCATTTCTCTATACTATATCTGTCAAGTTATTATTTGGTTACTTTTCAGTATTTAAAACCCAAAATACACTGTGGTGATGGTACAAGCTGTTAGGTCTCTGATCAGTGCTGGATTTCAGATGGAATAGGTCACAGCAAAGTAACTGACCACCCCTGACCAAATAGGTGCATATGGTGATATTTACATAAAGAGCTAGACTGATATTAGGACTAAACACATTTTTAATCTTAACTGTCATTGATGACTGTGTTCAATTGCACATAAAGGTGATCTTGTTTCCTTCTCTAACAGTTTTTGGCTGTTTGGTTGCAGACAGCTGACCACAAAAATCCTTTTGTGGGTTTGATACCATTCTACCTGCAGAGCATGATAAATTATGTTATTAGTATCAAATCAGTGTTAAGCACTGTTTGAAGCAGGGAAAAATAGCACTTTAAAGTTTTAAATTTTAAAAATTTTAATTATTAAAAGTCTTCTCATACACTGACTGCCTTAATTTGCATGAAATATGTGAAGACTTCTAGCACTTACTTCAATGTACTGCATTCATTTGCTTCAAATTACATATAAGGCAACTTAACAGAACGAAATAATCTGCAGAACAATTATATTTCTAAATATATAGTGTTTAATTGTCAAGAAAACAGCGTTAAGCATAAGAAGGATAGTAGCGCTTGGGAAAGAAAGGGATAAATTCAAAGACTTGTTTCTTCACCACCAAAATGTTTTTACCCACAATACCTTCTGAATTCCTTATAAGCCACTTTCAAGTAACAGTTTCCCCCTGGACTTTCAAAATATAGATTGTCTAGCTTTAGCTGGAGATAGATGGGAGAGGATTAAATGTGCTAAAGGTTTGCAGCAAGGAAGCAGAAAGAAATGTTAGGGTAAACCCCAAAACCACCTACAGCATTCTCAAAAACTGTCACTCAAATCTGTACAGAAAAATAGATTTGCCATCATCGGGGAGCTTGCAGAGAGAATACAGGAGTGCTACATTTTGCTCTTAAACTGTTAATTTCTATGAAGAAAATTAAATGAATGTGCAAAAACACAAATAAATTCAGAGTTTCTTGAATAAGTGAATAAGCTAGTTTTGAAAATAATCTTAGACTCTTGCATTTCCACATTAATGCATTAATAAGAAGCTTTCTTATTTTCTCTCCTCTGACTGAAGAATTGTCAATTAATTAGCTAGAGAAAATTTGATCAGAAAACATGAGGGAATCAGTCCTGAGAACAATCTGTGCTTCATGTATAGGCTGTCTGGCCAAACAGGAGGACCAATTTCTGTTCTCAAATCTGAATCAGAAATTCAGCAAATTTGAAACTATCTATCTTATACACAGGTAGCTTTGTCTTCTCTTCAAATCCAGAATACTGCCTGCCTAAAATTTTTTTGACAAAGCATGTCAGCAGCTCTATCCTTTTCTTTACATCACCACTTCATAAAAGATAATGCAGAAATTTCTGTAAATAGGTTATCTGTTTTTTTTTTCCATGTCAGCCTACTAACTACTAGTACTGTTCAAAAAGCTGAGTCCACAGAACACACACCTGCATGATTTCTGATCTTGATTTGCTGTGCCAGTTGTTCTCTTGTCCTGGGATTAAAATATCCAATGCTATGTTATTTTAATAAAAGCTGAGGTGACAAAGTGAGCACCTGTGTTTTGTTCACTCCACCTGCTTGCTCTGGTACTCTGCTGTTTTATCTCACTGCAGCAGCAAAACCCATGTGGCCACCATCAGTGAAAGTACTGCCTATTCCATACAAGTTTAAATGTTATTCTTTACTTGAGGAGAAAAACAAATTCAACAACATTGAATCCAGACAACTGCTTTTACAAATTATTTTTTTATTCTAAACAGTTCTGTACTTGACCTTCCTCTTTCAGGTCATGAAAGGATAACCTAATGATGTAAAGTGAGGATAAATCTTGGTAATACCAGAAGAAATATCAGACTATATTTAAGAAAGAAAAAAAGCTCCCTATCCCAAAAAATTCCCAAAAATAGAATAATTATTTTCTCCAGCACCCTTAAGAAATTGATTATTTGAAATAAAGGTTAGAACAACTGCTTAAGAAATGTCCACGTGTAATTTCATCAATGGCTGTTAAATGAATGTGAGCAGAAAGCAGATTTGGTAAAAAGCATGACTGGTGCTGCAAACAGTAGAGTTAAATATCATCACAGAATCACAGGATCACAGATCATTAAGACATCCTGAGATCTCAGGATGTGTTCAATCCAACCACCTGCTCAGAGCAAGATCAGCTCTAGGGATAAACCAGGTCCCTGGTTACTTAGGACAATTTATCTAGTCAGGTCTTCAAAACCTTCAGTGATCGTGACTCCACAGAGTTTTTGTCCAAGCTGTGTCACTTCTGGACCTTCCTCACTGGGAACAAATTACTCCCTATATCCAGTCTGAACTTCTGTCTTATCAATCTGTGTCTAATTTATTTCACCCTCCCACCCAACCCTCTGTGAAAAGTGCAGGCTCCACTCTCCTAGAACCTCCCAGAGGCACTTGGGTTCCTGTTGGGTCATCCCAAAACCATCTCTGCTCCAGGCTGTACAAACTCAGCTGTCCCAGCCTCTCCTCACAGGGCAAATGCTCCAGCTCCTGTCCTGATATCCATTTAGTTGCTTAATGTCTTTCTTATAGGGAAGGGTACAAAACCAGACACAGTTTCTAGATTGGTCTTTACAAATGCCAAGTAGTGAAGGAAAAGCACATTCCTGAGTCTCCTGGCTCTGCCCCTTATACTACAGCCCATTCTGCTTCAGTCCTTTTTGCTGCCAAGGCTCAGTGAGGGCTCATGGTTACCTGAGAGCTGCTCCCCAGCCTGCAGCTCTTTTTTAACCAAGACACATCAGTGGAGAATTAAAGAAAAATCCCCAAATCTGACTATTTTTTGTCTTCGCTTTAAATAAGTAAAATCAAGCAAGTTCAAATAGTAGATTACTATGACAGTCATAATTTAAAAAAGGCAAAAAATGCAATGGATTTTTGTAATAATTGTAATAAAAAATATATTGTCTTGCTATTTGTGGAGCCGTTGTAACCCCTGACTCTTCTCTAACATCATGAAACTTAAATGTTAGTCTTGCAATTATGCACACTAACAGCATGAGAGAGCCTGCAGACACAGAATTACGTGACTCAATTTAATACGACTGCCACGGCATGTAAAACTGTGTGTGCATTTAGCCCGATATGATCTAAATGTCTTGGACACATGTGAAGGAAAAAAAAGTTAAATTCAGCAAGCTTTAACAGAACTAAACACACAGAGATGTCATCCATTTCCATGCCACACTACATCATCCTTCCTGCACTCCAGCTTCACAGCCTTCTGGCATTTCTGCTGTCAGAAGTGAAACAGAGTTGACGTCTTTTCTCTCCATGTTACCATTGCCACTCAGAACGACATTAATCCCTAAATTGATCTTTGAATTTTGTGTATTTGAAATATAAGCTGCTCCAGAAAAGTACACCAACAGGATGCAAGTGACCTGTGAGTGAGTGGAACCTCTCAGGACACCTTGTCTGTGGCCAAGTACACAAACAGCTGATTTGCAAAATCTATACTTAGGTGGGATTGCAGTTTCAGTTAACTAAAGGAGAGTTCTTACCTTCATTGACAGCATTATAGCATTATATGCCTTAAAAATATTTGTTCTGACTCGGTATCATCTCAGTTATCCTGTTTCTATCACGTCTGTGTCTCCTACTGCTCTTGTTCATTGATTAGAGCTTCACAAATTGTCCCCTTCTTCCATGCAAAGGTCCTTCATTGGATGACCTTAATGAAGATCTCAACTCCCTCATAACCTTAGACTCTTCATTTTACTAGAAATATTAAAAAAGCTATTTGGGTTTATGTATATCAAGTATACATTAAACAGAGTTGTATGAGGTAACATGGCCTATATGTTTGGTACTGAGGAAAAATGAGATCTGCTGTGTGTTTCAAGGAACTACATTTTCAAAGTGTAATGCTACAGACACTTCTGAATCCCCACAGACCATCTTTAAATATTTTTCTGTTTAGATTTTTCTCGGTCTTATAGGACCTGTCAAAATGATGTAGTATGTATTAGTCTTGCTGTTCCATAGACTTTAATAAAATTCACATTACACAATATGTTCTGCTTTTGCTTTTAAAAAGAAGACAAAGTTCACCAAAAGTATTTCAACATGTTATCCCAATACTATTTTTTATTTTTCTTCTGTTATTACTGATACTTCTTAATGCTTTATTTTAACATCCTAATGCTATATTCTCTGGAAATATCAAAAAAGTGACAATATATTTTTCTCTAAAATGTTCCAATCTGATGGATACTACTAAAGCATTTTTAAATTTAATGGAGAGGCAACTTCTGAACTGGTTTCCTTTTATTATCATGGCTAAAAGCATATAGTTAGAACCCCATAAACATTACTGGCATAAATACTTTATTAAATTAGAGGTAATTATGCTATTTTATAAGAAATTAAAAACTCAAAATATTTTTAAAAATCATATGATAAACAGTCATAAATACACAATAAATGAAAAAAAAACCAAAAAAAACCCCCAAAAAACTACAACAACCAAAATCAACAAAACAAACAAAACCGAATAAAATTCAAACCAAAACACACAGAAAAACCTCTCATGTTTTGCTTCTGATTTTAAAAGTAGACATATCTCATAGAATTTATTTTACCCATCTTTAGGTTTCTACTCTGAAGTAGTCATACTAGTCATACTCACAATTTGGGAAAGAAAAGAATTTTAAGAATAAAATTCATCTACTTCAGTGGGAGATTAATTATGCTCTTCACCTCAGATGTATTTAATTTTTTTCACTCTAGAAAATGTGTCTGAGTGATTTGCTTGATGTAGACACCTGCACTTGACTGTGTGGATCCCATCCCATTGCCTTTACACTTTAGGAGTGATGTGTTGTCAGTTCAAGTGTTTTTAATATTTTAATGTTATTTAATGGGATATTCACTGTTTATCATTAAATGTAGTTTTAAAAATTTAGCACTTATCCCTAATCCCCACATTGCAGGTAGCATTTACAGTCCCATCAAAAGTAAACAGAGATCTGAAGATGCTTCTAAGGATAGAATTTTGATCAAAGATTATGATAATGGAGAAAAGTTAGTAATTTCTCCTTTTGGAGTTCTTTAATAGTTTTAAAATAAAAATAGAGAATTAGCGATTAGATTTTTTCAGTTGATCATTTAATTTAACCATCTATTTTCTAACTATCTACTTTCTAGCCCTGACTGTAAGAAATCCTTATGTCATAAGTATGCTTCAGTGACTTTTTTCCTATTTCCTTCCTAAAGTATTTGTAAGGTGAAATATAAGAATTGTGTATATTTCTCAGGAATTCCTGTAAGAGATACAAGTTTTGACAGCACCATATCTGTCATAATCCATAGGAAATTCATTGTACATTGTATGATAACACATTTCTGATTTCGAAACATCATATTTCTGTTCAAACTGTTGTGTTCCAACTAGTTGGACTGTCTTAGTAAGAGAACCTGCAACAAAAGACAAAGTCTATAGTTTGATTTCTGAATATTATTGCTAATATGTCATTTATATATTTGTGCCCAAAATTATTAATGGACTTCACAAATAAAAGTATTTGAATTGAATATTTCGGCTATCCACTCAGTTCATAGTTACTGGCAAAAGTATATGAATTAAGCTGTAGGATACTGGGATTTTTTTCCCTGTTTGGTGACTTTTGAATGTTTTATAAACTAGTAATTAGCTACACTTTATTGTTATTCGCAGGTGATTAATTTGAAGGTGAAATCTGGGACATATATAAGTGGGGGAAGCCTGAAGTGAAGAGTATTTTCAGTCTGTATTGGAAGAAAAAATACTTTTAGAAAAGTGGCAATATGCCAGCTTCACTGATAATGATTGGTAATTAACTTCAACAGCAGGCTGCACACCTGCTTCAGAAAGTCTAAGGGTGTAAATTATCCCCTGAACTCACAAGATTTTAATTTTAATTTTCTTATTTGGGCCCCCAAACTCAGCACCACAGGGACAGATGGCTGAGCAGTACTAAACTTTAATGGACCAAAGTTCTACCACTTCTTTGAGACAGGAAAACATCCCAGTGTGGGATGAGGCCAGGCTTTTCCCATAAGCCATAAGTTATTCTAGTGCTTATAATAACTTTGCTGATCAGGTTTTTAAACTGATGAAGTGAAAGTAAGTGTACTTCCACAAAACCCACTGCAACTCTTTGATATCTAGGGAATATACACAATGGGTCAAAAACAACGTTGAAAAGCTCCTACCTGTGATATAAATGACACCCTTAGCAGCCTCATTTAATGTTGTCTGTCAGTTTAATGTAAAGATTTGTGAAGCTAAAAATGTAAAAAATAGGTATTTAAAAACTGCTGGGTTTATGGTTAAAATGAAAAGACTTTGTATTTAGACTGGTCTTATCAGAGCCCAAAACACACCACACTGGCCTTTTTGTGATATTTGTCATGAAGATTAAGCATACATTTATTCTCAGTATGGAAGATATATTTATTTGTTTTCCCTTGGAGGCTAATGGAGTTTAACACATTTTCTTGTGAAAAATTTCAAGATTATCCCAATAATACAAATGATTAAGCTGAAGCACAGAGAGACTAATGGATTTTCCTGTTACTGGAATTAGACATAAAAGCTAATCATTATTTCAGTATTCAGTACTGATCTTAGAATGTATTTAACATTTTTTTTACAAAAACTATTGGTGCTGAAAATTGAAAAAAAAAGCATGAAAATTTCTAAAAGGCAAAGCTAGGAAATTGTTTGTAGTAGTAGTGGGTAATTTTAAAGAAAATTTCAATACTACTCTGAAGCTTATTGCACTTTCCTTTTTTTAATTCCCCCAGTAAATGAGTTTTCAGTCTTTTATGCTGTTTCTTATCCATACAAAAATAGTTTTGTAATACAGAGCTGGCATCTTTCCCCCCAGAAATGGAAAACTAAAGCAGAAAGATTTCAATGTGGTGTGTATAATATCAGAAACTTTGAAACAATCTTGTTTGTAACAAGAAGGCAGAGCTGAGGTATTTCTTCCCTTGTTGTATTGGTTTTGTTCCTTTCTCAAGCTGTTAAATCAAAAGCCACTAGAAGTATGGGTATTTGTCACTAACAGTGAACAGAGACCTCTGGTCTCCTTTAGGTCCTTAGATTTTCAAATAATTGAATATCAAGAAATTCATTAATATTTTGAAGACCATTTATGCGCTTCATCTCTAAAATTAGTCAAGTAAAGTTTATCTGTTTGAGGAAAAAGAGGTGCATACTTGGGTAAGAAAGCAGTATGTTTGGAGTTAAACACCTTTTATTTTTTATTAAGCAGTTCAGGTTACTGTGTCTTTGTAAACCAGGAATGTTATTTCATGTATAACATTAAGAAAGTGCAGCACCTAGTGATGCTAATTTAATATGACTTATATACTTGAATTATTCAATAAAACACTTCATTACTCAATAAAAACTTATATTGAAAAATTGAAGGCCAGCTATAAGGGTAATTCGAAAGCATCAGCACCTAGCATACACATATTTAAAATTAATTAAATATAGAAGAATATTTGTTGACTGAATAAAATTTTAGACAGTAATTTATCGACGCCCATAAGTACTGGTAATAGGCATCTCAATAAATATTTAATCACCCCTGTAGTCAGTGTAACATTTTTAATAATTAGGATGATGTTAATCTGATAAGAAAGGCTTTCTCACAGCAATTCTACTTTTGAAAAAGTAAATGGATTTCAAACAAAAATTACGTGACTTAAATATGTAGTGGTTTCCTCTAGAGTATAAAATTACTGCTTTTGTTTTGCAATTGGTAGTGGCAGAAAAAAAGCATGAATAATAGAGTTGGGTCTTTTTTACTGTATGAGCTCAATTTTGATGATGATATTTTCACTTCTTTTCTCCAATTTTTTTTTTTATTAGAACTTTAAATCCAGATTGGTTACTTGCAGAGAGATCTTTTGAAGATCACATGTATCTCTGGAAAAGCACTTTCTGAACTGCATTCCCCCACAACTTTCTACAGCATTCATCACTGAATCACACAGCAAACACACTTATTTTATGCAGTTAGAAATTTAATGAAATGTTCTAGACTTTAAGAGAGCAATTTTTCACTACATTGCAAAGCATATGACCTTCACAAGAATATATAGCATAATTCACAAATAAAAGTAATCAATAAGCTTCTTACAAAGCACTGAATTCCTGAGAATGGTTATGGATCTTTAGGTTTCAGTCATAATAAAATAATAGGAAAAAGCAACTATTTTAGAAATGCTTCTATACAGCCTCAGATGCACTTTTTGCATAATACAAAACCTACTCAAACTTTTCAGTGCAAATATAATGGTAATGACTTTTGTGGTTTCTTTAAAAACTTTTTGTTTTTTAAAACATGACATGATTCAATAGGTAATACTTTAACTAAGCAAAACCTTTTCTTATTATCTAAATGCATACTGAAGTGTTGTCCTGGATTTCTTGAACTATCTCCTCTAAGTAGTGTTGAAAAAACAATTTTTCTTACACTCTTCATTTGACCTGTCCCTCACACAGGAAAGAATGCATAATTAACTTGAAGTTATTACTTCTCTACTGTACGAAATGTGCAGCCTAGAGTCCCATAATCCTGAGGTCTGCTTTTGAGCTTGTCAATACCAGTGGGGACATTTTCATGTTTTCTCAGGTGAGACATCTGTGCTACTGATGTCTTCTTTCTCTTCCATCTGGAGTTCTTTTGCTTTCTGTAAGATGCCTTCGCTTAAGATGTGCCACACAAGGAACACTCACTTCTATTTAAAGGGAGGCATATTTCTTTTTCACTCACATCCATAGGGTTTCATATTAGAAATTACTGCTGTACCAGAAAGCCTCATTTTCTGAAGTTCAAGTTCTGTAACATTACAAAAGCCCTTTCTGTACTCCTTCCCACAAATCAGCCTACCTTGAGATATGAACCTTGCATTGTACAGCAAGTTCCTTCAAAGACAAGGATCATGTTTTAATAAATATAATTGGAATTATCTTTCCCAAAGGGGTGAAAAAAAAAAGAGAAAAAAGAATGAATGTCACTTTCTTAGACACATGGGTCACTTCTTCAAGAGAACTATTAGAGAGCTCAAATCAGAAAATTTACACTGAAAATTTGCTGTGTTTCTGACATAATTTTACAGGGAGTGGAAAGGTGAGACAGATGTTAGTCTTGTATTATTTTGTTTAAATAGCTATAAAATTCAAGCTTTTATTCCAAATTTCCCATTTTACCTAAAACCAATATTGTACTGTAGCTCATGCATAAGTGCTAGGTAGTGCAAATACACCAGGCATACAATTAGATGATAACGTCTCTTGAGGCACCTCTTTGATCTTTATTTTTTCTTATTTCTATAATTTATAGCAGGCAGTTTAGCAAAGATGCCTAAAAGACTGTGTGTTGTTGCTAAGCATATGACCTTCACAAGAATATACAGTTTCTCATTTTATCTGTTTCCTCTCAGTTTTGAGACTATTTTATATTTATGCAAATTGGATTATTTACTTTGTCTAATATTAAGATTTTCACTCATCTCATACATGTTTTGACCAAGTAATACAAAAACTTAAGGGATGCAAGCACAGGAAAGGTTCCCCTTAAGGCAGATTTAAATATTTTTTTTTAGAAACCATCTTTAGCAAATTTATTATCAGAGTATTATTTTCTGCTGTTTTAAAAATATAGTTACCTCTTCTTTGGTTAGGTGTTGACACAGTGCAGTGTGCCCCTCCTGGAAGTAAAAATGGTGTGGAGATTTAAGGCACAGCTCTCAAAGGAAAAAAAGCAGAGAAATAATTTGGACACTATTTCTGCGTTTATTTATTTTATTATCATTTTAGCTCTTTCTGTGATAGCACATTCACCGAGTGAATGATTTCTGCCAGGACAGAGAGAGAAATAGAAGTATCAGAGGCTGCTGAGCCCCTCCAAGCTCTGTGACAGCAGACGCCCAGGCAGAAGACCAATAAAGCCTGGAAACATGTACTGACAGAAAAAAAAAGGATCTGAAGTTGAGCACTGCTTGCTTTATCCTCTGCGCTTTTGTCATAAGCTTTGTCAGACAATTCCTCCTCTCTAGGTGGGAAGGTGTACGAGGCAAAGCCATGCAGAGTCCCCAGGCAGTGCAAAGGAGAATTGCTTTACTGCAAAAACCTGGCCTTTTCAAGCAGTTAGCCCATTATCAGTTCCCTAGTTTTCAAACTTTACAAACATAATCCAGCCAAGCACTATAAACCACGATGTGGACATGTAATGGTTATATAACCTGTTTTTTGTATGACCTGAGTCACTTTCCTATAGTTCTTTTCTGCTTAGCCAAAGTAGCAGGCCTGAGCCATGGTTTTACAGGGGTAACAAGGCCCTTAGTTCCCTTAGTTTATAAGGCTTTACCTATATGCAACAGGAAGGAACCACACTGATTTCTGTTTTTTCATTGGCTTATTATTAATTATGAAAAAAAAAATTGTATGATGGAAACAGGTTAATTTCCAAAAGATTGTGGATATCCACAAGCTGCAGTAACACTGTCTTTTGCTGCACCTATCTGGTGAATACTTAAGTGTCTGGCTGCTACTAGCCTGCAAAATTGGCCCTGGTTACATTCAAAATGCTACAGTGCTGAATCGTCCAAAAAGCAGAATTCTAGCTCTGTACAGCACTCTCCAACTTCTGAAATCATCGGTTTCTGAATCTAGCCAAGGAAAATAAATATGTATGCATGTGATCAGGCCCAAATGAATTATCTCACTTATCTTTCCCAACCCCAAGATCAAACATGAGAAATGGTTGTATCTTAATCATATTTGAAGAGTAAAAACGCTGAAAAATAGACATAAGGAAAATAATATTTGTCTGCAAAGGTATTCCAAGACAAAAAGAGAAGTTGCATTGTTCAAAGAAATCCTTTGCTGAGCACTAACTACAGGTGGTGCACAGTATGCTATTCCTTTCTTTAATAACCAGGAATTCCTGTCAGTAACATTTTTCAGTGAAATCTTATTATATAATACTTACTCATAATTATTTCAGAGCAGATGTATGAAAAAGAAATTGATTTTTTTAAAATCTGTTTTGAAAACAATATACTAAAATAAGCTATAATTTAAAAAAATAGAACTTTGAAGAATGAAAGCATCATCTCTTTCTAATCATGTGAATTAGCCTACATACAGTATGACAGATTGTTTAAAGCATACCAGAGTTCAGACAAAAATATCTCAAACCATTTTTTTTTGACACTTGTGCTTTAGGACTGACCTGAACTGTTCAAGTTTAGTTTCTTTTACTGGTCATGTCTTATATCTCCTATCTGATCTTCAATTGGAATTTCTCTGCTTTCCCTAAATTGAGTTTAGCAGTGATTTGGGTAAATTTCTAGACCTACCTATAATATTAGATATTAGATATGACATCAAGTGCAGTCAGGTTTCATGAAGACCAATCCAACTTTCTTCTACCTGCTAGAAAACCCTTGTAAACCTAGTGCGGGAATATTGACCCATGAAGAAACTACAAATTAATGAAGTACTTCCCACTTATATAAGATTTATTTTACAGATTCTTAGTCAAAATGTGCAGTTAAGGTTTTGAACATAGTAACAGTAAAAAGACACTAGTCTAGAGGATTTATTAAAGAATAAAACATCTTTCTTTGAAATAAATTATGTTTTGGAATTTTGCCTGCATAAAAAATTAGAATTTAACTTGAAAGAGAAACATAGCTCTTCAGTGTTGAATATCCAGTCTGCTTGCAAACAATTTCATAGAACTATAGAACAGTTTGGGTTGCAAAGGACCTTAAAGATCATCTAATTCCAGCCCTTCTACCTGGGCACCTTCTGATGAGACTGGTTTGATCAGAGCTCCATCCAACCCAGCCTTAAACATTTCCAGGAAAAGGGCATCGACAACCTCTCTGAGCAACCTATTTCAATGTCTCACCCTCACAGTGAAGAATTTCTTCCTAATGGCTAATTTTCAGTTTAAAACTCTTCCCCCTTTTTCTTTTTTATTCACTGCAAAATTTATAAAAAAATTATTACATACAGATGAATTGCAAATAAAATACAGATGCTCAAAATATTTTCTTGATAGATACCTAGCAGATTAATTTTTTATTTTTAGAATAACCACTGATCAGTTTTAAACAGTCAGTGAGGAAACTATCACCTGATGAACAATTGTAATAATTTTAAAATCATCTTACTTTAAACTTCCATATCCCTTTACTTGCCTGCCTAGCCAACATATGATTTTTGACATAATTAGTGCTCTGAAAATAGTTATGAAGTATTTTATTTTATGGAAAGTTTCTACTCTGAAGTGCCAGTCTTTTGTCAAATTTACATGAGGAATATCCTTTCAGGGCTGATAAAACCTCTCTGTGAGGCTGTCCATCTCTGTGTGATGTTTCCAATACAGAAGGCTGTACTTAGACAAAGCACTAATACATCGTTTTCTTCCTGCCCTAACATTTTGACATTAGTCCTGGCTTATGCTGCTCAGCTGTAATCACATGCTTCAGAGACAATCTCCATTCAGCACTTTCAAAATGTGCTTTTTTATTGCATTTTTTCAGAAATGTTACAGAATATTCTAATATGAAGGAAATTATTATAAAAGATAAAACCATTTCTAACATGGACACAGATCACCTGAATTGTGACCTAAAAATCAAGCATGACATAAACCCACCAATGGACAACTGCTTTGTATTATGAGCTGGCATACAGAGCCAGGGGGTTATAGTGCCCCTTTTCTTCCTTCCTTTAGTAAGAATTACAATACAGAAATTCACATTTCAGTGTGACCAGAAGAGCTGGCTGAGATGAGCAAGTGCTCAGACTGTTCACTGGATTTGGTTTCTCCTGAGTTTGTGTTGTGATAGTGTATGAACGTGAGAGCTGTTACTCTTGGGAGCATTATTCTCCTTTCTCAGAGAGTTTAGACTGTCCCATTACCTACTGGCCAACTTCAACTCCAGTTGAGCTTTGAGCACACAGATTTCCTTCCTTACAGCAGCAAACAGCTGCATCTCTGTAGTCCTCCATTGTCAATAATACTCCTAAAACAGAGAAAAAAAATTACAAAATGAAATTATTAAAATTCATAAAAGCTCGAAGAAATATACTTTCATTAAGTGTAAATAAATGTAATTGATTGCAATGGATTACTCTCTCTATATACCCTTAAAAGATTCCCCCCATCATACATTTTTTTATTTAATGTAGTGCCTTATGATTTATATCTATAAAATAATGAGCCATCTGCCTAGGATATTCTTTTCTATTCAACCTTATTTTAAATATGGGTGTGTCTTTAAAATGAAGCATATCACAGAATTTTATTCTGAAGTAACTGTGGCGTGCCTAGTGTAAGATTAGAGTTAGTGGGAGAAATTAGTAATGCTAATTCAGCTGATGTTAGAAGGACCATTTCAGTGTAGGAGGATCCCTACAGAGGACAGAAAATGACTGTGTGGCTGGATCTGTGCAAAAGATACAGAGATGCTATGAGATAATAAAGCAGTAAGCTGACTGAAGAATGGTGTCCTTTTGGGTAACAGAGGGTAGAGTCACCCAAAGAGCTGTAAAAAAGATCATTCAGGGGCCACCAGGCTTTGTTTCACTGACTTAAAAAAGGATTTGCATCAGCAAACACTATTACTTGGCCTTCTAATTACAAAGCCTATCTTCAGTTTACACAATGGGATTACCGCTTGCTAGCAAAAGGTCAATTTCTGTCCTTTGGATGAGAAATTGGAACCTATTTGAAAAAGTTGGATGTATTTCATTGTTTCAATAGTATCATGATATCTAATATTTTATCAAGAAAACAACATATTAAAACTTCAAAACTCTTATGCAACCAGCAAAAGAAACTTAATTTTTGTTAGTTCTGTGTGTGACATCAAGCTCTCATAATTGTACTGGGGAAATGGGGCTGCTATGCAATGGATCTCTCAGAAAGTTTTCTGAGTGGTTTGTCTACTGATGACAGTTAAAATAGCCTGCAATGACTTCAGTACTATTTGTTTGACTTTATACTGCAGAGGTGAATGAGTCATAAGGTGCCTCTGGTTCTGATTTTGGAAGCTATGAGAAGTAAATTGCTTCCTTTCTTTTTTCCTAGAACTGTAAAAAAATTTGTGCTCAAAAATTACACACAACTAATCTTTATTTCAGTGAGGGCTTTTCTGGTTTTTTGTTTGTTTTGAAAACATTAGAGACAAGTGCAGCTACAACATGAAAAATCACATTGTATGGGCATATGGAATAATAAGTTGTGTTTAATTGGGAAATAAACATTATCTGAGACATTGAGCAAAATCCCGTTTCATAGAGTGGGTTGAAGAAGAAAAAGTACAAAAAACTCTTCATAAACTGTAGATTTTTGCAGTACCTAGAGGGTGCTTTAGTGGCTTTATATGTTTAGTAGTTAGGTGCTATAAAGTACATGCTCTTACACTGTCATCATCTCACAAAAGCATATATTTATGTTACTTACATATGTGTATAAAATGGAAATTTAGAAAGATATAGTCAGTAGTCTTATGTCAGATAAGTATTTACTTATTTATATTATATTTTCATTTATTTATGTTGCTAAAATATAATACCCTAGAATCTTATGAGCTCATGAGAATCAAAAAACACAATGGTATGAATCAGAATCTTGCAGAGAAATGCCATTAAAAAGAACAGGGGCATGAACATGTGTCTGTCATATATCATGTGAATGCCAAATATAACTAAGTTTCTGGGTATTCAAGGATGCTTTTCACTCTGATTATATTTGTACTTAAGAAGTTATTTCAGAAAAAGCTTCCAATTGATATGTCAATGTAATCTTTTTCACCTTGATAAAAAGGTCTCTTCTAATAAAGTAATAGTTTAAAGAAAATTATTTTAAAAACCCCAGAATAAACAGGAGAACTGTGGGTGGAAGGCTGAGCAGTATGACACAAAAGAACACTTTTTTTCTTCTAGACAGAAACTGTTATATCCTCAGGAACATTTTCTGCAGAAAAAATTGACCTCAGGTTTTTATAAACAGCTCCTTACATGATGACAGCCCTACCTGCTACAATTCATATCCTGAAAGGGAGAGTTTTCAGATCTATTTACTTCAAACTATTTTTTTTTTTTAATCTTTTCAAACTCGGACCTTTATTGCCACAGCAAGTTCATAAAGCAAGTTCATAGGCATCCAAAACCTGACTCACAGGAACAGTCCAGAGAAAATGAAAAAACATGTCCTGTGATCTATTGGGTTGTTACTCTTCATGAACATTGGTATTATTGGCAAACATATAATTTACTAAATCATGAGAAATCTGGATTGCTACAGAGAGAATTGAAGACCTACAGCATAACTGAACAGTGTAGAAAAAAAGAAAGAAAAAAAAGAGTTCTTTCTAGTACCCTTTTAGATCATCTAATTCCAATGCTCCTGCCTCAGGGTTTTGCTAGGAGTGATCTGGTCTGGAAAAAGCAGATAGCAAAGAAGTAGTAAGAACAGAGGGGGGGTTTGTAAGCTCTACTGAAGTAAGTTCCCAGTAAAGGTCATTGTTGGACATTGCTGCTCTCAATCAGCTCAGTAGCCATGTGGTGGATATAAGCTCAGCTGTCTCAGTCTAGCAATAACCTGCTGCAGAAATCTTTGCAAAGAGATTTTTCAAAGAAAAGGTGGTGGAAAATCTTACTATAAATATAGCAATGCATACAAGCAAGAGACCTTTCTTTTTTTCTGCAATGTCTATATGGAAAAATTGGATGTTGTCTTCCAAATAGACAGAGATTTCTGTTTTGGGACCTTTGAACATTTACACAGCCCATAGGTAAATTTCAGAATTGTCACCATCGCTCTGTGTATTCAGATTTCAAAATTTTGCAAACTCCCTTAGTAAAAGGTTTTCATTCAAAGGTCAAGCAATGTTTTGAATTACTAAGCACAAGAGATCTGGTGTTATTTTTTTAGTCTGAACCATGTATTTTTAGAGGTTAAAGTAATAGCAGCAGCTGATATTTATTTTTTGCTGTGTTAGTGAGTGCTCATCAATAGCCTAATGGCCATATCTGATTCTACAGAAAAAGCAGGTGTTTTGGCCAAGTACCATACAGTATATCTGCTGGTGTAGAGTTTTGATATTTTTTAGAATTATTTAACTCACCTGTATTCATGGTCTGGGTGCAATCTTTTCCATATAATTCCTTATTAACTCCAGGGATACTATGCTGGTGACTGTGTATTTTGTTCCTATTTCTGTTGTTGCCAGTTATAGGAAAGTTACAAATGTAACCAGAAAGATTTTAATCTTTATTGCAACTATCATCAATGTACTGTGATTCTTTTAACTTCTCTGTTTTCACTATATCAGATTTTCTGATTCTCTTCATGCCTTCAATATTCCCTTCTGCTCTACTCTGTTGGCAGGAATAAAGTGATTGTGAATTGCAGAGGGGAGAGACACAACTAAGCCACTTTCATTTCCTTCTTAAGTATATATATCTTCCCTAACCTAAAATTTGACAGATTCTCTCCTGTACTTATTTATTCTCTTTCTTGTCTTGGTTCCAATGCTGTTTGGTGTCAGTCATCTATGGGAAATGTGAGAGGACAAAAAAAATGAAAGTAATATCAGTTTAAAATCCTGCAGAGATTTGCCTTTTTGTATGGTTCCACTGGCTAATAATGAGCATAAACATAAGAAACTCTCCCATTTTAAAAAGTTGTATTTTCAATTCTCTGAGCTTAGGCAGAGTGTAGAGGAATTTTCAGTTTCAGAGGGCTTTCTCACTTCTTCCTTTGAAGAAATAATGGAGATTGAAACAGTTGGATAAATGCAAATCTCATTAAACAGCATGAGAAATTAATGAACCTCTCTGATTCTGCTGCCCACAGCATCAGACCACAAAGTTTATTCTCAATAACTTTCTGCATCCCAGAAGTTCCCTGACAGAAGGCAAAGAATGGAGGATGAATAAATCCGACATCAGTTGTTCTTAAACAACATTTGAAACAAACAGTCCTTCCCTGCTGCCACCTACTAAAGCTTTCAGAAATTCAATTTGCATTCTATGTTGGCAGCTAAAAAACACAGGCATAGAAATATCTGACCCACACAGATCCCATACAGCAGCAAGGATAAGAGCTTTTGCTCTCTTTAAGAGAGCCTCTCAAAGGTGTTAAATTGGAAGAAAGGAAGCAAAAAGATTCCAACTTGGGAAAAAATCAGACAGCCAGTTACATGCTCTAAAATTTCTCTGCTTAAGTTCCCGCCCTCTACAGGAGATTACAAAAATGTAAAAAAATTAATTTTTTTTTTTTTTTGTCCTCATGGAAGGCCTTAGGGAGATAATCCTTAGGACCTAGTTCTTCAAAAAAATATATTTGACTCCTTCCAGATGTGTCTTTATGGTATTTTCCTATAGGACAGGAGGGCCAGGAGCTCAAATAGAGTTTAAAACTCAAATATTAAAGCAGTAACTGTCAAAAATGTAAACCTTTTTCAGACAAGAATAAAATTTAAAAGTATGCCTAGGAACTGTCTGTATGTCTGATGCAAGCCAACTTAGTAATTTAAAACATTGCTTGACCTTTGAGTGAAGACATTTTTCTAAGGGAGTTTGCAAAATTTTGAAATCTGAATACACAGAGCGATGGTGACAATTCTGAAATTTACCTATGGGCTGTGTAAATGTTCAAAGGTCCCAAAACAGAAATCTCTGTCTGCTTAGCAGACAACACAAATTCTAAATTACCCACATGTAAGAACCATGTACTAGAAATGTAGGTTTTTCTTGCTAAAATTAGGAGACCAAAGTGTTAGAATTATGCCCTAGGTGACCCCTGTGCACACTGTGGTGGAGGTTCTATCGTCACAGATCTGTGGACTCCAATTTGAAAACAAATAAAAGAGAGTTACATGAAGTTGACTTTCTTGAGTAATTAGGCCCACAAATTCGACCTGCTTTGGAGATAAATAGAGATTGGCACTAAGCTAAGAAAGATTTTATTATGTTATTGCACAGTTGAATTTCCCCTATGCTTCATTAGAAGTTATTGTAACTTTCTCCCCTCAAGCTACTTTTCATCAAAACTGGGTAGAAATACCTTGGCTCTAAAATCATGTGCCTGGAAATGTGTCCCAAAATATGCCCTCCCTACTTGTGACTGATAGGTCTTGTCTGACTCTGTGCTACACTAGCTGAATCCTCCCAGAATAAAGTTCTCTAGACTTAATTATTTCAAAGTAAGAGGAATTTCAGGTAAGCAGAGATTTTTCTGTATGATGATTGACATTCATTGTCGTTTAGGTATGCAAAACCATAGATGGGAACATAAAACCCTCAGAATGCAAATTCCCTTGAAATGACAAGGCTTACTGATTCACTATCTTTTCTTTATGGAGAGGATTTTGAAATGAAAGCTATAACCTCAGGCTTCAAAACAGACACACTAACTGTGTTTACAGTAAAGTTCCATACACCAAATAGATGATTTAGAATAAATCTTTCTGTTCAGTGTTATTCGTACTTAAAAATTTACTCATATGACAGCAGTAAATTAGGTTGTAGTGGAAAGAACTATTATAAATTCTCTTTGAAAGATATTTACATTTTAGTCAACTTTGATTGATTTCAAAATCTTCTTTATCTAAAAATTCCATCTATATTCCATGTCTATATATTTGAAAATATTTTTGAAATGGAAATCAGCTATAAATCCAAAACAATTCAAGACATGACAAGTCTTTTCTTACTGTTGCCCATGTGTACTCCTGTAAGTCCTTGACCAAATAATGCTACTTTGAAATGTAATTCTGATTGCTTTAGAAAAGTCCTCTGTGGTGACTTCTAAAATCAACTGTGCTGATTCTTTTCTGCTGTATTTTGCATTTTCATTACTTCACTTGATGGACATATAGGCACCAAGTGTGTCTGTCATGCTATTTCAGTGCTGGCCCCACTGCATTAAAATTACATCTGCTACAGTGTCAACGCTTACAGATTATTTGTTTTTCACACAGCTTTTTCTAATGCATTTATAGGTTTTATTAGAATTCTGCATGAAAATTTATAATATTTTTGTTTGCTGGGTTAATTTTATTTTTAGACCTTTTGTTGATGTCAGTAGTAAGAAAATATGTTTTTGTTCCAATTTCATAAATATAATGTATTTCTTCTTTTTAATTTCTAATTGTAATTCTTCAGGATGACTTTATTGAAACACAGGGCAAAGAACTGATGACAATTTCTTTGGAGCTGTAACCAGTCATTGACTGGTCCACAAAGAGGTGTGTGACTGCCCACTGCTGGATGGGATGTTGTTACAGAGCATTTCCTTGGGCTGCATTATGATATTGTCATATCATTTTGAAGGTAGCTCTTCATTTAGAATGGAGACCTCCATTCTCCTTCATATACCCTGTAGAATAAAATTGTGAGGTTTCTCTGTAATCTTTTACTGGTATGTATAATATGTAAAGCAGTTACAATCTGCCAATTTTTTTACACGTAACACATAATATCTTCCCTCTTGTATGTTCCCCATTATTCTTAGTCACTGGAAATTTATATAATACCTTGTCCAGTTTGCTCAAATATGCTAAGTTTTTTATAATATGTACGTATAAGAACAATAATTACAAATTACCATAAATATATATGGCACCTATATGTTATTGACATTTTTGACACCTATAAAATGGTGTCAATTTTCTAAAATTTATTGAAAAGGCAACATTATTACAAATAGCCCTACATCCCTAAAACTGGTTGCCAAACTTGAAAATTAAAGTCTTCATTTCTAAACGTTAAGAAATCACAAGCTAGCTAAACTGCACTTGGCACCTTTTCTGTGTGATAAAAGAGTAGCCTGAGGAAATTATATTAGTGCTGCTATTACTGTCTTGAAATAATTCACTCTTTGCTGGAGATCTTCTGTGCAGCCTCTCTTTTTCTTCATTGTAAAGGACTGTATGAACAGCTCAAGTCTGTGTCCTTCAAGGAGCTGCGAGTCTGTGTCAGTGGCTTTCCTTTGCATCCTTTGATGGCTTTCCTTTGAATTTGCAAATTCAGTGGGGATGCCAGGATCACCACCAGAACAGGCTTGCAGTTGGAAATGCACACAAGCAGGCACCAGGTCCTGTGGTTAACACCAACCAGTATGAAAAAAGAAGAATTAAGAATCACATGGAGAGACTGTGGGATGTTCATAGTGTGCAGATGTGCCTGGGTTACGGATTTACCCTATGAGAATACAAATCCCTGCACAGCGCACTCTGTTTATTTCATTGCAAATCCTGGAACAGATTTTTGGTGTTTTGAAGGGTTTATGTCTTTCATCTCTATTGGTACATCTCAGACAAGAAAACGAGACACGTTTTGGCATGTACATTTGCATGGCATTGTTGTTCCCATGCAGGACAGCAGAAAAATGTCCATCATAACAGGGTGGGGATTTTCAAATATTTAATTCCTTTATAATTTTTAAAAACCGCTCCAAAGTTACATAAAATACTACCTCCTTAACAATCTGTAGATCTAGGTGCTACTTTAAATACTGAAAAGTAGTTAAGAAATGTTTTGCAAGAATATTTGTCCAGAGCACAAGAATGAATTTCACTCTATGTGTATAAGAGTTGTTTAATTGCTAGGAATAGTTGTTTACACTGACAGTACATCCAGTGATTAATTCACAGGATTCCTAAGGGAAAACTTAGCCACAAAAAGGTCTCAAAGATGCAAGCCAGGGTAGAGAGTGCACTGTAAAATATTTAGCAAACATTAAAGCAAACCACAAAGAACTACAGGAGGAGCCAAAGGTACCAAAGGTAGGGAAGAATATATTGTCTGCCTCAAAAAAAAAAAAAAAAAACCACCACACCCAAAAAAAAGCTTTTAACCTGGAGATAGATGTTTTAAAGGGGATGAAAGACTGTGTTTCTAATGGACACATAAGCATACCAAATTGGGATAATATGTAAGGATGTGTATCACAGGGAACAGAAAACCTTGCTTTACATTGTTTCTTTTGCTAATTGATTGATTGATTGCTTAATGGATTACTGGGATTTTGACTGCTTGATGGTGGTATTAATAAACCAGTCAAGTTATTTTATATTTTATATTTACATTTTATATTAAAATAGTCAGGTACAAATTTCTTTTTTGCTGTGGATTGATCTATTTTTTTCCCCTAACATTGATATGCATATCACTGTAGGAAGGAAGAGATATAAATAAGAATTTCTCTCTATCTAATTACTTTAATTGATTTGTGCTGAAATAGTTGACCTTTAGTACTAGGTTCTCCCTTCACATTCAGTATTGACAGCTCACTCTGATGATCATCAGCCATGGGGAAAATAAGTTAAGATTTCAATTAAAAGCATGCAGTGTAGGTTAATCTGTGGATCTCACATTAGTAATGCTCCTTGCTTCCCTGCTAGAGAATATGTATCATGTTTGGGGTGGAAAATATCATATGGAAAGCACCTGAAGTGCTACAGTGCTATCTTAAAACTGACAAACCAAACCCACACAGGAGTCTAAGAGCGCATGTTCATATGTGCCAACAAATTACACCTTGTCAATATCACCCCTCTTTCAGCTCCAAGATCACAAGGTTTTTAAAATTAGATAATTCTTACATTTTATTTCTTGGGTGGCATGAGAGTAATGATGCCCTCCGCCATCTACGCTGTTTGCTTTAAGTCTTATTTTGCAGGAAAATCTGGCCTAAAACTCCTTTTTATTAGACAAACAGGCAGAAACAATCTGCACAGTGGTAAAGTCAGACACACCCATGGTCATTAAGAGTGCAAAAACCAGAAGTAATAAATGTTGAAGTAGATGGAATATGCAAAATAATAAGGGTCTGTCGCTATTCTTTGGAGCAAAATTTTTCTTCAATAAGATTGTTAGAAGTGTCTTCAAATTGTTTTATATTTTTTACTTCTAAAAAGCACTTTTCATCAGATGACTTCAGTGAATTTCAAAAAAAGGTGCAAAGCACTCACTGAACATAACAACTGTGTATGAAGCCTGTGCTATGGCAAAAACACACCCTAGCTCATTTTATTCAGTATATTGCATTAGCATGTTTTAAAAGAGGCAACATTAAGTGTTTCAATAGAAAAAAATATGAAAATAAACTCAAAGCACTTTTCTCAATTCAAAACCACTTTTCTTTGGACAAACATTGTTCCATAATTGGAATATATTATTACTTTTATTATTTGTGTTAACTGCAGTCAGAAGCATTCTCTAGCAAAAGGTGTTCTGTATTAAAGTACATTTTGGTTGCTCTGGTGTATGTCATATGTTGGATGCAAAGTGGGAATAATTGGGCATATAGTGACTAATCTATTTGCTGAATTACAAGTATGAGGTGGAAGTAAGATGAAAAATAAATTGTTTTTTGAGTAGGAAAGGAAGCAATGACTAACTCTACAAAAACATCTTTATATTATTCAAAATAATTCCTCATAAAAATTCATGACATTTAAATTGGCTCTAACAGTATAATATTCCAACGATGTTGATTCATTTGCTAATAGCCGCTGGAAATATTCTTTACTATCTCTCAGTCAATGTTTTAAGTCTTCAAATCACTTCCTCTTTCTTATTTTAAAGAAAAATAAAATATATCCCTAATTATTTTTTCCCATGTCTGTCTATAATATTCTATGTTCTTAAATTTGATGCCTTGTATTACCAGATTTCTAAGAAAAAATCAAATTCCATAAAGTGAGAGGCTATTGCAGATTTTCAAGTTAATTATCATGCATCTTCCTTGAACAGTGGACTGCAGAACAATTTTTGGCTTGAAGGTTTATTTATTTTTGCCAAAGACCTGGCAATTTGGTTTTTTTCCCCAAAGAAAGACCACCTTGCATACATAACGTTTCTCCCTTTCTCATGCTATCATATCTGTGGTGAAAAGGGCTGATGAAGATCACCAACACATTTTCCTTCAGAACTTCCAGCTTCTAAGTCATTCCCCACTGCTTCTTTGGAAAACAATTCCAATTTCTTGATTTTTGACTCCTTTGCAGAAGAACCAAATATTTTGATCAGAAAAGACACAAATGAAGCTTGATTGATTTATGATGAGAACTAGGGAAAAGGAGGCTCTGGGTGTACCTCAGCACTCTCTGCAACTACCTGGAACGAGGTGGTAGCAAAATCAGGGTCAGCCACTTCTCCCAGGCAACTAGTGACAGGACAAGAGGACATAACCACAGGCTGCACCAGAGAATGTCCAGATTGGACACGAGTAGAATTTCTCTACTGGAAGGGTGGCTAAGCATTGGCATGGGTTGCCCAGGGAGGTGGTGGAATCGCTATCTCCGGAGGTGCTCCAGAAATGATTAGATACAGGACTGAGTGCAATGGTCTAGCTGTTCTGTGGTAGGTCAAATGTTGGAATCAGTGGTCTTGGAGGTCTTTTCCAACATTTATGAGTCTATAATTCTATGACTAAGACAACTGAGATCTGAAAAATTGAAATGTTGACATCTTAGCTATTCATCTTACTTTCCTTTATATTCTGTGGCAAGAAGTAGACATTTATTGAGACTGCCTATCATATCACATGGCATTATCCTCTTCCTTTCTACTGCCTGAGTGAAGTGAGCCCAGCCTCACTACCTCTATGTGCTGACATCCAGAATCCAAATATTTAAAAGCAGGTCTCCAGTGAAGGTTTCCATCTCATGGTTTGTTTGATTTTGATGATTTTGAGAATGAAATGTCAATAGACAATGTTAATATTCAATACAATGATATTGCATTGTCTATTGCTTTGAGTGATAAGTGGGATACAATAGCAACTTTAGAATAAAATCTCTCTCAGATAAACTAAACCACAACAGTGGGAAAAGCACAGAGGAGGATCAGATAAACTAACCAGTTCTTGAGAAATCTACTGGCTTCCACTTATTTCTGCTTTGTTTTTTTTTTCTCTATGTGTTCAGTTTCTTGGCTTTTGGTTGAAGTTTTTTTGTGTATGTTTTTGTCTGGATTTGGTGTTTTGCTGAGTCTGGTTTGGGTTCTTAATGATTTATTCACATTTTGCTGTGTTTTAATAGTGTATCCTAGTTCTCATAGGAGATGACATAGATAGACTCCTTATCAGCACAGATTTCTGGTATTCTTGCATCTCTCTCCCAGTTTATTGCCAAGCTACATGTCATTGAGCAGTCTAAGAGGAAAGCAGTGTGCAGGCACAGACCCCAGCAGAAAGTATATTTCTGTTTAAAAACTTGAGCAGCAGCACAAATACAATCCAGTTTACAGAATGAATGCACATTTTCCATAAGCTTAGAAGACTGAAAACTTCCACTGAAACAATGTCATTAAAAGTTACAATGAAAAAATGGGTTATCATTCTAAGTGACATTTGATTAAACATGCTAGCTCGCAAAAATACACAAATGAAGGTCACATTTGCAAGTATTATAAGACAGTTTACATTTTAATTAGATAGTTGAGAAATGTCAATGAGTTAGTAACTGACCAGGAGTCATTTAAAGAAAAAAAGGAATAAAGGAAAACAAAACATCACACCAAAAGTCAGAATCCTTTACTCTCTATAAAGTTCAAACATTACAAAGACAGTTTTCAAATAAATTTTGGTGTTGATTCAATGAATCTGCCTTGTCACTTTTCTCTGTTTAAGGAAAGAATGCATTTTGGTCAAATTATTGTGTACCATTGTTTGAGCCTTATTGAGCTATGTGTGCCTTTTAAAACAAACTATAAAATATCACAGGGTAATATTTGGGATTTATATTTGTACCCATGGACTCTACCCAAGGAACTTGTGTAAACATTTGCTGTCTTGTGATCCCCCTTCCCTCAGAGACAACTTTGTTCTCCCACAACAGCACACATGAAATAAAGTTGAATTTAACCTGACACAGATATTACAAATTACAGGAACAAAATTCTTTCACATTATCTTGGAATTAATATTTTTGGTTTCTTCTAAAAGCAAAAAAAAACCTCAGTAATCAGTGGAAGACAGGCTCTCTATTACCTATGGTACTGTTATTTTCCTTGTTGTCTTGAGTCTAACCA
Source organism: Dicaeum eximium (assembly GCA_013396995.1). NCBI lineage: Eukaryota > Metazoa > Chordata > Aves > Passeriformes > Dicaeidae > Dicaeum > Dicaeum eximium. The sequence goes on from VWZP01003639.1 coordinate 245,602, forward strand.
ATGTGATTGAAGAGCAACGTGTGCTGGAAATAATAAGAGATGCATTAATAATTTATTGAGTTGATACAGATTCATAAAAAGTTACCAAAACTATTTCATATCAGTTTGCTGTTGGAAATCCATTAAGAAAATATGCACTGGAAATTAAAAAGAAATAGTCTGCCTTAAAGTGTCACACCACTGTTAAAATTACTATAAATCTGGTAGTTCTAGGAAGAACTATGAAAACTAACTCAAATCACTGATTTTATTGTGGCTAGTTTCTAGTTGCTTGAGATCCTTACCATTTCTGCCTATACCTTCCTTATCTGTGTCTTCTTGCAGCTGAAGGAACATTTGGATGTTTCATCCCAAATACTTAACTTGTTTCTCAGAATGAGACTAGAGAAAACATAATTTCATTGTGAAGCTCAAGTACAGCAGCTTTTTGAGAACTACCCATAGTAGTTTTGAGGAAATTTCTCAAGGATTTTTAGGGTAGACTGGCAAAGTAAAAAAGCACATTAGAGACTAATATCTATTCTCCAGTAATTTAACTACTATGTACTTAAATAACGGAATATATAAATTTATTCCCCCAAATCTCAGAAGTCTAATCCAAACCAAATTAAAGGAATAATTTTACTGTAAATAGTACTCCAATAAAAATATATTCTAATTAAGGAACTGTAAGTAGGCAGTTCAGAAGTCTAAATCTCTGAAGGTGAATGCTTGAATTAGGAAGTAGGTTTTGTTTCCAGGTAAGTGTGTTTTCTGCTGTAGTTGTCAGTAACGATCACAGGCTACAGACTTTCAGTAAACAAAACAAGAAATATTTCCTTATGTATAATTTATTAACCTTTTCCAGTTATGTTTTACAAGAGAAACTTTACTCACATACAGCATCCCCATGAGCATGACAGAGCAACTGGAGTCAGGGTAAAATTTCACATTGATCGCTAATCCCAGCCAAACAAAGCAATTATACCATAGAAGGTCAGAAAACAGATTATATAACACTATCATTACTGCAGGACCTTTTCACCATGTCAGATGATTTTTGTATCCTTTCCTTCTCTTTCCTCCCATGGTGCTTTGTGTTCATGCCATCTGAGATATTTGTCAATTGATTTGTTCTTTCAAACCCTGAAACTACCACTGCAGAAGTAGTGTTCCCTACTCCCCACTCTAGATAACATAAAATTATTAAATTATTTTTTCTTTTAAAGTAGGAGAAAAATTGCAGTCTTCTTAACTTGATGAGGCAGCACAGAACAACTTCATTTCACAAAATTGCCTACACAAAATATTTCATCAAAAAGAAGTTGCCAGAACTATTTCAATGTTGTTGAATCCTATTTACTGGAGTGGCTCATTGTGTTACATACACAAACAAACAGGAGAGTCACAGACTAAAAATGACAAATGTTACATGTTATGCCAATATGAAAAGGATGTCCTGTTATTAATTTTTTGTCACCAGCAGAGATGACAGAACAGTGATCTTTTTTTCTTCTAGCCACTTCCAACTGTCCTCCAAAAGAGCTGTTTCTTCATAGGCACTGGATATGCAGTCTGGATCCCTTTGGTCTTTTCTTTGAATATATTTTTGAATGTTCTTCTCACCTCCTTAGCATCGTTAAATTTTCAGGACTACTGATTTCAATATTTCTACTTTGTTCCTGCAGGCCCTGAGTTATAGTTCTTAATCTATTATAATGTAATTTACTTCCTTTTTATTTGGCATTATACAGGGACTGAAAACTTGGGCACTGTTCTTTATTTATAAACACTGAAATTTTAAATAGAGTCAGAAAAGGCAAAAAAGGGAACTTGAAGAGACAGCAGAGGAGGTGACTTTAGCATATGTATCTTTTTGGGAAAGGCATTTGTGCATACAGGTACTTTTGTCCCTTTTAGCCTGCTTGATTTGCAGAGTGATGTTGAATTGAGAAGCATATTTAGTTGCAGTCAGTGTTTCTGCATTGCACATACAAAGTGAAGGAAGGCTGTGAAGGAAAGATGGTGGCCTGGCAGACACTTTTCCGCTATGAGATAGAAATTTAAGGTCATAAAAATAGAACTAAATACATTGAAAACTCATATTTCCATAAGTAAGAAATTTAATGACTATCTGATTTCTATATTGTGGTGAAGCTGCAGGGAAATTTTCTTAGAGCTCTATGCTGCTACCCAATTCTTTTCAGAAGCTGAGTCTCTCATCAAGCCTGGGATGTTTCTGTCACTCCTTTTATAGATAAAACTTTTCTACTTTTCTACTGCTTAACTAAACATTCTTTTGCAAAGTGACAGATTTTGTCTCTATTCAGTGGTCACTTCTTCTTCTTTTTTTTTTTTTTTCCAGAATATTCAGAAGCTGTTCCTGGTCTCCCCACATCATATGCTGCTATCCTAAGAATCAAATCTGGTAGTTCATCTTTAACCTCATTTAATCCAAAGAACAGACCACGATTAAGCAGTCCTTCATTAGGAAGTGTATCTTCACCAGGCTGGAGAGGAGCTGCACAGCATTATCACTCCCCAACAAACCTCTACCACTTTTCAGACACCTTCAAACATGATGGTAAGTGCAGCTTCCCCCTCTAAAACTTGGAAACATTTTTCAAAATCCCTGTGTTTTTTCAGCTTACTTCCATATTTCTCAGCCATGATTTTCAATTTTATTAAATATCACAAGGTGGAAATGAGCTGCTTTCCTTTAGGTTCTTCAGAACAGCCTTAAAGTCACCAGTTAAAATATCCTTTCTTAAAGATTCCTCTGCAGAATGGTTTTATGCAGGTGTTGCTACATGAAAATAGCAAACCAGTGATTTGAAATTCCTTTACAGCAAAATTTCATCTAGTAGTGAAATCTAAGCCACTTTTTATACATACTTTTATCTCCTTTTCTCCTTCTCCTGTTCTCCTTTTCTCCTAATTTTTTATTTTAATTTAATCATGAACACCAGTAATATAAATTAAACATGAAGAGTAAATCTTATAAAACTACTTTTTCTCTAAATTATCTATTCTGTGTAGTCAACTCTGTCATGCATGTACTTATGTGCATGCTTGGATAGAGTTTCTGCTGTGATATGGTGTCATCCACCTCTAAATGCAATAATTCATAGTAACAATATATATATTTCCCATGTTTGGTTACATTTTAAAAAGCCACATTTCTAATACCATTTCTTTAGTGACAATAATTACCTGAATTGCAGTCAAAAAAGATAGAAAGCCATAAAGAAAGAAAGAAAGGAAGGAAGGAAGGAGAGAGAGGTGGGGTGGGAGGGAGAGATTAGAGGATACCTAAGCATTTTAGTCTAAGAATGTAAAAGAGGAAAGAATTGTGATTAATAAATTGCAGTTCAATGAAATTCACATAATATCATGAGTGTGATTACAGGTTACTTCTTCTCTCAGCAAAGTCTTGTTTTTTTTCCCCTGGAAAATGTCTTGCATGTCTTGAAAATTAATGGTGAATGCATGTGGTTTGTGAAGAAAAATGGCTTATATACAAGAATAAATATGTTCCCTGAATAAAGTTTGATCTAGAAAAGAAACTATTTGATCCTGTCAGCATAAATTCTGTTTGCTACCATTTCTGGGATAGGGGCATGTTTCTACATTTGTCCTTCTGCTGTAATACTCTTTTAAGCACTGAATAAATTGAACTCAGTTTTTTCCCGTTCACCAGGCACTGATAACTCCTCCCTGACAACCTTTTAAGAGCAGGTTAAAATTAATGCCCATTATTAGAACTATAGTCTATTATCCTGATCAGCATGAATCGTCTAGAGCATGAAAGTCTAAAGACTTAAGGAGAAAGCAAAAAAATACAGGCTATTTGAATAATATAGTACAAGCTAGAACTAGAAATCCTGGACATCTCTACAAAAGCATGGTGAGATCATACCTCAGATATGATATGATCTGTGATTTAGGCCAGCAATCATGATTCTTCTCAAAACACTGGGATCACATTGCAGCACAGCAGTTTGGATTCATCAGTTTTTCAGGAGAAAAGTGAAAAACCACTGACTGGAGAAAAAATTGTAAAAGGGCCATACCTCATAAGGCCTAATGAATAGAGTATTTGGCCAAGAAGAGAGGAACACCATTTTTCTAAAAACTATATGAAATAACAATAGGAGAATTATTTCACTTAGAGATAGATCTTGGTTTATCCAGCTGTGTAGACACTTGCAGAAATAGGTAAATCTGAGGCACCTGGTAATGTTTTGAAACCCCTTGATTAACTGAAGTGCCTGCATAGCACAAGCATAGGTATGAGACAGTATTTAGAAAAGATCAGCATGTGACTAAGTAGGATAATCTGCATCATCTAAGAGGACTTGAACACATCTGTTATGGCAGCTGAATGTAACTTATTTTCTAAACCTCTCTTAGTGCTGTTAATAACTTGATGCCTAAATAAATATCTTTGATATTTAGAAACTAAGTGACTAATTCAATTATCTGTCATTACACTTACTTGTATTGCTAAATTTCTTGATTTTGATTAGGCCTCAAGGAATTTTTTTGGTTTGGTTTTTTTTTTTCTCGTTTGATTTTTTTTGTTTGTTTGTTTTGTTTTTTGGGGTTTCTTTCTTTCTTTCTTTTGATTTGGTTCATTTTTTTTCCCCATTTTTACAGTTCTTGAAGTAAGGATATTCTAGTTATCATCCAATAAATGCTATGTGATGTTGGAGTTAAGTGGTCATATTTATCAGCCAAGGCTTCCTAAATGAGGAAATGCTACGGCATCCTGTGGTAATGAGACACCACTGGTTCAAGTGAGAGGACATTTTTAGGAGGGAAGAAAATATGTTTTATATTATTATAACAGAGAATTTGCATAATTCAAATGTCTAATATATGGCATATATAATATATGGCATATAATTTAGGAGTGAAGCTTGCCATAAAAAAACACCCAAGAATACTTTTATTAGCTGCTGAATTATACCAGTTCTCAAGAAACCTCTCAAATGATTTCCCAGCAGACATGCTCAAACACCTGACATGGCTTGTAATGAAGGTCCTTTTATACTGACTTGATGCTATTTCATTTGCACTTTCAATTCAACATGTGTTTCCTGATATCTCAAATTAAAAGAACTATGCTCTAGCTCACTGCTGACTTTAAACTGTCTGGAATTATTTAGTGTAAACATGCAGCTAAGGCATTGCAGTCCTTCTCTTCAAACTCTGTATCAATGTGTAAAGTCATGACTAAAAAATGTGAATAGAAAGTATGAATTATTCATTAAATACTCTTGAAGAATCATAAAACTGCAAACTCTTATATTTTCTTACTGTTCCAAAAACTTCTGGAATTCCTGCAGTAAAGATAATTGAGCTTAACCTTGACTAAGGACTCTCTTTGTCCTTTCATCTTTGGTTTGACACATTTTGCAAGAAGATGAAGAACAGAGTCTGTCACAACAGAAAGTGTTTGAATCAATGAACCTCAAGATATGCAAGATCCAAATCTAATTTTTGTAAAATGAGAATTCCTGTTTCCCCACCATCTGCTAGACTCAGCACTTACCAGTCTGAATTATAGACACAAACTACTATTTTTTCCATTGCTAAAAATATTTGACAACATTGATTCATATGGCATGCAGTTTAGATATTATAAGCTAAATTTAGAACAGATTTATTTGTTTCAAACCACAGAACAGAGAAAGCATTTTCAAGCAACAGTAAAATCTTGTATCATCTTGCTTAATAAGCAAATAAACATGTATCAGAAATGATAAATTTGAAAATATGAAAAAATAATTTAATCTTCTTTGCAGTATAAACTTAATAGTGTGTGTACTGTACAATATCCCACCATGCAGCACACTGGAATCAATGTATATACCTTGAGGCATGTGTATCAGCCTCAGCTTATCTCAAAAGGAGTCTCAAAGTTTTTCAGCTTTTAAGCTGACTGAAACACAATTTAAAAATTAAAATGTTTTTTAGAAATGCACATGTTCCAAATATACGTGTGTTTCTATATATATATATATATACACTTCTATATATGCAAAATAATTGTTATAAATTTCAGCCACCTTTGTTAATTTTAAATTACGTTACACAGAGATTTAATAATTGGAACATATTTTGCCTTGATGAATTTGTGGGCTTCTTTTTTATTACATTGAAATTTTGAAATATGTAGTATTTTGACATCTGATAGTGATATTAAAATGAACAGTAATTTTTTATTTTTTAGGTGTAAAAGTGAAAGATTGTATCATAGGACGTACTCGTAAAATAACTGTTAACACTGAAGTTAATACATTTTTTCAGTGTTTAAACAAAAACCAAAATAGCTTCTAGATTTTATCTTGGGAATGCAATAGGTTTATATATATATCCATATAATTTATATAGCCATACGTACAAAGATATATGCATAAATATAATAAGAAAATGAGGGCAATAAGAAAAGGCCAGGGATATTTCCCCAAAAAGAGTGCACGAAACAGAACAACCAGCCAAAGGTTCATGAATCAGAAAACTTTATTTCAAGCCCCCAAACAGAGGGGTTGGGTTGCTCCCCTCTCTGTGGCTTGAGGGGAGTCTCCAGCTATCTGTGGGACCATGGTGTGCTGCAGAGGGGGCCAGAGGTGTTTCCTTGTCCTAAGGTCGATGGCTGAGGCAAAAGCTGCAGAAATCTCTGTCTGAGTGGCTTAGGGAGAGGATGAAAGTGTGCCACATTTGGTCCTGCACCTAGCCTTGCATCTTTTTCTTTTCTTTCCAGCAGTCCTAGACTGGGATATTATATTTTATCTACTGAGTCCTTCCTAGGGAGAAGATAAAATCATTAATCTTCATTAATATACACCCTATCCATATGCCTACTAATCTGCATGAAATAACACTTAAATCTAAAGCCATGATTTAGATTTGTTATCCTTAATTAATTCTTGATTTTGCTAAACTCTAGCTCAATGTCAGTTCTGTTTATTTACACCTACATTCATTAGTATTTTCTTTTGTGCAATGCAAGAAGTAGATGACCAAATTATAAGAAAAAATCCACACACTTTATTTGTACCAATATTTTCCTTTCTTAAAATAAGTTTTGCCAGCTGAATCCATTTCCCCCATGACATTTTAAGATGTACTTCTCAAAATTTATTACTGGAGTTATTTTAACTTCAATAATATCAGTATATATCAGAAGTCACTTATTGTGATTGATTTGTTTGTGGGCTGTTTTCTTTTTTTTTTAAATAATGCAGATGTTTGTTCCAGAACACACATTTTTGCCAATAAACTGAAGCAAAGCAATGTACCTACAGAGTAATATAAGTATGCAAAACAGCAATTCACATTCCTTTACACAGTCCTACAAGAAACACTAATAAGCTGGAACAATTATGGGAGAGAGAAACTACTAATTGCTTCTGCTCTTATTTGCTGACTTTACAAATCAACAGCATAATTATTTGAATCTATTCCAGCAGAAGCATACACACCTGAAAATATAGGTATTTTCAAAATCTGCATTTGAATAGTAGTGTAAAAAGACAAAACTGAAGTGTATAATAAATGTGTAGTCACTAAAAAGAAAGTTTGAAAAGCATAATGGGGTCTTATGTCATCTTTTTACTGTATGATAAGAGAGTTGAAAAACCGTAAATGTGAGAATTTAAAGACATGGAAATTTTCATCTCAAAATTAGCATGCTATGACATATGTCTCCCACATTTCTCATCCTTTTTCAGACTTCAAGTCTTTCTTTTCTGTACCAAGATTTGTAGCCCCATATACCTTTTCCTGTCTATTCAGATTTCCTGAGGCTGTTAGCCTCAGATAATATGATAAAGTATAAAATTAGTATGATAAAGGTTGCAGTTCCCAAAACTGTGAAACCATAACATGTGGTTGAAGCTGTGTAGAATTGGCAAAACAATGTATTAAATAATTTTCAAGACAGTGACCAAACCCCAAGTCTTCAGGTGTACTTTTTCACTTCAGGCTGCGGTTGGTAGGACAAATGCAGCAGAATGTTATAAACTGCTTAATGTGTTGTGCTGTCCTCAGTAAGAACTGGAGGATGTCTACCCCATGAATATATGAAACCCTAAAACTGACAGAGAAAATCCTGCTAAAACCCATATGTTTCATTGCAAGTAGCAGGACAATGCCACTATCTCTCTGCACACAAATCACTGGGCTGGTGCTTTAAAGAGCACCATGTGATTCAATCATCCAAGAGTCTAGAGTAAGTCTAAAATTATTAAAATTCCACAGGCTTCTGGTGCACACTGAGAATTTTATTCATTCAGACCAACATGATCAGGAATACTCTGCATGTGACCTTTTACTTTTCTGAAGGCTTACCCTTCTCACTTCATAATATGAATGAACTGGAATCACAGACGTGTTCTATGGCTCTGTCCAGCTTTTCTAGTTCAGAAATGTAAATTCTTATCAAGTTACAGGTACATTCCAGAATTAGACAAGACAGTGGAGGAAAATGAAATGTCAGATTTAGCTATGTATTATTTAATAATAGATACCATTTGCTGCCATTAATTTTCCAAGTGATTTTTCTTAGCAACTCCTTGACATAAAGGGGAAAATTGTGTATTACCTTTCTGTGACATAAGCTGCTGCAAGCAGTAGGAACTTTTTTGTTTACCTTGCTCTCTATAAGCAGAATTAATTCCTTTTAAGTCTCTTGGGCTTCTCACTAGACTTCACGCCAAAATATGTCTGATGAGAAAGACATTCTTAGGCAAAATAAAACTTAAATCATACTATGTGTTTTATTCTTCACCTAGTAATATTTTTTATATTTCTTCTTTGTCTTTTTTTCCTTTTATTAACTGTTTTTTAATGTGCAACATCTAAAATAATGCAACATGAACCTTTGGAAAACAAATATAATTATGCACACTTTAATCTCACATTATAAAATCTATAATACATTTGCATTTTTTCAGCTTTCCTAAACTGTAGCACTTCTTTTTTTACAGAAAGTGTTGATTATGGGCCAGTGTTTGTACAAGAGCCAGATGATATGATTTTTCCAACTGATTCTGAGGAAAAGAAAGTGTCTCTGAATTGTCAAGCACGTGGAAATCCTACTCCTACATACAGGTACCTGTTTTAGTACTTTACTGTTTTTAGCTTTCAGATTAGCCACTGCAATTCTACTCTAAGAATCAATGTATTTTGGTGAGAAACAACAGAAACAGCTCTCTGACACTAGTGGTCTTCCTGATTGAATGCTTTTTGTGATTCTGAATAAGCAAGAAGCAGAAGTGGCAGTGATTAAAGCAAAGCAATATTTTAAGTTTCAAATTATGTACTCTCTGCATCATTTCTATCCATGTGGAGAGACTCCTTTTGTCCAGTTTATTGAATTGTGTCTGAGACAAGTGACAAAAACAAAATATTTAATTTTTTTAAATTATTATTTTTAGACATCTATAAAGCTACAGAATACTATCCCAATATATAGGGAAGGCAGCAATGTATGTGTATATTAAATGACGTGTCTTGGCACTACAAGATACCATGGCTGAGTAAAATCTGGTGTTTTTCACTCACAAGCCTACCATTTTATTCCTCTGAACCATCACCTGTTGCTTATTTTTCCAGACAGACTTGTAGGCCACAGTTATCCATTATTCAGGGCTGTGATGGCACACCTGTGAGCCTCAGAGTGCAGTTTATTGATGGTGCACACTTACAGATGGTAACAGTATGCTGCAGTCACCTTACCCATTTGCTGTATCTGTCTCTGCTCATATTTTATGTAAATCAGTAGTGATGTAAGAGGGCTGGGGGAACATATGGTTGGTTATTTTTTCCACGTACCCTTCATCTTTTCTCATACAGTCATTCTTCAATTACAAAGGGAACACACAGGCTCTTATTGTGTTTTGTCATAGGTGGCAATCATCAATTGTGCATTTTGCCTTTTGCTTTTTACCTTTATTTGACATGTGGATTCTTCAAAATTCCGGCTGAACTTTCCTTAGAGTTATTTGAATCACAACTCTTGCATTTCTATAGCTTGAAGAAATCCAGAAGCAGTACCATCCTTAGACATCCCTACCATAACAGCACTCAGTCTGCCTCTTTGCAACATATGGACTCATTAAATTGATCTGATGCATGACACAACCCACTCCAAATGGCACAGGCATGACTAAAACATGTAACATGGGATTAGGAATGAACATCCAGAAATTCTCCAAACTGGAATAACATTAATTCCTCACTATGTGGAATGAAAGCTATGTTGCATTCTTTACTGATGTTCCTTGTGTAAATTCTGCTACCTACTGGTGATTTTTTGATAATAAAAAAAGAAAAAATGTGTATTAGTTCCACACATTGTAAAAGTGCTGTCAGTCCATTAAACATAGCCTGTGACTATGAGGAAAAGGCACAAATTCACCCCCAAAGGATGAGAGTCCTATATTCAGGTCTCCCAGACAACCTCATTATTCTTGTAGAAATTTTGTCTGTGGAGAACCTATGCCATCTCCTTTCTTTCTTCATCCAACTGGGGTTTTATTGTGTTTTCCCAGTGGAATGCAATCAACAAATACAGACTTTCAGCATATTTTAAAGAGGGACAAGGAGCCACATGGAGAAGGCAAGAGGCAAAAAGATTTCATAGTCCTCATTTATCACTGAAGGTTTTCAAGACACAAACGAACAACATGCCTGATTATCTCGTGTAGGTTCCATTTTCCATATAACACTGGAGAAAATTATCTTTTAATGTCCCTTCCAACCTGGGCTGTTTTATGGTTTTTTGATATCCATTTCTTCAGTTCTCCAGAGGTTAATTGGAGTCAGCAGCCTCCTAAACAAACTTTCCTGACTGTTGCTCATGGAAGGAGAGATTTAACCTAAAAGGAACAGCACAGTTTAACTTCTCCTTCTATTGCTGCCACTTGTCTGCACAGCATTTGCAATGCACACTACCATTCAAGGAGGGAAAAGAGGTAAAAATTGCCCTCTGAGGAAGATACTATTCTCCAGGACAAATGTAGAGGGAATTTAGCCTCAAAAGATCTATAGATATACAAAGTTTTGAGTATGCCACTGCCCAACCACATTGCCAAAGACCCTGGCCAGCTGCACTGGACATTTATTTACACATGCCCTGAGCTTTGTGCTGCTAAGAATTGTTTTTGGCCAAAACCAAAGCACAATATGTATTTATTTAAAGTTATATTAAAATAACATTTAAAGCACTCAAAATTGCAATGTTGAGTTATCTCTGCCTTTTTAAAATTAATTTCTTTAGTCTGTGTAATTTGTGACACAGTGTTCATAACCTGTTTACAAATCCTTTTTTTCCTCCTGGACATGACTTTGTTTCCCCTTGTCCAAACTCTACCCTAAAACAACAGGTTTTAATTTCTTGAGTTTCAGTCATTAAGGCATTTTGATGCATATTTTTAGAGAGTAACTCCCTGAGATGAGCTGATTCTGTTTGCTTAGCATTTCTGCAAATCATACTTTAGCATCACAAGTCAGGACCAGTACAATGAAGAAGATAACTGAGATCCCTTTGATGAGGAGTACAGACATTCACAAACTTCCTGTGGGATCTCACAGATCAGCAGTTACTGAGCTACAAGGAGGTGTTGAATTCCCTGAGATGCCACTTAACTACATGGCTTTCACTGATTGTGAAACACTGCATGTTCTCTTTTACTTAGGACACACATAAGCAGGGTGGTAATTTTTTTGTCAGAATAATTTCCTGTTAGAAAAGGCAATTGAAACGTTTTCTAAAATTTTTTTTGTCTGCTTAAGCCAGATAGTAGTATTTTGAAATGTTATCTGTCACTTTTCTTCAAGAAAAAATGCATCTGAGTTTTCCTAACAATCTGTGACCTTGGAAGTGTTATATTTTGAGATCTGTCCTTCCAGATCAGTCAGGTTACCTAGGAAAAAAGTCACCTAATTCAGTGTTTCTTTTCCTATAATGTGCATGGATTATATGAGGGGAACACAATCTCTCAGGATGGACCCCAAGATATAGAGGCGGGTAGCTATCAAGATTTAAAGTTTTGGGGTAGAATTCAAAGAACATATTTTTTCATTGAACTTAATGGAAAAATGAAACTAATTTAGCTGAATTTTGTGGCAGTTCCCATTTGGAAATGCGAAAACATGCATTTTTTGCTTTTTCCCTGTCTAAATTTTCATTCAAGATCAATTACTTTTGCATTTTTTTTTCACATATATAGACAAGGATATATGTATAAGAAGTTAGCTTCTGTTATGATTTCACTCAAAATATAAACTCAATTGTTCAGATTAAAAATTCTTTTCCTTTTTGCCTCTTCTATGTACAAATCTATTTTTAAAATGTAGTGAATCCTACCAAAGTTCCCCTGCTATTCTTTAAAATAAAAATGAATTTTCAATGCTATTCCATTTCTAACATTCAAGCAGAATGTTAGAAGCAGAGGTGAAGCAGAGGTGCTCTGCAGTCAGAAGTCCAGTTGTGAAAAGAAGGAACAAATAGTAGAATCACAGTTCATCCAAATTCTGACAATTCTGACCTTTGGACTAAGAAATATTCACCACTACTGCAGCTGAATTCTGCTCTCTGTACCCTATTCACCATGAATGTTAACAAGATAGGATGAATTGATAATTATTTTGCTTTGTTAAAGTTGCCTCTGGAGTGTAAATGTTGCCAAGCTCTTCCAGTCTTTGCTGATCTCTGGCAAAGCTTGTAAATTCCTGGAAATTTCCCAAGTCAACTTTGAAGTTGCAGAATGCTAGCAAAAGGGTAATGAAAGAAATATCTGGGCATTATAATAACTGTACCCTATCTGTTTACATTACTTATCCCTTCTTTGCTGCCTTCTCGTAATTTCATGTAATTACACTTTGACAAAAAAGAAAATCTAAAAGTCTTCATATGTACCTGTTATTCTTTTATTCAGAAACTGCAAACATACACATATAAGAGGTTATTCCAGACTGCTGAAGTCTATTAATCTACCACACAAAATATTTTCTCTTGCAGCCAGTGGGCTATTACAGGGTTCATTGCTTCAGACTTTTGAGATGAATGAGAGGCTGAGGCTTTTTGGCAGACAATATCTAGGACAGGTGGGAAACACAACCCATAAAACCTCCTGCACAACCGAAAAATTATGAGACTCGAGTTATTTCTGAAACCTCATAACAATAAATGTTTATTCAGAAATCATTCAAAACTTTGCCTAAGTTGGGATACTTTCAATGTTTCCTACAGCCTGGCTTTTTCCATCTTATCTTCACTCCCATCCTTGCTCTTACTGCTCAGGCTTCTTATTTAATTCCCAAACATCTCCCTAACTTAGCATTCCCTATTCAGGCTGTTTATTTGTTCTTAGTTTCCATGTACCTAGTAGCTGCCAGGAATTGCCCTTGGCCACCCAGAAGTTAATTCCAGACTTCTGTTCCAGTCTTTGAATTTTGTGTATACTGGTTCAGCTGATATTATTTTGCCTTTGTCCGTTGCCAAAATCCTATATTGCATAATAGCTTGTGTACATCAAGCTACCTCCCTGCTCTTCACAGGTCTTGCTCTTCTTTCTTCTGTATTTAAATGAAGTGTCTCTGTTTCTTGGGCTGAGAAGATCAAACACTGAAAGAATGGAAAAAAAGTTTCCTTGTTTGCATGAGGTGCAGACTCAGCTCCACTACCTGTAAGCTCAGCTGGGCCTAAGGCTTTAATGATAGAATATAAATTAAAACTTTGATTATCATAAGAACAGTAAAATTTCTATTTTTGACATAAAGGATGCAGTTTCCAAGTCTTAAGCCTTTGTGAACACTAGTTTTTTGGGGGGAAAAATCAGAAAAAAAGAAGAGATCACTATTTTCATTTAGCATAAGCAAAACAAAGAATACCCTTTTTCTTCAGAGGCTAAACGTCAGGTTTTGCTTGTGTTTTTTGCTTTCAAGTTTTGCCAGAGTAATGGGTTCCTGCATGGGATATCTTTGAATAATTGTTATTACAGCTGGAGCTGTCACATTCTCTGTCCTAAGCTTGATACCTTCACTTGACTATTAAATGCTTGAGTAGTTTTTGAGGTGTCATTTTTTTTTTTCTCCCTAAGATGGTTTCGAAATGGAACTGAAATCGACATTGAAAGTGATTATCGCTTCAGTTTAATAGAAGGAAGTTTGATCATCAGCAACCCCAGTGAAATGAAAGATTCTGGACAGTATCAATGTTTAACTACCAACACGTTTGGCAGTATTTTAAGCAGAGAGGCTGTTCTTCAGTTTGCATGTGAGTAATTTTTTTTTTAAATATTGATAAATCAGACCTTTACATTGTTTGATAAGGCACTAAATTGTAATTTGAATATGTTATAAAAGTGACACTGATATTGTTGGGCTAGAATCTCAAAATTAGAAATAAAACACTTAGTGGAAGTGATTTTCTGTAGACTTGTTACTTTTCAAATAAAATCATCGGGGAAAATAACTCTAGTACATGATCCCAAATGCTGTACTTTAATGGCATACTTGAATGCTCTGCAGTGATATATTTCACTTATTGCTAGTTTCCTGAAACATCTATCATTTTCCACACTCTCTGAGCAGGAAAGGAAGAACTGTAAACTCAAGAATAGAATGAGATGAAGTGCCTTTATATCTGTTGGATAGTCTGCACCTCTAACTATTTTTTTAAATGTATATATGTATATAAATATATATGGTTTATTTCCTTGTTTTTGCATATGTATCCAATGTACCTTTATACAGTTATACTTTTATACTTTATAAAACTGAAGGGGTTTTTATAGTCATTAATGGAAACAAAAAATGTCTTAGCTTTTGAAATCATTCACTACAATACAGTAACTTTTTTCAGAAAGTTACCAATAGTTTTCAGAAGCTATCAATAGTTGATGATCCCAAATAAACACTATGGTCTATCAATAGCATGCTCTATTTCAAATGTACTAGCAGAGAAAACAGGGCCAGGATTTCTCTTCAACTCTAATTTCCCTTCAGGAACTTTACAGGAAGTCATCCAACATAATTTAATTAGTTTATCTAGATAAATCCTACCATGAATGGATTTTAAGAGAAGGAGTGCAAAAAGAACTCCATCCTAATTTCTTGGATCCAGCTGAAAATAAGACATTGCCATGAAACATGAGGCAGATCTTCATATAGCCACAGCTGGAACAATGGGTTTAAGGAGAAGTTGCCATCATCTGTATGTCTAACACATCTGGTGTTGTCAAGACCTCAGCAGATCTAGTGTGAGGTCTGATCCTCTCTGAATCCACCCCTCCCTGCTTGAGTCAGACCTTGTAATCTACTGCCTCAGTCTTATCTGCTGCATATTCCATCAACGTGTTTGTTAGGAGATCGTGGCACTATCCACCTACTTCTGAGCTGGGAAGAATAATGACATTTGTCAAAGTTTGCTCATGCCAGGGCAGCATGTTTAAAACTCTAAGCACCACAAGAGTGTCATGGTATTACTGGACTTCAGTCTTAAATGCAGCATCTAAGAAAACTCTGCTGCATTTTCTCTTTTAGACAAGAAAACTATCCTACAACAAATCTCCTGATTAGAGAACCCAACCACTGGGAAAAATACATGGTTCCAGCTGTCTGAACTTCAGATTTCTGTTTCCAGCTCAAGAGTAGGGCTAAGAGGTAGCTTTTTAACCTCCAATTGAAAAAAAAAATATTGCAGGAAAAGTGAGAGTTGGAGCTCAAATAACAGACGACCTATGAGTTTCACTAGCTACATCCACAGCTCTTTCAGGCCCCCATGTACTTATAACATTACCTCCTCCAATAAAACAAATTTAGATAAAGTGACCAATAAAAAAAAAAACCAAAAAAAGAAAAAAGAGATTTGGTTTAGTGGATTTACTTTCATTGGATTTTTAAGTTTGTGTTATCTTACACACCTACTTTTGCAGGTATCAAAATTATTACATTTTAATATCTGGAATGTGATTTCTGTTCAATAAAGTATTTGGAAATTTAATGAAAGATTCTTAGGAAAATTTAATGGTGGAATGCTATTTGGAAGTGCTGAGGTACAATAAATAATGCTGCAGGACTTGCAGAGGGAAAAGAATTTATAAGGACATAAAATTCTTTTTTAAATGATAGAGTAATAACTGATGGAAGCCCTGTTAGAAGTTTGTGAGAAACTTGTTCACAAGAGCAATTTCAAGTTCAATGTGTGTTTGTAGCTCAATTTCAATGCACTAAAAAGTTGTTGTAAGTCAGATCCAAGGGCCACCTCTTCCAGTGCTTCACCACCTTTATAGTGAAGTATTTCTTGTTAACAGCTGGCCTGCATGTGTCCAGTTGATTTCAGTAAGACAGAAAGTAAAGCATTGGAGATTACAGTTTTTAAGGAAATTTCCTAACCTTAAAGTAATTAAAGTAATTGGTGCTCTAAAGTTTTGCTGGGCTTGAAGGGTAATCTATAATCCCAAGGATAAACCAAGACAAAGACAACTTTGACTATGACATACAGAACTACACATAATGGCATTTTCCCTTTCATTGATGAAAACCATGGATGTGGATTCCAAAAGCTTAGAAACTCACCACTTTCACAGGGAAAAGAAAAAAACAAATTAAGTTCACGGAATTGTTTGAATGCATGGGTTGTACCTCTATGGAAAATAGTTACATCTTTGCAACTTGAAAGTTGTTCTTCTGATTAAAAAGAGAAAAGGCATGCAGCTCCAAATGAAATAGGGACCATTAACCAAGGCCTTTGACACCATCTTACGGATAAAGTATGTACTCTAAGGTGTCTATGCAAAAATATCATGAAACCCAAAAAAGGAGAGCATGATTATCACACTGCCTCTTAGTCCTCTCCCAGTTCCATGGCCAAAAGCCCAGTTGCTATGGTTATTACCATGTCATTCAGCACTGCTGATGCATTGCAAATATAAATGTTTATGTACTATATCTAAACTTTATGTTTGCATATGTGTGCACAGTTAAAATAGGAACTACTTTGAGATACTTATATCATGTCTTTGGATTTGAGAGACAAAGAGACATAAAGTGAACATTACTCTCTATATGTTTAGAGATATAATACTTGAAATAGCCTGCTCTATCACTGGTTATTTTTATGCAGCAAAATTGGAAGGCTGGTTATGTGCAGTTAAAGGTCTGCTTGAAATTTAAACTACCACAGCAAATACTTATGAAGGTTTAAACTCAATAAAAATTCTCTTCTTTTTTTCTCCTTTTTCATTTCCTATGATGTCTCATGCCCAAGGTCATGCTGGTTTATGCTATTTTAAGACAGCAAGCAAAATAAAAAAAAAAAGAGAAAACAATCACATGCTGTATATGAAATTAGAAGTATATTTTTTCAATTAAAACCTGACGCAAAATTTAAAAAAAATTTATATATTTCAGCTTGACTAAGTCTACCTGCCTTAGTGCTAAGCAACTGCATATTTTTGTATGTGGTTCCACAGCTTCTCTTTGGAACTGTGTCCTAATAACTTTGGCTATAACAGCGGATGTATTTTGTGCCACATGTATAATCTCTATATTCCATTAGGTCAAAAAAACAAACAAAATTGCTTTCCTTTATCTGTGGATTATTCAACCTTTCACACACCTACCATCCCAGTGATATTTACAGACTGGGCTAAAAACCTAAAGAAGTGGTAGAGGAAAACAACTTTTCACCTATCATTTATGGAACTCCTCACTGCAATTTCATTAATCCAATTGTCACTGGCTTCTTTGCATCATTTCCTTTTTTCTTTTACTAAATCTGTTTGTCCTTTAATGTTCAGAGAAGGGTGTTGATTAGTTATAATTTAAATGTCCTTTTCCAATGGATGATCTACGATGACTGACCAGTGATGTACAGAATACGAAGTCACCCATGGCGCAGACACATAAATCAATAGTTTCCTGAGGAGACAGCCTGCACACTGCCCATTCTATCACAGCACACTTTTGTCACCCTTTTAATTAACTTCACCTATTAAGAAATGAGTTTAATCATCTATGTTTCTTTCTTGCCATCATGCTCCCTGGACACCTTGTCGGGTATATTTCATAATTTTCTAGCATTAATTTGTAAAAATTAAATTGATTTATTTAGACCCTCTAGATTTGAGAAAGGCTTTTGTTTCTCGTGTTCATTTCAGAAGATGCAGAATTACAAAATGGCATTACAATAGCAACATTTTCTTCTAAATCATATCAATCTAAACAGTATTAGGTACTATAAATTAAAGGTGATAACTGAAGTGAGAAAAGAAATCCTAATGCAAGCAGTTCTACTTTCACTTTCAAAAGTGTCCCTGATCATCCTGGAATAAACTTTTAAATTTGTGACTTCTTTGCTCTGAAAGCATCACAGCTGTGTGAGGAATGTTGCTATGTAAATTAAGAATAGCTACACCTACAACAGTGATTTGCACTACAAAATTTTTGGATTGTTTTCTTCATTATCTCTATATGCTCTCTTCAGAAAATATATGCTTGAAAGGCACCTGAAAACCATGTGTAAATGTGTAGAAGTGTTTGCATTTTATTCATAAATAACTTATTAAATGAAGAGTATAATTCAGTGAATTTGAAATTAATGTGAATTTATCAAACTCTACCAACAGTTTCGGCTGTTGTTTCCAGCCACAGTTTCCCACATAAATGTTAAAACCACTTGCACATATCTACTTTAAAATTCTGCAAATATAGCCCTTTTTTTCTTAAGATGATTAGGAAATAAATTAAGTGAAATATATATATATATATATATATGTGTAAAAATGTTGAAAAACTTATCTTTTCAGTCAAAGTAGAAGTCAGGAAAATGAAATTATTTTCATTTTAGCTGTGTTGATACTTACTTTGTTGTTTATTGAAATATTCAGCTTATATAACTAAGTTCAGTAGTGCAAAATGCTAAGAACTTTGGCTTTAGTCTAAAAAGGCATTTCATCTTAAATTGTCTGCATAATCCTTTTGAACCTGATGGGGTGATGTACATTCCTAAAATTCAGCACATACTTAAACTCTCTTATGTTGTTAAACATGAGGCTTCCTGAGGCAGGATTTGAAACAATCTATATGGATTTGTTGCCAGTGTCATCATGACAGACACATAATGGCTTTAATTAAGCCTTCTGTCATTCACTTCTTGATTCTTTCTTCTTAAAGTGAGTAAATGCCTTAGAATAATAAACTTTAGGAATGAAAAATAGCAGAACTCATTACAGCTCATTTTAAGCAGCATTTCTCAAAGCTTTCCTGTTGGAAAAGATAGATCTTGGTTCGCTGTTGTGGGCTATGGGGAATCTTCAATGAAAATTTGCCTTCAACCTCGCTTTACACAGGTGAATCTGAGTCTGAAAGCAAGTATGGAGAAATCAGTAAAATAAACAGGTCACCTAAAACTGCGAAGACAGCACCCACTCTTTCTGAAAGAATGGCAAAATTGATGAATTTTATGTTGTTCAAATTTCCAAGCAAATCTTTAACTATTGCCAACAGCAAGGGTTCAGCTGTATTCAGGAGTGATGTCCAGTGAAGGCTTTGGAAAAAAGAAGCAACTTGTTTCCTTGAACTCCCCTTCCACAGTACTTCCACAGTATGCCTTTAGAAATGTTCTCCTGACCTTCCTCCCTGTTCTCCTGGCTTGTCTGTAATAGTATTACCTCAGCTCTGGTAGACCTGCTCTGTTTCTGTCCCTTCAGTTCTGCTTTTGAAGCTGTCCATTGCTACATCAGCATTTAAAGACCAAATAGCTTGCCTCTCCATCAGAACACTTTAAAGAGCAAAGGAAACCCAATCCTTTCCTATCTACAAAAGCAGGTGCTTTCTTTAATGAAGATAAGTGGAGAGTGGAGAAATTCTTTCATCTGTCTGTTGTCTCAAAACATTATCCTGTCCATTCCAAAACGGGTTCTTTGTGCTAGTAAAGTAAGCATTCCCCAGCACCGAGAGCAAATCATATGTAAAGGTGCACAGCCATAATTCTAAACTGTTCTACCTTCCAAGACACAGAGTACTTCTAAACTCTCTTTTAAGAATAGCCTTAGTCAAATCTGCTAACTCCCAAAATGTGACAAGGATTGTTTTGGAGAAAGCTGCGGTCCCACCAAAGAATCCCAGGTACTCTTCCAACACACTATCCATGATGAAAATCCAGTGCAGGAGATTATTTCTTGATACCTTTCACTGTACTAGTATAGACAAAATCTTTGTCTGAAAGGCAAAGATTTAAGACTTTCCTTATTCCCCCAAAAGAAGTTGGTCCCTCTTTGTCCTTAGAAGCAACTCACTCATTCCTTAACTTCATCCACTTGAATTTTCTGTGGGGAAATCATACATTGCCTCAGCCTGAGAGGGACATTTTGACAACGCTGAGAAACAAAACTCAGGAAGCTCTAACACAGCAAATCTTTTATTCTTAATTACATTTATTTATTTATTTATTTTATTGTTTATTTATAACATTTATTCTTTTGCACAATAGTACTAGAATGAAGGCAGTGTGAAAAGTTGAGGTCAGATCCCTGATTATACATCAATACAGTGCAGATTTGATACTCATTAGGATAAGTTGCTAGCTTCAGAAAGGGGTATCAGTTCTGGACGTACTCCATTGAGTGACATTCATTCTCTTGTTCCATTTGAATTGCACATAGGGATAACTTCCATCTCATTGATCCTCATATCTGCCAAACACCAAAAAAGTTATGATTATTTCCAAATATTTAAGTGGAAATGAGATTTATTAATCTTGTCAAGTTCATTTATTGCTACATAAGTTTTGATGCCAAAAAAGTATTCTGAGGTGTAAGTTCTGTTTAGTCTTTTACTCTGAAAATGTACTTTACACAATACATTTTATATTGCTGGTTCTTTGGAAGAATTAATAGAAGTCAGTCATGTAGAGAGACACAGTTTGAAATGTAATTACAGCAATCATTTAAAGATGCATAGTACATCTACTGATTTCTCATTTTAGTATTATGCACTTCTCTGCAGGACTGGAAGGCTGGTGTTTAACCTGCCCATAACCTAACTCACCTATCTTTCACAATCTAATCTATCATGCTAATGAATCATTAGACTCGGCATTTAAATATAGATGACAGTAATTAACAGTAACATTACTAAACAGGAGAAATTTTAAAAGGTAGAAGGAGAATTTTGTGCCAAGACCAGACAACACTGTAAATTTCCCTCACAAGTTCTAGTTCAGACTGACTTTTGGAAATTACCATGTCATTTCTCTACTTTCACCCTTCCAGGTGTGACATATAATGGTGACCACTACTGTAACTTCTTTCAAATGGAAATTTTACTTGCAAATTCTTGCACGGTATCGGTAGTCCTACCATGACATTCCTGCCCTCATTTTTCTCCCTCCTTTATCCTGACACAGATGTATTATGGCTTTCCTGAGAAACAAATCAGGCTCCCGGTCTCATTGAAAAGCAAAGTGGTCTGAACTGGTTATTTTTCTGTTTATAAGTGCAGGGATACAGGTACTTGTGACAGTACCAAGGAAAGAGCAGCACAAGCCTGGGACGGAAGAAGAGAGAAGGGACAGGACAGCTACTTAAGCTGATTTAGGAACTGCACTCTTTATAAAAGCAGTGGAGTCACTTTTGATGATACTTTGGAACTCAGGGAGGAAAACTTCTAGGAAAGAGTTGAGGTCTGTCTGAGTTAATAACACTAAAAAGGTGTTAGTGTGTTATAAGTGTTATTATGAATAGAAGCCTACAATGAATAAAGGAGATTGATCATCAAAGAAAACATCTATAACGTTCTGAAACATGGATAAAACAAGAATTAGGAGAAGTCAAGTCGAATTTGTCTGGCAAATGGAAATGAAAAAGAATACAGATAAGTTTGACTACTAAAAATTAAAGAGAAAAGACAGTGGGATAGAATACTTCAATGGTCACCTTTGTTTGGCTTTCTATAAGGACAGAGCAGCCTATACATCAGTTTCTATATAAAGCATGAGATGCCAGTAACAGAAAATCTCATTTATTTTGGGAATGGGAAAAGAAAAGAATGTAAGAGTAAATCCAGGCGTAAAATAAACTATTTCCAACATCCATGAGTTCCATTAATGAATTTTAGTACTTCAGTGACTAAACTTCACAACAGTATGCAATTCCAAGGCCAATTTGCCTTTTTTTCCTTCTTTATATTCTCACTAGTGTTCACAGCAAAACTCTTAATTAAATCACCTAAAATTATCAAGATGAGAAGTTTGGTCAACATGGAAGTTGTAGTCTCAACTGAATAATTATATATTTTATTTATAATGTTTTACATTCAACTTCATGAACATGGTATTATAACTGTTGATTTGTTTATAATTTCTTGTAATTATTTTGATAATAAAATCAAAATACTTTCCAAATGATAATGATAATGGTAACATCAAAAGCTTTTGCAACTTTTGATAACCACCACATGATGATAATGTCAAGTTCTGTAACATGATAGTCTTAAATTCTGTGAGATTGGGTAGTTTTTTTATGTCTGCCATCAGCATCTAGCAGTTTACAGTTTCTTCTACACTGGTTTTAAATGTCAGATGTGAGAAGTTGGTTTCACAGGGCATGGTATATATATATATAAATAAGTAAATCCTTTCTATAAAATGTACTGTAACCTGTCTCCATATACAAGCACGCACACACACACACACAGAACTAAAAAAAAATCAAACCAAACAAACCTTTTAATTAGGTTTCAGCCCTATATCTCATCAAGCATGGAAACGTAAAAATGTCCTCAGGATTCTATAAATATGTAAATCCTGAGCCCACCCACATACCTACCACACTAATTAAATCAAAATGTATTAAGTCAGAAATTTATATACTGTGTGTCTAACTACACATTAAATCTTACAGTAAATTTTATTGGAGTTGCAAGGGCAAACATCCAAGCTACAGGATGAGGGATTTATCATTGTCTGTGCAGTCTGAATTTTGCCTTGGATGCTGGAGTCCTGAAATATAGAATTGTCGCACAATACTTTTTTTTTCTTTCTTTCTTTTTTTTTTNTTTTTTTTTTTTTTTTTTTTTTTTTTTTGTATTAGACCCACTAGGCTCTTTCAGGTCACATAAGAATTACTGAGCACTTACTGAACAGTGTTCTGTTTTCTATTGTTCAGTGCATAGCCCCCTGCCTTCATTAATTCAGACTATTCAAAACCTACTCTGAGGATGAAATTAATTTCCTCAGAAGCCTTTTATGGTGCTCATCATTACAGCATCTAAGTGCTTCATGAACATTAATACGTTTATTTTTACAGTGTTCCTGTGAACTGTGTAGTTGTAGCTATCTCCTTTTTATGCACAGGAAACTAAGACATGAGAGATTAATGTAAAATATCCAGTAATGTGTAGAACTGTACGTGAGCTCAATGGGAGCTGCTTTTCCCAAGTGCTTAGCTGAGCCAGAACTGATCACCCTCCTGCTCATCACTCTGACCAATCTTTTTCTCAGCCATTGTATCTGTCATATCTCAACCCTGCATCTGGTTTCTGATCTCCCTCCTATTATCGATAAGGCTACTGATCCCATTTCCAGTTTCTTTATTTACTGAAAGCATCTGTTTGATCAAAAAAGATAGTAGCATCTTTCTAGCTCTATTTTAGTCTCCATGTACTCATTTTGCTTAATTGCCTGCAGTTCCCCTGTCTCACATTTCCCACTTCCAAGCTCTTAAGCTCTCTTTCCTTGTCCTTATTCAACACCTTCTATTACATGCTTTTTCTTTACATAACCTGCTGCATCCTTAACAGACTGAATGGACACTTAGTTATATTTTAACTAGAACTGAGAGTAACTAAAACAGAATCTTCTAATGGAAAGATTTTGCCCTCTTAATCACTGTTGTTGCTGTCTGTGGTGTTTATAATAATGGATGGATTTCCTGACAGTATGAATATCCATTGACAGAATAAATTTTTTTAATTGGAATTTTTTATATATCTTCAGGCTAAATAACCTAAATTGCCATTCCATGAGCTCTCATAAGTGGGCCAAATATTTGAATGGCAAACAATATATTCAGTAAGAACTTCTACTGATAATTCAGTGTTTTCTAAATTATTAAATTATTACTACAGATGATATTATAATGAAACAGATGTGCCTTGGATAAATTTCTGTCTGGAATGACACTTCTACTTATTTATAAACACTTTTTTATTTCTTACTATGAGATTTCAACCATCTTCACTCATTAACAGAGATTAACTCTGTGTTTTGGTTAGTGACTGCGAGACTGACATTTTAAGTCAATCTTTATTCAGTCATCTTCTGAATTCCATTTTTTTCCTGTCTTTGCCTACTACATTCTTTTATGGCTCACAAATGAAAAACTATTCCTTTGTTGAAATTAAAGTATGAGAAATAGAGAATATCTTAGCATATGATCGTCACTAGCTATGAGGTGCCACAAATGTGAGAAAGAACTCTTTTAAAATTTTTCTTAGATTCAGAGCTGGCTATATAAGGTCTGGTTACATGTAGTACTTTCATATTGAGAACTGGAACCTCCCTTAATTTTTAACTAAGTCTTCAAACTGTCGTTACCTCATTATAATCAGATCTGCTAAAAAAAGGTGAAATTATCATGGATAAAATATGTCAGTGAATGTAAAAGTTGAACAGAACTATTAGCGAGAAAATCATAGCTAGCTAAATAAAAGAAAGTATTTTCAATTCAACATTGCCTTGTGGCAATCTCAACAGAAAAACCAATCCTTTATGTATTTTATCCCGTCAAACACAGGCCCCAGCAGTTCACTCTTAAGTCACTGGGTTAGCATTCAGGATAAAGATCTTTGCTGTATATTTTGGTCAAAGTTCTCTAAAATATACAGAGATTGTACTATGTGAATGAAGGATGTTTAAATACTGGGATACTAGTTCCACAGGAGATTTAAGCACTTCTTTTTTCCTTAGTCTAAAATTGACCTTTGTTTTTTATGTCTTTCATGGTAAAATTCCAAAGCAATATCTTTTGGAGTCAATGAAATATGTTTTTTTAATAAAATATTTTCTTTTTGTTTTTACAGTGGTTAAGAGTACCCTATTATAGTGAAATAGTGAAATAAAGTAGTTTTTACAGCAGTTTGAATGCTTCAAATTTGACTTTGTACCATGTTATACTACAAATATAGGAAATTCATATCTATATGTTATGTGTATACAGATATGGCAAAACTTGTCCCAGTACTGTCAAAACTAAAAGCCTAAATAACTATTTTTATGTATAAGAATGGTAAAAAAATACTGAGACAGAAATGCCATTATAATGATCTTAATTCTTTTTCTGAAAACTGTGACACTAAGTCTGTTCTAGTTATTCAATTGTTGGAGTGGGGTTATAAGAAGATAGTCTAATAAGGAAGGAAAGGCTGGATATGAAGTCATAGTGAAACTGACACGGTTCATCTAAACTCCACCCAGCTCTTCCATACAGCTTGTCCTTAAACAGATCCACAGCCTATAAACCATTCTTGTTCAGTTTACCTACCTGATGAGAAAGGTGTGCACATGCTGCCTTATCACACAGACCTACAGTGAAACTTACAGCCCAGAAGCTTACCTTTAATTCCTGTTATTTTGTATGCACTTCTAAATCTGTCACCATAATCGTATCCATACCTTTCTCTGGGATAAAGATTTACATTAAAAAGTGTAGAGTAAAAGATACTAGAAACAGAAGAGACAAAGAAAAGCTATCGAAATGCAAAACCTGTTGATTCTCTGTTTTAAATAAAGTTTTTATCAGACCAAAAACACAAAAAAACCCATGCTTTACAAAGATCATTTAAGTAAGACAGTAAACTACTGTAATCAATTATTCCTACGTTATTTGAGAACAAATTAAACAGTGCATTTTTAGGAGATATAGATCTAAAATGTGTATAAAATTTGTTGAGTCTTGAAGGAAAAGGAATGAAATTCAAATATTTGCTTTTATAGCATCACAGGTATCTTATTAAATTTAAATAAAATATTTCCTGAGATAAATTTCAATAAGTCATGGCAGTTGGACTCTATGATCCTTATGGTTATGTTCTGACTTGAAATACTCTATGATTAATTGAATAGAGGTAAAAAATACTGAATTGAGTTAATCAGCATTTTGAAAATAGAGTATTTTAAGGACTTGTTACAGTCATATCATGGAAACAAAGAATGGTTGGGTTTGAAGGGACCTTAGACATCACCCAGTTTTAATCCTTCTGCCATTGTCAGGGACACCTTACACTGGACAAGGTTGCTCAAAGCCCCATCCAACCTGGCCTTGCATACTGCCAGAGATGGGGCATTCACAGCTTCTCCAGGCAATCTGTTAGAGTGCCTTAACTCCCTCAGAGTAAAGAATTTCTTCCTAATATCTAATAGAAGCCTACTCCCTTTCACACTTTAAAGACATTCCCGCTCGTGCTATGACTAGCCTTCCTGATAATGACTCTCTTCTCATCTTTCCTGTAGGCCTCTTGTCATTCATTTTCAAAACAGCCATCTATTATTTTCTAAAGTAACATATCACAGAATCTCAGAATCACAGTTGGAAGGAATCCTTGAGGATCATCAAGTCCAGCTCTTGGTTCTGCACAATACCATCCCCAAGCTTCACACCATGTGCCTGAGAGCATTATCCAAACCCTTCTTGAGCTCTGTCAGGCTGGTGCTGTGACCACTGCCCTGGGCAGCCTGATCCAGTGCCCAAACACCCTCTGGGTGAAAAACCTTCTCCTACCATCTAACCAACCCCTCCCCTGGCTCAGCTTCAGGCCATTCCCTCAGGTTCTGTTACTGGGTACCACAGAGCAGAGATCAGTTCCTGACCCTCCTCTTCCCCTCATGAAGAAGTTCTAAGAGCAATGAGGTCTCCCCGCAGTCTCCTCCAGGCTGAGCAGACCGAGTGACCTCTGTATGCAGAACAAAATGGAAATAACCTCACCAGACAGAATTTTTTTTTAGTACATCTGGTTTTTTTAAGTATTACATTTAGACACATATCAGTGCATAAAATTATGCGTTTCATCTTTCTAAGAGCAGTATTATTTGAAAATAATAATTCCTGACATCAGTTGTTTTGTACATCCAATTGTTTGCAACCCTATCTAATAATCCTGTTTTGCAGTTCTTTCACTTCCTACAAAATCATTTGAAGAGCTGTAAAATATATAACAGTTCTGGGTTTATTGTTTTGGTTTTTTTTTAATAGCCAAGCTTTTCTGATCAGTTACAAAGATTTCTTATCTTCAATCTTTATCAATTCAGAGCGTAGCACTCTGTGGCAGTGCATTGCAATGAAGACAGCATTCATTAGTCTACTTCTGTTAGTCAGGCCTGCCAAGTTTTATTCCTTCTTTTTATTTTAATCTTATTGAGTATCCCGAAGTATGATGAATTTTCTAGGATGTTGCTTATGTTTTCTTGTTTATTCTTATCTCAGTTAATGAAAAACAGTCAAGGCAAGTGAACCAGTCACTGATGCATAAAACCCAAATCAAATGTTTTCTAAAAGCAAGAAATACTGTTTGTAGCTTAGCAGCTGAAAAATCTGTAAATGATGTTTGTCATAGAGTTTTATGCTCTCACTGTTGATAGATTTAAAATGCTTTTATCCACTTCAACTGATCCTTTTTCCAGATAGTAATTATGACTGATGTCTTTTAAGCACAGACTGCAGATATGTCTGTTGTTGCTATGAAAATGCATGTGAACTAGGTCACTGCTGCAATATGCTGCAATGTGAGTCTTCATTTTGTAAATGTTTTAGATTCCAGAGGATTTACTTCTGGGTTTGCTCAGATATACCTTAATACTGAAATGAAATATTTATACAAGAGTTAGTACAATCAGGTGGTCATTTTGTTTGACAAATTGGGTCACCTTTAAGGGAATTAAGAGTATGTGAGCTGCAAACTCATTTGGGGTTTTGATACACTGCTCATTGTGAGCCCCATGACATTGGCACACATGGGCCAGTACTGTAACAATGACACAAAGTAGCTGGAAAGCGTTTCCTGAAAGCTCTCCTGAACCAGCCAGGGTAAAATATCAGACTTTGGTCCTGAACTGAAAAAAAAAAATTCTGTAGAACTCAAGAAGGGTAAAACAAACATAATGAAAACCATTTTCCATCAGTAACATGGGATTTTTAAAAAGCTTTTTCAAATGTCTTCTCACTATGGTTAACTGTACATCCATATTAACTTCTTTTTTTTTTTTTTTTTTTAAGTAATTTGTTCGTACAAGTTCCTGAGAATGCCCTGGTAAAAATAAATATGTCGACAGAGATCTAAATGCAAATAATTTGTATATTAAAGACATTTTACTCTCTTCAGTGTCAGTAATTATTTTCTCTGTGCAAAGGAAACAGCTGAAATCGGTGACATTGATTTTCAAGATGGGAGCCAACAGGCAACACCTTGAAACCTGCTTCCCAAACTCAATCATTAGTAGGCATCTCACAGCTCTGTGTTTTCTGCATTATCACATCAATGGAACATACAATCTGGAATTTGTATCCACAGCTTGTCTTGCCATTAGAAGGGTCTTATTTGCTGAGTTCATGTAATTTATCTAAGGTGCAAACACCAAGACTGTGAGATATTAACGTGATATGATACCTAAAATTAAGTTGGAAGTAATTACAAAAAGGTTGGATTTTATATATGTTACTGACATTGCCTACAAGTAAAATACCTACAGAAGCAGCTTTATATTCACAGTTTGTACCTGTCTGATAGAAAAAGTTGCAAAATGTATAAAAACCTTTTGTACTTAAGCGTAGGCATTTTGAAAAAGGACTATAATAAAAAGTTTACAAGTTTCAGTGTTTGAATTATAATGCCTGCAAAGATGATGTTTCCGCTTCAGCTCTTTAAAATACTGCTTGAAATGGGAATGCATTTAGGCACTTAAGGTTTGATTTATAAAACTTCTATTTACTTTTATGCAGGTTCTTTGCATAATTTACTTGGTAAAAGTAGAGGAGTTTTAGTTTACATAAATAATATTATTCTTTTCTTTTTTCATGGAAGCTCTTGTGGATGCTATGTTATTATTCTTATTTCAAGAATGTGCATTAAGACAAAAGGGTTGAAGGTGTGAAAGAACTGTGGTAATCTCAGACTCCATAAGCAGATTGCACTGCAATATATTATAGTTAAAGAAAAATAGTGGAAACATTTAACAATACCATGCAGAAATTAGAGTTGCCTAGAGAAAGGTAAGACAGCAAAAAAACCATTCATTTTGAAACAGTGTGTTTGGCCTGATTTGGCACTTCCAGGATTCCAATTCTTTGCTAGGTGATTTTTCTATTTTCTGAACATACATTTTTAAACAAAATAGGGTTAAGTTAAACTCAGGACAGCTTAGCTGTCATCCAGTTTTTCAGTGATTGTTACCCATGAGAACTGTGAGTAAATAACTAGAGTATAAGCAAAAAACTGATTACTACTTCTGTAAGTGTTCACAAATTCTCTCACATTCTAGATTTGGGTCAAAGGGGAGAATATTATTTTCCATTGCTGTATTTTCTGTAAGAAGACATGTAATACAACAAACTGAAAACAAATTGTTTGAGATAACATATAAACATGGAAAATGAGACAGTTGATCTTATGACAGTTGGCATGAAAAAAAATATGTACCCAATAACTCTTTGTTGCCTTGGTTTTACAATGGAAATTTCTTCTCACATCTTCTGAGTCCCAGAATCTCCAGGCAGGACCTGTTGAAACTAAGTCCCACCCATCACAGGAGAATAGAATAGAATAGAATAGAATAGAATAGAATAGAATAGAATAGAATAGAATAGAATAGAATAGAATAGAATAGAATAGAATAGAATAGAATAGAATAGGTTTAGGGAATACTCCCTATATCAAGGAGGCTTATGCAAAAGATATAATGGACTTTTTACCAGGGTCCATAGTGATATGACAAGAGAAAACAGGAAGAGGGTAGATTTAGCTATTAGGAAGAAATTCTTTACTGTGAGGGTTGTGAGGCACTGGAACATGTTGTCCAAAGTAAGTGGTGCCTGTCTAGGTTCCCCTGGTTTACAATCTTACATGTTGCAAAGTCCAGGTTGCTCTCCCTGGAAATGTACCTGTGTTTCCTTGATAGTCCACCAATGAATGTAACTGCTGAGGTTTGTTCCCTCTCATTTTCTCCACATTTATTTGTTCAAGTGTGTGTCTCCATAGATTTTTTTTTTCTGGTTTCCCTCTTTTCATTTCGTTCCCTTCCCAACTTAAAAGGTCTGCTGAAAAATAACCTTGCTGAAATAGATGTTCTTACAATCTCACTTGCCTTCTTCAATTAGTGTGGAAAACCAAGATTTTTCTTATGACTGCTCTTTATGTTTTGTTTATGACTTACTCCTCTTCTCATTATGTCTTTTTGCACTGAGAAAATACCTTAACCAGATATTCTTAAAGGAGTGCCTCTTCTTCCACATACTATTACAAGTATAACTAGAGAGGAAAAGTTACATCATTTCTTCACCAAGTTATGATTCTTTCACACCTCTTCTATACTGCTTTCTGCTCATATGCAGAAGCACCCAAAATATTAAAGGAAGCTTAAGGCAAAAATGTTTCAAATAACCCCAATGACAACAAAAGCACTGTGCATTTATACTTTCTCAGCTGTTTATTCTTTCAAGCAATGTCAGTTCAAACTGTGCTTTCCTCCAAGTATTAAATAAATGTAGAAGCATTGGGAACATTAAAGTAACACTAGGCAGTCTCTTAATGTACTTTGAAGCAATTTTCCTTTCATCCTGAACTGCTATGTGTTGTTGTCATAACTATTATGAGAAAGAAATCTCTGCTAGTCATAAGGACTGTGAGCCCACATTCTATTTGCATGAATTTGCACGACATAATGTTTCTTGGGTTTATACCAGAGGACTTTTTTTCCTGGTCTTGAGCTCCATATCTCACAAATTCTTTCCTAAAAGAAAGCAAGTAGATAGTAACCCACCTCTCTCTAGTAACCACAACACATATATTTTCATTTTTTTATTCTCTTCCCTGCAGCATCTCAATATCTGAACTCAGATTTTTCAATCTACCTGTAGCAGATATATTACAATGGCATAACATCACTTTTTCAGCTCTGTTATAATTTATTGGTGGACCTAAAATTGGCAGTTTGCAGCTTTTCTGCATGATACTGTAAGCACATAGGTCAAGATTTTAAAGTATGAGCTAAGATTAGTGTGAACTATTAATAACTAACTAACCCTGTTGAAATTGTTGCTAATCAACTAGTGAAATGTCACAGAAGGAATGTGTAAGCATGTGTATTTAAAATGCAATGATATGCTTTATATGTATCCAGCTGATAAATATGAATATAGAAATGTGTGTATACATAGATATGTATATATACACACATGTCCATGTACATATATGTATAAATTTTAAATTTCTGAGCCAGTCATTATTCCTAGACTTCTATACTTAATGTCACTCTATATAAGACTGTCTGTATATTTTACACCTTTTTTATGCTATTGATTCTGTCTCTATGTTCATTGGACCATGACTGTACAAGGTTTTATGAGGTAGCAGATGAGCCAGGTAATAGAGGGTGATCCCAAGGCTGAGAAGTACATTGAGATCTTCTGATAGAGAAGCACGTAATGTGAAGGAGATGTGAACCACAGAATTTGCCAAATATTGTAATGGTCATTGTCTGCTGTTAGTTTCCAAATTTCCATCTTAAATAAAATCTTAAATGATTTTTCCTTTTCTAGAGATGACTGAGATAGCATCTTGAGGTTACTCAACTTTCCAGGGGCTGGTTCCTCTTGCACAAATTTGACCATCAATCTCTTTGCCATCAGAGGATGAATCCTTGATTATTTCAGAATCTAGACTGAAGAGATGCAAAATGTTGTATTTAGTAGACTGTCTCCTCACAGGTTCAGCTAGATGGGTTAAAAAGCTCTGATTCTTATGAAGATTTTCATGAAAACAATATAAAAAATGTCCCAATAATTAATGATTGTAAGGTCTCTTTTATTCCTGTGAGAGGAATATCAAGAAAAATCCACCTATCCTTCCTACACAGCAATCTACTTACTATGTGCCTGTCATCACAGCTGCTTTAAGTCTGATGGAAAACTACAGAAATTGCTAAGAAACTGGACTGACATATGTCTTTTGCCACCCTGCATGAATTCCAAAGAACACAGATCTTTCCATGAAGTTCAATTGCACACAGAAAGCTTTTTTGGATTTAAAAAACCCCAAAAAGTTCACAAGAAAAAACATACAGTTGTAAGTTTTGAGGAGAAGTTTATTTTCTTTTCTGTATCTGTAGTATTCCCCATCTGAAACTTAGAAGGGTGAGGATCTTTGAGCTCTTTTGTCTGAAAGAATTAAAGGGATCTTGTATTATTGGCACCTATAAGCTTTAGGATGTGGTACAATATTTCCTAGGGTGCTGTTCTTTGTTGGTCCTTCATGAGTCACATTACCATATGGATCAGCCCTTGGTGACAGTCTGTGCCTCCATGGCACTTCTATTCTAAGGGAATGATTATTTTGAATTATTCCAGTTTCCATTTTATTGGAACTCTTAATCAAAAATCAAGGTTATTCTTCCATACTGACAGTATGAAGATTCCTGAGTTTCCTTTCCATCCTGGAGAGCAAACCCTGAGGTGTACAACTTAAAAAGGATCTTGATGGATGGGGAAAGATTTGGAGGAATAGAAAAATAGACTTTGTTCTAGAAAAATGAAATGTTTTGTTTAGCTCTACACTGGAAAGGTACTGGCACACTTATACATAAACAACAAGACTGAAATTTAGCAGGAGAAGGAGCAAAAAAATCCAGCATTTAAAACTTAAAAGTACTGCTTTTTATTGGGTATAAGCCGCAACCTCACAGAGAGGAAAAATTACCATTGGAGGAACTCGTCTAGAGAATGAGTGCAAATTTTTCTTCTTTTTATTTAATATTTTTTACTTTTTAAAGAGGTATCTATTTTAAAATATTCATTTTGAGAATTTCTGTGGTTCATGTTGCACTGGAGTTATAGTAGATGTTTGGGATAGTAATTTCTTATTTATCACTTTTTAGCATACGTGAAGATGTTTAAAAGTGCCTTCTATATTTTTGACTCTTGCATTATCTGTTGGGAACAATATGGCAGTTATTCATCTGCTGAATGCTGGCTAAAGACAGTAAAGGTAAAACTTTCACAAATGATCCTTCATTAGGAGCACTTATGACAGCTTGATTTATTGATATACCTTAGGGTGTGTAGTCTGATTAGTTGCTTGACTTTGACATACCATATTTTTACTCACAGGATCTCTGAAATTTGCTTTCTCACATTTTCTCTTCTCCAGTCAATCACATACAAGGTACCTGATTTATTCTCTGTGGCAATTTTAGTACTAACCTTGCCATGTCTAACCATATAAAAGAGATTCTGGCATTTAGATATAAGTGGCTGCTAATGTTACCAAAAATATTAGCAATTCATTTTTATTTTCCCTATATTTTAGTCCTAAATTCTCCAGCACCGAGAGGCAGTTTGCTAACTTTACACTTCTGGCAGAGAGTTTCCTTGGAGAGATTCTAAACTTGATCAGACAGGGCAACTTGATCAAGGCTGGTCCTGCTTTTAGCAGATGGTTGTACATGATCTCCAGGGGTTCCTTCCAACCTGAATTATTATATGACAGCTTTATGGAGGAGAAAGGAAAAGTTTCTTAGCCAAAGTCAGACTCCAGTTCCAAGTCTAAATTAAATTTAACTTGCTGTAGGCTGGATACCTGTGACTCAAATTTGGCCATCCACACCTACTGTCCTCCAAATTAAAAAAAAAAAAAAACAACCAAAAAAAAAAAATTTCAGGATATCTTGTTACACAAGATGTGAGCATGGAACAATATAATATATAATTGTCTTGAACTGCTGATATTGTATACAGACACACAGTGGTATGGAAGGGAGTGACACGTGCAGAGGGAAGCTGGAGCCACATCTCTGCACAAAGCTCTTCTTCATTTCCAGTTTCCAGGGTGGACAAAACCCATCATTGCTGTGTTCTGCCGTTACACACTGTGAAGAGCAGCAGCTCCTAAGCTGTTTTCCTCTGCAGTGCTAATGCTGATTGCATAACTTGACATACCCACATATTTTAAGCACTGGTCCTGATATTTTCTCAGTGGAAAAAGTTGAATGCCCAGAAATTATTTAAACAAAAATGTAATAAAATAAATGTGTGACTCACAGCTTGATTTTTGGGGAGATAATTGTCAGTAAAATTCTTGCTGATGTAAATGAGAAAAATTTAAGCTTACTAAGATAGTGTCTTCCTGCTTCTAACAGGGACCACATAGTGATTAGATTACATAATTTGTCTGATAGAAGTGAAATTTGTTGCCAGAGTGTGTTGAAGGTCACAACTGTCCCCTTGTTTTTCATTATATTTTTCAACATCACAGGGTGCCCATTTACCCAAGTTGGACAGGCTCATGCTTTTAGCATTGAGAGATTCTGACTGATTGTATCACTGTACCTAAATTGCAGTCTTTTTTTTTTTTTTAAACACTGATGCAAGGAATTACTTCTTTATCCTTATTTCAATAATAATTTCAAATTATTTTAAAGGGTTTTACAATATAATTATTTATATTTATATTATAATATGGCAATGTTTAAGAGATGAAAATTAAGGACTGGGACACTTAGCAGATAACAGTGTCTCCTGATGAGATCCATTTATTCCATGAAAGGACAAATTGATACTTTGTTCAGTTTCAGGCCCACCAGTAAAGACATTAGGAAGCCCAGGAGAATTCAGGGGAATCCACCAAGGTGGTGAGGGCTGGAGCACTTGCCTTGTGAAAAGAGCGTGGGGGAGCTGGGTTTGTTCATCCTGGAGCAGAGATGGCTTATGGAACCTAGCGGTATTTCCCCAGTGCCTACCAGGAGGCTCACAAGACTTTTCAAAGTGGTGATTACCAGAAAGGAAAGACAAAACAGGCACAAACTGGAGTAAAAATCATGAGAAGAAATATTTTCTCTGTGAGGACAGCTAGGCAGCAGCACAGGTTCCCCAGAGAGGTTGTGCAGTTTCTGTCCTTGGAGGTTTTCAAGACCTGACTAGATGAAGTTCCAAGCAACCTGGTCTAACATTTGGATGACCTTACTTAAATAGAGAATGTGACCAGGGACCTCCTGAGCCCACTCCACTCTGAACTATTCTCTGATCCTTCGATTTTTCTGACTTCCATATTCTGTGTGTCCCTCCTTCTGTTAAATAAATTTAACTGTGGCATTGCAAGTATCACATCTATATTGTTAAACTTAAGTGAAATATACTTCAGGGTAGGGTTGTGAAGTGCAATATTTTCCGTTTATTCAGAAGGCAAACAAAGACATGTATTTTCATTTTCTGTGAGACAGGCAGAAAGCACTTTGACACCAATTTGGATTACACAGAGAAACTGGAATAAAAAAACAGTACTTCTGTGTATTGAATTAAATATAGAAAATTCATTTAAGGGTGTCTTGAGTCCTTCACTGTAGGAATAACATAAAATAGAACGTTAATCACCTAGCTTCAGATTTTTGAACTTATTGTTAGGCGGGGAGTTACTGTTAGTTTAGGAATTTCAGCAACTGATGTTTGTTTAGGGGAGAACGTCAAAATAAAGAGTGAGCACAGCAAGAGATTTTTTCCCCCAGTCCTGTGAGCTTACTGATGTGACAGAATATCTAAATGACAAGCTGTCTCTTCAGGTTCTCAAAATTTGGCTGAGAGTATAGTTAAGGGGTAGAAGACATAAAGTATCCTCAAGAAATATCAGCTTTAGTTTTAAAATATTGAGTTCACATGTGCCCTGAAAAGAAGTGAAAGACAGATTTTTAAACTTAGAAGAAAGAAATATCTACACAGTGGGACTTGCATCATCTGGTCCTGTGGCACTGTGGCATTTGAAGGTCAAATTGCAATGAAAGCTCTGGCTCCATTGGTCACAAATCCTTACAGGGGGACAAAATATGAAAGCAGCTCTGTTGCTCCATCTGTGATCTGCTGCAAACATTCTGCTTACTAGTGGAGATGTTGAAGGACACCCAGTCTCAAGCAAAAAGCATTCACATTCTCCCTGATTTTACCCTTCTTCCTTGCTGCAGACAAACCTTGATGTCTGTCACAAGGGAGAGCATGTTCTTCCCTGCTTAACATCTGACCATCGTTTCTATATATCATCTGAACCATAAAATACATATCCATGTCCTGCACGTGCCATCCTGCCCTTACGAAATAACAGATTCATGTCCCAGGATTTATGGGATTAAAGAACATACAGGAGAGCATAAGAAAGAGTATTTGTCTACTGCACTTGTTCTTTCAGAAGTTCATTACATAAAAATTTGCAAAGGAATGGCAAAGGTTCCCCTTTTAATACTGTTTTTATGCTGTGACCAGTAAGAATAGGCATACCTTTTGGAAACATTATGTATTGCAATGTAAGTGTAGGCAAATTTCTTTGCTGTAAGATAGAGAATGGAGAAAATAGTAATTATTTTAGTCCACTATAGTGAAACAGCTTTTCAAATTTGCATTTGTGTGCTAAACACAAGATTATGTGTTTCCACCTATTATGTATATTTCCACCTATAGCAGATGTCCTGCTCTTCTTTCATGAGAGAAATATTCTACGTTATATTTTCTGAGCTACAGCTGAAACTCTTCTCTCAGATCAGAAGACATCCATGATCTTCCATGTCCAGCTAAGCAATTTGAGTCCATATATAGGCTAGAATTAATCTGTAGAACACTTAAATTTGGGAAAGTCTTGTGAAAGCTTCTGGAATCAGATGCCACATAAAAATATTCATGTTGCACAAGCAAATGACAAAGAACCTAGTTTCAGTATCAGTCTGAATGACAGCTCCTGAAAGGTTGTATGGCCCTATGTTTTCTGAATGAGAAGTCATCATTCCACAGTAAATATGTGTGCCCACCACTTATGCACTGGAAGGGTACCAGAAATCTCAGAATGCTTGGAAAAATTGTATGCATTTTTTGTCATTGATATAATTGACTAGTGTAGACCCTCAGTGTGAAACCACTTTGGAATATATTCTCAAATGCATGAGTATGTATATCCTTGAATAAATCATATTTTGACTTATTTACACAAGAACATAAAAAAAAGGACAGAGAACCTTAAAAATAAAAAAGATTTTTAAGAAATCATAAAAAACATTAAAAAAAGAACAGAAAAAAATGAGGCTAGCTAAGTAATAGACACTTATTTGTCTTTAACCAAAATCTATTCAAACATTTAAACTTTTTTTTAATTACATTTAATGAAAGATTAGATAAGTTAGTGATTCTAGAAATTGCATTTTACATGATGTAAGACAAAGGCCAGACAGTAGCTATTTTATCAAAAAGCTATTGACCAGTCTGTTGGAGGTAAACAGATTTTTTAATGTCTTCATTGCCAAAGTATTGGACGTGACGTCTCTGCAGGCATTGTGCCATGAGCATCAATGCCAGCTCTACTGAAAGGCAGTGTCTATAAGATCTAACGAGACTGACCAGTCATTGTTTTTGTCTACAAAATGCTTCAGAAAATCACAAGTCTTCTGGAGAAATTCACTGCAGTAATTTAAGAAGACAAAATGACACTTCAGAAAAACTGTAAAGAAAATAAAAGCGGAATTACATTTAGTTTTCCAGTAATCCCAGTGACCAGCAACACAATGATTTAGTTAACTAGAAAACAATGGACCCCGATAAAATGGGAGATAAACAAAAGTAATACCAAACTAATGAAAAAAATTGGCATAAACGGGTGTAGTTTGTTGAAGGACTAAATGCTATTTATGTTGTATTAAAATTAATATTTTCAGGGTAAACTTTTTGAAAGAACTGATTTCTGTTCTTCTATGAGAGGTCACCGTTGTTGCCCTGATTTTTCAGCCTTCTGATGTTTTCATTTCTGTGATGGAGTTTCTCACGCTGGTTTATGTAAACAAAGCACATGTTTTGCTAACTGTCTTTTTGTTTTCATTCCTTTTTCCTGGGCAGAGAAGGTTTGATGGACCTTTTCCTGACCAGTGTGGTTGGAGAGGTGGTAACCTCATCCTCCACTCCACAGTCGTTCCCAAAACTCTACATAAACACTAACTATAATTACAACTTTGTTCTTTCCTGTCCTAGAGAAGAACAGTGTCTGTGTTGTTTTTGTCATGCTCTAGTGTGACACACTGTATCACTTTAATTTCCGTTATCATATTATTTTACCACATATCTCTTGCCTTTGGCCTCTTGAATCTGCCGTTTGGGCAGGGGTGTATGGGTGTGTGTATAATTTTACAATAGTTATTTCCAAACTTAAGAACACTGTTTTGTGCTGTTTCTGAGGAGTTATGGGCACATTGCATCTCCAGCTTCAAGCATTTAATTCAAATCCTCATAAAAGCACTAGGCTTCTATTGACCAGAAACACATTTTTGCAACACCTCTTCATGACCCACTGAGGATTCCAGGACTGTTGGACAGAAATCTGTGTTTACAGCTTTGCTTGTCAAACGTGTTAAGTATTTGTTGAACAGTTTGAGTATTCCTTATCATAACGATTCTATCATAGTCACATTCACCTATCATTTCGAAGGGATAGAAGTGCAGACTGGGGAATCGAAACCATTTTTTTCTAAGAGAGCAGCATTGAGAGTACATTCATAGGAGTAGAGATTTAAAACTGCCTAACAAGATATTGGGAACTTAAACAGGTTTATGTGCTAAGCACAAAGCTAAACTAAGCTTTATGTGATAAGCAAACATCTGCTGTCTACTTAAAACCAATACCTACCCAAAGCATTGTTTCTCTGACATTACAAGTGTTTCTAGAGAAGGAGATAGTTTCCTACACTCTTTATAAAGTTAATGCCATAGAGTTGATATATAACAATATACCTTCCTTATTTTGAAAGTCTTTTGTTTCCACTGGAACTAAAAGCAATAAGTAGAAACTGTTTATTTACAAACGTCCAACAGAGTTAAAAAAATTATATTTGCCTTTTGTTTCTTTTCTTATATATATGTATATATGAGATGAATCCTTTACCATCTTCTACTTAGTTTTATCAGGGCACCATAGGCAAAATAATTATATTGAGAAAACAATCAGCAGATCAAGGAAACAGTAAATTGCCTCTAAATGCACTTTATTCATTCTCCTTTAATGTCAGTCTGTCAACACCATAGGCAGCTGCAACTGATCTAATTGTTTTGATTTCCTACTTAATCTGTTGCACTACTAGGATGCAATTCATTCATGTCAAGTTGACATCTAAAATAGGCCAAATGAATCAGGCTTTTGAAGTGTCTATTTCTTTGCATTGCCTTAAAAGTAAGACCAGGATAACTGTCTCAGATACAGCTATAAGGCAACTGTGCTTTTGTGGTAAAATATTAGAAGGAAATAACTCATTCCAAGAAAAGAAATTTAAACTCAAATAACAAGGATAACAGTTTAAGATTTTTTTTATTCCATTCAAAATAATTTATGTAAAAATCAATCTTTAGAAAGACTTTTTTAGCT
The DNA here is from genome assembly GCA_013396995.1 of Dicaeum eximium. Classification (NCBI taxonomy): domain Eukaryota; kingdom Metazoa; phylum Chordata; class Aves; order Passeriformes; family Dicaeidae; genus Dicaeum; species Dicaeum eximium. The sequence goes on from VWZP01003639.1 coordinate 285,235, forward strand.
TTAACACTAAATTGATATCTATAAGTATAACCACACATGAACCTCCTCAATTACTAGTTGCCATTGCCAGTCACTATTGCATTTATTTTTGGTTTGCTTACATTTTATTCAAATTTGTTAGGCCAAAGATATTTATGATATGACTATCTGAATCAGTAAGTCTAAATACTCTAATACGATGTTTTTACTTGTAGTGAAGGTAATTACAGTTAATTTTAATCTAAAATCTATGCTTGTATTGTTAATTGGAAACTTATAATATCTAGTAGTAATTGACTTCGATAAAATTTATGTCTATTACCACTGAGGTTATTCTTGTCAATAATTTACAGTTACACTGATAAAAATCCCATTCATGTCCTTAGATTGTGAAACATGTGGAGTGGGTTGCAATGAATGAAACAAAATTATTTATATTCAATTACACTGATAGTATGGATGCAATTCTCCCGAGGTATTTAGGTACCATTTCCTTACATGTCACTCCTTCAAAAGAGATTTCTTCAATCATTAAAGTGATAACACTGCAATAATCTGGTACCATTTTCCTGTGTTGTCCCACATATCACTGAAAAGCCTTCATTTTTCTATTTCTTTTTAAGAGTGTGTCTTTTTAAGAGTGTGTCACGTGGGCAGATGTCTTAGTTTGCTATTACTCTTCATGTAAACAGTTTATGCATGAAATTTATGTTAGAAATTATATTCCACTCTATGGAAACAATTATGCACATATTTAAATCAGTGTACCAACTGAGTCCAAGGGAACTATTTCTAGGATGGAATTCCAAGAATCACATTAAGCTTATTTGTAGGATCAGTTAAGCTTACTAGGAGATTGATTCAGAAGCTCAGATATTTTCTTTTAAGAGAAAGAAATTATGGAAAACATTTTTCTTTGTTTCACCTTTAACTCCATCAGAATTTTTTTTTATGTTTAGGCATTTATCACTTTAAGATGTTTTCTGTAATGAAAATTAATCTCATAACTTTTCTCTAAAAGCCTTTCAGATTTATCAACCTCTTTACAAGTATGGCATCAGAAAACCACATCATACTTATGTGATTGTAATATGTGATATGTGATACGTGATTTTACCCCTGAAATATTTCAGACACACATATGCAAAATTTCACCTAGTGTTTTTTTGTTAGCTATATTAGGTGCTTTGTAAACTAATACCACATTCAGAAACAATTCTTTCAGCACATCTGATGTTACAGATCTATTTGTTCTAAGCTATTCAATGATCATCTGCAAACACTGCTGCAAAAACTGTTGATCTGTAACTACTTAATCCACAGATTTTGTTTCCCAGATTTTCCCTTTGATGCTCATTACTATCCAATTCATTCTTTACATAAATTCATAATATTAAAATATGGAGATTCACCTTCATAGTCTTCATTTCACAGTCTCTAATTATTTGGTCTACTTCAGTATAAAATCCAGACAGTATTTTTTCAACACATTGCCTCTTTTGTTTTCCTGAATTGAATTTTTGCTTCCTTTATACTGTCTATTCAAGGCAGAATCTTGATTCTTTTCTTGGTGGTAAAAACATATTATGTATTTATTCTGTTCTACCAGAATCACATAATATATTTAAAATGTCTAGAATGTCTAAAATGTCTAGAAATATTACAAAATTACCCATAACTTCAAAATCAGCTTTCACAGCTTTGCTTAGTTTCAGTACCAAAAGTCATTAAAAAAAGTTACAGCTGGGACATACTTGGTAGCAATTTGCTTTGCCCTAGGAAGGTCAGTTAAAAAGAGAAGCAATTATTAGATTGCTTAAAGAAATCAATCAGTATTGTGGAGCGCCTAACCGACATAGTTCAGGAAACATATTTTAGTTTTATTTCAATTGATCGGTGGGTGATAATATATAATTGTGACAGATGGCAAAGGAGTTAAAAGATCAGATGAACTGCTGAGGGATTGCTGCCTGATATACATCTGTAAAGCAAAGGCTGAAATCACGTCTTTGTGCAACCTCGTCTCTGCATGGCAGTCTGCATAATGCTACAGGAGAGGAGAGGAGAGGAGAGGAGAGGAGAGGAGAGGAGAGGAGAGGAGAAATGCTTCATATTATGCAAGCTCTCTGACACTAATATGTGCAGAATTAGAAAATGAGTGACATAAGGAAATAACATTAGAATGCAAAGAGAGAGATGGGAGAAGTAAGTGCCTTTTAGAAAGCATTTGAACTGTTTTAGCCAAGAATTTATGAAATTATGAAACCTTCTAGGAATGTTTATATATTCTGACCAGAAAAATAAATAAATATTGTGCCATTCATTTGCCACACATTAGATCATTAAAGGAATGTTCAGACCTCCTTCACAGGGCTATTAATTGATGTGGTACACATTACAGATTGAAAAGATCAAAGCACATAGATGGTAATTTATAGTTGCTCAGCTGACTAGTGACAATTTATTTATCTTTGATGACTCTTGTACAATTACATGCTCATATCCTAAACTGTGATTTGCAGTGATTGATACCACCCTGATATTAAGCAGAATAACATGCTCCAATACAAACTCTTTTATCAAAAACATTACCTAGCATCATATTTAACAACAAGCTCCTACCTAGGCAACTCTCTGTGTTTGTAAGACCTTCATTTCCAGTTGAGCTATTCAGCTAAGACCAATGTCTTGCAGATTTACTTCTTGGATGTGTCCAAACACTTTGTTATCTTGCCACAAAAATTGACTTGTAGGTCATGCTGGGCACTACAACTCTTAGAGAAGATCAAATAAATAATTTCTGGGAGATTATGACCTTCTTCTTTTCTTTACGACAAAGCAGAAGTGAAGTATGGAGGCATTTGTACACATTAGTCTAGTGAAAAGTCAGTGCTGCAAAATGACCTATCTGGAGTGGAGTGAGAATTTGATATGTCATGTCTCATGGAAATGGTGTCTACAAGCCTCCAGCTGTTACTGAAACCTGAGCAATCATGCCACTCCCCAAACCGTAGATCTGAACAGCGGTTCTCAGATATTTGTCCCAGTTCATGCACATAATGACATTCTGAAATAAAATATGTCAGGGGGGAAAAAAAAGAATAGCAATTGAAACATTATCAAATATTTTACATTTTATCTTCATAACAGAGACTCTGGGAGGTCAGGCTTTTCTTTTATTTCCTGCAGATTCTTTATCTGTATCATGCCAGCAAGATAGTCTCAAATACAGATACTGTGGAAGTTGTAAAGTTTTTAATTTAGATGAGCTCAGTGACATCACTTCTGAACTTGGGAAAACTTACTTCCTTTGCCACATTTCCCTCATGAGGAGAATTAATTTCTTAACTCTTTTATACCCTTGCTGCTAATAAATTCCAGCTTTGGCAAGGCCAGCTTTGGAACTTTAGAAATGTAGGAAAAAGAATCTTTGAGACTAAAGGATTTCAATATATTTCTGATTATGTGGAAGTGAAGCCATTATATTATTTAAGGAGTAGAATCCATGTTAAATACATATAAGAAATGTTTTAGTGCAATTTCTATTATAAATTAGCTCAATGAAATACAGAACAAGTTATATTTAATGACTTGTTCATCCAGAGGGTTAAAAAAGGTTTTTTCTGTGTACTACTGTTGCAGCTACCTGTGAACCACAACACCTACCCAGGAATTTTCCAATAAACTATATGGAGATTAGTGATTGTCCATTTCATATCACATCATAAGATAAGATAAGAAACTGCACTATGATAGTGATTCTGTGTTTAATCTTCCAAAATCCCAGCTGGCTGTGATCTTTAATTATTAATTAAAAGAAGGAAAAATCACATCTAGTTGAAGAAACTCACAACAAAATGTGTGATTGTTTGCAATGTATCCTTGAATGTTTGTAATTAATTTAATTGAAAATAAGTGACTAAAAGAGAAATCAACAAAAAGAAAAAAAGGACTGATAAGAAAGGGGAAAAAAAAGAAAGTAGAATCATGTGTACAGGATTTATACAGGTTAGTATACCACCCAGTGTCAGGAACTTCTATGAAAAAGGTTGGAAATACAAGTGTGTGTTTCTCAAGACGCAAATAACATTATGTAAAACAATGTGTTTTAAAAAATTCATTGCATATATTACTCAAGTAAAAAAATCTCTTTGCTTAGAGGCTCTGGAAGCAGTACTATTTATTGGCCCACATTCCTTTGGTGGTTAAATGTTGGCATCTGCATTTGAAAATCTTTCATTTGTTGCTTAAGATTAGTTGCTTTGTTGCTTATTTGTTTGGTTTTAGTTGTTGTTTCTAAATGACAGAATGAAAGGATGAAAAACACTTAACTATAATATTTCCACTTGGTTCTGTGTTTTGCCTGGAAATTGCTTTATGCAGATGTGAAAGACAGCTGAGGAGCATGCTGAAATAATTCTTGTGAGAAGAAACCTAACAGAAACAGAATGATTATAACTAATTAATCATAATTATCAATAACTGTAACCATGAATATCCTAATTATTATAGAATGTACTGGCCACATTTATGGTTTCATGACTTCGCTGTGATAGGAAATGTAGAAAGTATAAGAAAATGTTTCTACTTACAAGGTAAAACATCTAGACATAGCTATGGCATACAACTACAATGAAGAACAATAAGCAGTAAACCAGGTATTTTTAAATTGTTATAATTTATAAAAAACATATAAATAGAAATATGTCATTAAGAACAGAAAATTGTTCTTTTATTTGACTATTTATCTACCTTTCATAGTGAACATTTAGTTCAGGGCTCATTAATCAATAGTGTATACGTTAAATTTCATGCTCATACCATATAGATAAAAAAGTCTTTTGTTTTTGCAAGAACACATCTATGGATCACCATTATTCAAAGACCCATTTTTTTTTCTGAGAAAAAAATATCTTGTAGTATCTGAGAAAGATTCTGAAGATATTACTCTAAATATAAGTAGAGTATCTTGTGTCTCCTTTCTCTGTTTTTCACATTTTCATAGAAGAGTCTTTAAACATTCTCCCGAGCTCCTTGTCACCTTTTGTTGACACTCTCTGAAAAAATCTGTATATCGACCCCCGTTCCTTAAAAACTCTTTAATGGCTCTGCAGATGTACACAGAGAGAGGGTTGCTGTCATGCAGGCTTGAACCACATCATTTTTTCTCTATGCTCTCTCTATTTCTGTCTTTGCATAGTAACTTGTCTGAGAAAAAAAAAATGACCTTTTTCACATCATGTCATCTGATGATCCATGAAGGATTAAAACCTTTCTGGTAATAAATAATAACAGCAGCAATGATAATAAGCATGATACATTCTAAAGTGTTTGAATCTTGCCCTTATTTTGTCACCTAAAAGTCATATGGTAATGTGATTTTTGAAAGTTCAAGATGTATGCTTTTCCCATTATCAATGGTGAGATGATGTTTCGGTCATGGTAGAAATCTTTTTCCTGAACCTCTTTTCACACTTTTTCTAGTGAATAATTTTAGTATTAAAAGTTACTCTTAGGTCATATGAGTGACTCTATTAATATAGCTCTAGCTACTTTAGCTGGTATTCCTAGAACATAAGTGTATGTCAATATAAAATAATATATTAATTTCCTTGGACTTTTGGATATTCTGAGTATTGTGTTTAATTCATCCAATGTAAAATCACTATACAATCAGATGTGATATCTTTTCAATACTCACCTTTCATTCTTTTACAGCTTGTGTTTGTGGGTTATTAAACAGAACATTTATATTTGCCATTGTTTAAAGTGTACAGTCAAACCATGTTTTTGATTTAGGTTATAATGGGATTTTGAAAAACATGTTTTAATGGAATTCTTTTCCCTGTACATCTTACCTATTTTAAAGAGTTACAATTCCAGCTCAAGGTCTATTTCTTAGTTATGTCTTTCAAATCCAAGGAGAGGAAGGCTACCCTCTCTTAGTGACAATGCAATAAATAAGTTTGTCCTTGGCCTGACAGAAGAACCTTACCTTGTGTAGAGCTATTTTTACCTTATTGGAAAGAATATTGCCTGCTTTATACTTGTCTTTAGGTATCTTCAGGATATGCCTTTAAACATTTTAATACATATCATATTATGTCCATTTTAAATTCCATAATAAATTTGCATATAAAACAGTTTAAACTTACAGAACTGAGCTGGCAGAGGACATTGTTCTGCGCCAATGTAGTTTCTACTTTAAAGCTAAATTGACTGGTTTAAGTCAGTGATAATGAAGTACAGAGCCTTTTACAGCTTCCATGCTAGTTACCAAGCAATAATTGCCTACAATAAAAACAAGATCTGTTTTTCATCTTTAATTTGATCCTAATTTCATAGCAGTTATCCCTTGACTGTTGACTGGGTCACAAAAACCTGTTGCCCCCATTAGCTGCAGCAATCTGATGAGCACAGTGAATGAACGATCCCTCCTGCGCATACCTAAAATGCAAACTGCAGTGAAGGTGACTTGGAAGGCCATTAAGTGATAAAAACTGCTCCAACTTTTGTAAAAGTCCTTCTGTCCATGGCAGAACATTTCTCTTTTTATTTAAATGTTTATTTTGTTGTTAGACCTGCAAAGATTTTTGGTTGCTTCAACTGCTTGAGGTTTTTCTCATTTACTTGCCTTTACTCCTTTTACTTTCTGCAGAAGTGTTTCCTTTTGTGCTGAATCTTATTAAAACTGATCATTCTTCCACAATGCACATCAATACATAGGTATATGTGCTGAGAGAAATCCATGCTTTAGCTCCTTCCCAAAGAAAGGGAATAGCCAGTGTGGAGAGAGCTGCACTACCTGGCAGCTCCTTTGGATCAGATATATAAATGGTTTTCCCAAGTTTATAACTTCTCTCAAAGATCAAATACTACACTGAGCTAACGTAAATACACTTGCAGTGTAAGGTTGACATCCAGAAAGCACTGCATCAAACCCATTGGATTTAATGTCTGGCATCATCAGTAGCTCTGGAATTTCCCTACTATTTCCCTTTTACAGTGGAGACCACTCCTGTCACACAGGTTGTACACTAGTGACATTATATAAAAAATTTTAGTTGAATTATTTCTCCACAGTAAAGGAAATTTGGTTACTCCTGTCACATGCACTCCATTTAAATATGTCTTGTGTGTTTTGAATATATATTGTAAATAGTAAGTGGCAGTAGACACAGTGGCTGGCACTTAACTGTATTTTTTCAAAGTGGTCAGTGCTGTTTCTTATATTAAAAAGTATGGGAGTTATGTAGCTGAACCCCAGGAACTCCTTTGAAAATAACATAGAATGTGTTATCACCTTTGCCACCAGCACTGAGATATGAGCAAATTAATCCTTCAGGCCAAAGGATGAACACCTATGGAGTACAAGAAGGCATTTTCTTATCAATCAGCTATGTACATCATAGTAAGATGAAGGACAGACTCATTCTGTGTGGTGCATTCTGACATGTCACACGTTACAGGTTTATACTGCAGCAAGGATACTGAACCGAAGGCTGGTGTTGCTGAGTGAGAGGTTACACCTCTAAAGCTGGGTTCTGCCTACTCTTTCTTTTATTATCTGCCTCTTTAGGCTTTTAAAGTGAAATGAAAGGGGCTTGTATAAATTTTTAGTAGCTGCCCTTTTTATTAGTGTGAATAGATATGAAATGGCTGAGATTTACAGGAAAGTAATTAAATTTTCCATTAATTTGATTTTTCCTTATTGCACTCATTACTTTAATGTGGGGGAACTGCAAGCATGATCCTTCCCCTTTCCTTCCTTTTAAGCTTTTCTACATTTATTTGTTTTACAGCTAAATCCATTCTTTTGTACCTGCTAATGCTTTTTCTGCTGTATGCTAACAAGAAATCCAGTTCAGAGCCGACAGATAGCCAGAAAGAACAGATTCAAAGGTCTTTGATTCTTCCCTCCTTTAGTTTGAAAATAATTGTTTTGGACAAATAGAAACTTGAGTACATTGTACTTTTATTTTAAAATAAGGAAGAATATCTTTGGTTTTCATTTGGTAAAGAAAAAAAGTATATATTTTCATAACAGTGAGCATTAAAAGCTGGAAATGCAAGAAAAGGTATCTGAACTAAAAGGAAAATAGCATTTAATCACCTGAGGACTTAACTAAGAAAAGTTTCAATTAAAAGCTATTGTCCCATCCAAAGTTTTCATGCAGGGAGGTACCAGCCCATTATTTCCTGGACACAAAATAATAATTACTTTTCTGCAAAATATACTGTCAGGTAACATGCATTAGGAGACACTTTTAAGAGAAATTACACCAGAATGTATTATAACCCATGGTGTGCTCATTTTAAAATGTAATACAATATTTAAATTTTAAATTATCTATTGCATAGCAAAATTTTTCAAAGTTTTTTAATGTTACCCTAATTTTAATGAAATTCTACTGGAATATACATACCTTTTCTCTATTCAAATATGATACCTACTGTTGAAATCAAAGCACTAACTTCTGTTGGTGAAAGACAGCACAGATTTAAACGTATTTAAATCTTAGACTTCTTCCTGTGCCCAAAACATAATTTAGAAACGTGAAAAAAAAATCAACTCACATTATTTTTGAAAATCATTGAACTCTAAAACAGAAAGTTTTATCCTCTACTAGGTCTGGAGCAAGATGTGGATTTTCAGTATCTTACAGAGAAATGCCAACTGAGTGCAGTTAAGAGAGGAATAATTCTGCTCCACCTGTTCAAACTGTTTGGTGGTGTCTGGCCCAGCACTCTGGGCTGTATGCAGAAATTCGGAGGTATGGCTACAGGTCACTGGATGTCAGTGAGAGAAGCTCCCACTGGCCCAATCTGTTCATATTCTGATCCTTACTTAATGCTTGCTGAAGCTTCTGCATCCTTTTCAAAGATATCTTGTTACTGCTCTCTTCACCTTGGAACACATCAGATTGAAAAGTCTCTAGAAAGCCCCTGGGAGAATTGAGGTTTTAAACACCATCACTGTCTCTGAGGAATGGGTGAAGACACCAGTCTGATGGCAGAACTGAACTCTCAAAACTCTTTACTACGGATATAAATGCTAGAGCATTACTATTCACCCCAAATATGAATCCATGTTCAGCATTCTGTGTGGTAAATGGAATAATAGGATTTTCTGGTTGAGAGGCTTTAAATAATCACAATTAACTCTTCATAGGAGTGCCCTACAGCTTCATTCAAAAATTTTTGTTCCAATAGTGAAATGTTTCTTATTGCTCTGATGGATGGAAACTTCTGGGAGGGAAAATATGTTCGCCTACAACTGGTTTGGGCTTATAGCACCAGAGAAATTAGAAGGAAAGTATTTGAAAGAGTAAATGTGCTACAGAGTCGATTTGGTTTTAGAGCCAATGTGTTGATTTTCCTTTCTGTCATGACCATGTGCTGTGCACGTTGTCCAAGTGGCATCTGCAACATCATCAGCCTGGATGTTAGCCAAGGTGTTCTCTCCAGTTGTATTACTTCTTTTTCACTGTGTATGAATCCCTTCTACTGAGGGAGAAAATCAAGAAGGATATAGTAAAAGGAAATAAAAGCACTATTAAATGTATTTGTAAATGGCATATATATGTAGTCTGGCACTTCTTTTGACCCTGTATGCAAGAGCATTAAAAAAAGGAATAAAGTACTGATGCAACATGGAATGTTTTGTAATGGAAATAGATTTATTTTTCAGGCCCTCCTATTACAGATCGAAGTATGAAAAAAGGAACTGTCAGCTTTAAAAGAGGAAGCAAAATGTAAGTCATGGCAGCCACAAAATTTAAAATCTTTGGTATGTAACTAAAGTGCTCTGTTCTTTTGATAGATCTGGGGAATTTTAGCGGTCGGACAAGAAGTGCTGTATCTGTACGTGAAGGTCAAGGAGTTGTTCTGATGTGCTCCCCTCCACTTCATTCTCCAGGTACAGTAGGCTGCAGCCTGTATTCATGCTCCTCTTTTACAGTTTCCTCATTATTAGATGCCCAAAACTTTAGATACAATATGTATTTGGTTGTGGAACTTCAAAGGTGAGATATCCACCATTCTTCTGACAATTTTTGGAGTACCAAAGGACTAATTCAAGCTTATATATTGCAAAGGCCAATGACTAGCAACAGAGTTTCTGTTACAAGATTGTCTAATTCCTGGTATAGAACTTGAATGAAACAATAGTCTCCATGCCATCAACGGTGAATATGCTGCCTTGAGGTCACAGAAGACTGGTTTTAGTGTTTAGAAGCCTTCAGAAATTGCTCCAAATTCCAGTGTCATAATACTTTTGTTGAATACAAATTTTATTTTCTTTTCAGGAGTATAGACATGATCTGGTTGCTTCCTTCCACTGTATAACTTAGTTTCATAATACTGCATCATTGGTAAAAGTTAGAATTACCATAAATTATATGAAATTCCTGTGGATTCCCACATGAAAACATAGGTATTCCAGAGAGGTTATTTTTTTGCTTTTCAAATTGACACTTCTGCAAAATCTGTAGACATCTGGGTACGTCTTATATTTGCATGCCATACAACACCTGGAGACAGACTAACTTGTTTTTCAGTAGATGCAGTACAGCCTATCCTTTTCTTCTCTGAAAAATGAGGTCTGTACTGAGGGGATTTTTCTACTCCAAATTTTGGCCCTGAAGAAAAGTAACATTGCAGATGGGAGAGCTGAGGAAAATAAAATCTCCTCTGAGTTTCTGTTAGAGAAATGTGTTCAGTATGTACTTATACTGCAAGGATTGTTATTACTGTATTACAGTTATCAATGCCATCTCTGCTTTTCTCTTTTCTGAGCAGATTCTCTTGTTCTAGTTGTCTCTACAATCTTTTTCTGACACTGCAGTCTATATGATGCAATTGAGTACCCAATGTTAAGAATAGATAGTGATAAGTAAACTGAGAGGGAAAATATGTAGACAGAAAAAGTGACCTGTGGTTTCAGCAGGGTAGCTGAATTTCATTTCCCCAAACAAACTGAGATTGAAAGGATAGATTGACATTAATCGAGAGTGAAATTGTCATGCACATTTTAACAACTGCCATTCTACAAAATACACCTTTATATATCATCAAAATATTTATGATTCTTTTTCCTAAAATTATGCTTCTGAGTTTTATTTAGTCAGATTTTGAGACAGTGTTCTACTGTTACACAGACATTGCCTTTGGTGGTGAAAACCAGTATCTTTCATTTTCGTCACCGGGACAGCAAAACCCCTGCTGTGCAAACTACAGTGCTCAAAAACAGCATTTAGTTGTTTTAATTTATATTATTTGAGTACCATTAGGCTATGCCAGCAGGAAAATTACTTCCAGAAAAATATTTTTATCCTCTGTTGGCATAACTTTTTCACCAAAGCTAAGCCAGGAAAGGTTCTACAGAGTGGTGGAGTAATCAACAAAAGCTGAAAAATTGCACTGATATGCAGATGTAAACACAAGCCCATATCCATGGGAAGGGGACTTGGCCTCCCTTGCTTTTGTTCATGGCATAATGCAAGTAATGCAGTTCTTCATTCAAAGGGTTCTCAAGCCCTAGAACAAGCTGCTCAGGGAAGTGGTTGGGTCACAGTTCATGGAGGTACTTAAACAGTGTGTAGATGTGGCTCTTAAGGACATGGTTTATTGATGGAACTAGTGCTGGTCTAATGCTTGGACTTAATGATCTTAGAGGTCTTTTCCAACCTAATGACTCTGTGATTCTATCACAGGCAATTTGCTTTGAGCTCCTTACTCACAAAGTACTGGGGGCCAGTATGTTCTTGTGGTACTGCAGTGGGACTGCAAGTGGTATTAAAACAATGGCTGGAGTCTCCCTGGAAAGGGGAGAGCTACATCCAGAGGCCTGGTGATGTTTCAAAAATAAATCATTCCACAAACCCTGGCAATAAAATAGAAGACAATAATGAAAGTTGACTGCCAGATCAGAGTCCATTTGTAAAAAACAATTTGGAGTAAAACCTGAAAGAGGGAAGTGTATGAATTTAATTCTGAAATTAAGCAACAAATATGAAACTTCCAGGCAAAAAGGTCTTTTTCCAAGCAGAAGTACTTCAAGGATTTGTGTGCGGGAACACCTAAAATTTTTTTTAAGCATTCAGTATCTCAGTACTCCATTTTAGTTTCTGTGTCGGATTTGCAAAGATGGTATTATCTTCTAAATAGACCTAAGAAATTGTGAACATTAAAACCACCCAGGAGACAAACTTTCAAGTGGATCCTAAGATGTTATAGTAGATATATCTAAGCTAAAGACTATTCAGAGCATGTTTGCAATGTGTGAACATCTCAAATTAACAAGACCATGAGTTATGGGAGTGTTTTTGATTCTAGAGATTTTTTTTTTGTAGATGAGCACTGCAAGCTTTGCGATATTGATTTATTCACATTGATCAGCACCTTCAGAAATAATTTTCAATTACTTATCACAGGAGATAAATCCATGATCCGATATGAAGCCTAGTAATTCTCCACAGCTACGTAAGCAATTTGTCCTTCAATAGAATCCCATTCCTCAATCTCCCCAGTCAATAACTGCATATGAGCTTGCCCAAGAACTTCAGCTTGAGCCCTTTCAGACAGTGGCATTATCAGTGTGGGAAAAGAAAGATGACTTAGCGAACGAACATTGTATTAAGAGAGATACAGTTTTATTAACATGTTTTCAAATGGAAGATAAAGTAAATACTTTTGATTAAATAGTACCTACATTCCATTCTTACAGAATACAATTTTAGAAAAAAGTCTGAAAGACTTTACAAAGCACCACTGACTGAAAAAAATACTACACTAATTTCTTTTGACAAGATTTTAATCAAAGCAGCAGTTTCATATGCATATAGACTTGATTTCTGTTTATTTATGCTGTGATATATTATCAAGAGGTAATGCATTAAACAAAGAAACACACACACACTTGCAATGTATTTATATTGTTCATATAGGTTTTCATTAGATTGTTGTCCAAATATTTTACAGGGAAAACAAGGGAGAATGTGGGGTGGTAAGCACACCTGAAATAGATTCTGAATATTTCAGTGCAGAGTCAGATAAGAGAATTATCTCTTTAGTTTAGTAAATGAGTTCTTTAAGTTTTTGTAATATTTGCTGAGAAACAGCAAAGAAACAAACTGAGGGAGTGTTTTTTGAGAGACATTATCCACTCCTTCAAAATGGTGAAGGAAAATATATTCAATGAAAAGACTTTTCTGCAAATTCCTTAAGTCAAACAGCCACCAAGAGATTGTCACCTCCTGCTTTTCCTGGACCATTGCTCATAAAAAATGCTACCTCTAACTTCCTTGGGAGTCCTGTATCATTTTGATGTGCCTACTCCAGAAGCTCTCCCACTAGCATTGTTGTTGCTAAACCTTAACTTGTCCCCTGTGAAAGATATTAAATGTGGATAACTTGATCATTCATAAACAAAACACTTTATCCTTTTTTTTTTCTTCCATAAACACAATATCTGATATTCCCAATTATTTTTCTCCAAGAGGGGTTTCCTAGGCAGTTAACTCTTAGTTGTCCTTGCTAAGCAAGAGTTACATTAATTACCAGCTGCTTAAATAACAAGCTTTGTTTGATGTTTCCAATTTAAAATGCCTCTACTGTTTTAATTCCATAAACAGGATTATGGTTTTTCATTGTGGTATTCTAAATGTTGTAAATATAGGGTTTTATTCAGTCATTTAATCATCTTAATTACAAGGTTTACCATAGAAAGATTAAAAATGAATGCAAGTTTTCATCCAGATTTACATGTTTCCCCCAGAATTATTACTTTCAGCTGAGCTTTTTAAGGCTTTTATTCAAGGCTTTCAGTAGGAGCTTAATGGAGAACGACGATTCCATTGTTAGAATGAGCAGAGCTGTGATGCACACAGGGGAAGGCAGATGTGTGCTCCATCCTGCCTCAGAGGGATGCTGCTGTCTGGAGGGAGCTCTGCTACATCATCTTCCTGCAGCATGTAACATCTGTACAGATGTTAAACTATAACTTTTTTAAATCTCTTTCTAAAGGTAAAGCTGATCTTACAAAGTTGGGAAACTGTGCTGTAAGCTGCATCTTTTATACCTCCCATTTATGTTATAAAACCATACTTTTCATGAGAAATGTTTCATCAAAGATGATTAATGCCAGTGCCATGAGGATCACAGTCCTTCCCATCCATATCTGGATTTCTGTATACTGTGTTGCTAAACAGACAAGCTGCTAAAAATTCCTGCTACTGTGGGCCAGAAATTTTTGTCCTGTTCTTCTATTACCTACACAGTTGTCTTGGTCCTTATATTAATTGGAGAAACTCACATTAAATAAAATTTCTTTAACTCATTTTAAGCTCCTGCTTATGTGTATTTCAGACATAGTCAGAAATCCACTCTGGAAGTAAGCACAAACTTCTTACTGTTCAGGACCTGCTAAAGGAATATGAAAGCTGCATTGGCATTAAATCTTCAGTTTTGAACTGCAGCTTAACTACTAGTTTGTAACTAAGTCCAGCTGAAGTGCAACATAACCTTAGAACTTCCCTGGTTTGAACACTGCACAAATGATACATAGAAATAATAACATAGGCTCTAAATCACCTCATTCAGGCAAAGAATGTTTAGTAAACTTCTCCAGGCAGATTAGTTGTGATAACGAGATGATTGAATTTGGGCTGGACTGTTCTCAGTGTGCTCATTAGTTTGTTTACAGGCAATTGGCTCAGGTATCTGCATGCAGGACACAGCAAATTCTGTTCTGAAGGGGTCCATGCACCCTCTGGATCTCAATTTACTAAGCTGATTTTGGGAATACAGTTCTCAGATGTCTGTCTATATGTAGATAAAGGTCACAAGGTTATTTTAAGGTTGTGGATTAAGTCCCAGGATCCAGACACCCAACAGTGGCATTTCAGTCCACAACATCTGAGAACTTCTGTCCTTTATGTAGCTCTAGCCTTTACCAGTTTCTTCAAAATCATAGGAAGCCTTCAGTATCTTAGATTTCTGATGCTCCAGCCCCTTCTAGGCATGAGTGGATGCACTTCGTCACATTAACCTGTCAGTACAGGTGAGACTTCCTCCTGACCATGGCTTATACTGTATTAAAAAATATTCTGTATTAAACAGTAGAGTAACATGTAGATTCTTTTCTATTACATTTTTTTGTTTGTTTTTTTTTTTTTTTTCAAATCTGAATTTTCAAACCAGCTTTACCATAGAAAGCTAAATAATTTGCTTCCAGGAGAGGCCAATATGTTGGTGAAAGTGATACCTCTCCTTTTGCCTTGAGATCAAGGCAGAATTGTTGGTACCTATCAAAGCACTGGTCACTCACAGTTTAACAAAACAGCTGGACAGGTCATGCCTCTAATCATGACTGTCCATAAGCTAAACAGAACTTATTAATCACTCAGTACCTTCTCTCAGTTTGCAGAGGTCATTATGTATGAAGCTGGTGATGGCAAGTAGAACATTTCACATTCACTGTAAACCATTATCATCTCCTCCTAACTGCTAGACTTGCTGAGAAGGCAGAACTATCCAATACTCCAGTATAATTCCTCTTCTACTAAAAAAAGCGAGATTGAGAGGAACACTGATGTTTGGGGGCTGGGGGGAGGTTGTTGTTGTTGTTATTGTTTTTTCTCCTTAAAACTTATATTCCTGTTTTAATGGAAACCAAATTCTAGTATTCTAGACTTCACCAGCTGTTGACCTGTACTAAGGGGATCTATATTGAAACTGTAGAATACTCAGCTCAGTTTTGTTTTTCTCATAATTGCATGCCATAGTTTGTTCTTCACTCATTTTAATTCCTAGTAGGACCATGGTGCTGGGAATCAGAAATAGGCCACTTAAATAACAGTAGTAGAAAATAATTGTTTACTGCACAGGAAGGAAAGGTTTATTTAATAAACCCTTATTATGTCACATATAAAATACAAGATGACAACATTTTTATCTCTACTTTGCATGGCTATAACCTATAAATTATCTACACAGAATGTTTTAAAACCTCTGTTTGAGAGTTCCATGTATCAAACAAATGAGTCAGATGTCATGAGTTGAAGGGCTCCTGCATTTCCCTATTAGTCTTTATTATAGCCTTGTGATGATTTGTCTTCTATGGTTAACTTGAATAAAGCTTAAATTTTGCTTTTCAGTAATGGGTGAATAAAAAGCATTAGAGGACAGTTCAGAGTACCTTAAACTTTATATTCTACCTTAAACTTTATATTCCTATCCTAATTCTGTGTTAATTTCATAGGGCCATCTTATCTCTTCACACATCACATTTTTGCTTGGAAGAATCACAGAGATGTTTCGCTCTTGCATCATCTACTTTGTCACTTTTACTAGACTGCTTCTGAAACTTTCATGTCTAGTAATGATAATTCACATGGGTGTTATCATTAAAGAGAAAGTCCATGGCCCCTGACATTGCTCAACATAGGAATCTGTGTTCTTTATTTGTGCAACTGATTGATGACTATGCCTGTAGTTTTCATTATGGAATGAAAAAATGCAATTAACTTTTTTTCTTCTGTGGTCTTTTCATTACTCAATACATGACCAGTAATTTTGCTGCTGACTTCCCTGAAGCACATTTTAAGGTTTCCTTCCTCAATCTTGTTGAAGGCATTCATCTGAGGATATGAAATTTAAGAGTTTGGGAATTATATAATTTTCTGTAGGCTAGCATTTTAACAAGCTGTATTTGCCAGAGTGGAGTTACTCTCAGTCTGTTGGCAATGTGTTATTAGATTTTAATTGCATTTTAATGATTGCACGTGCCCCAAATTCTAGACAATGTCTGTATAGTAGGTGTATGGATAAATAAGTCTAGATTTTCTCTCATTTTTTGTTTGGTTTGGTTTCTTGTGTTGTTGTTGTTGTTGTTAGAGTAATGATGGGTTTTTCTGGGTTTTGGATTTTTTTGTTTGGTTAGTTTGTTGGATTTTTTTGTAATTTGAAATGTAATAAATGAACAAAAATGCATTACTGGTCCAGCTGTAATAAATTCTTCCAAGGAACTTGTAAGTATTAAAGAGAAAAAAACCACAAAATTTTCCAAATATTACCACTGTTGAAAAATCTTCCCCACCCTCTCAAAAATGCTAGTATTTTGAATATTACACTAACTTACGTGAGAAGCTGCAAGTTATATGTTGCTACACCCACTGGATCACCCACTAGAGCTGTTTGTCCCCTCAGGGACTATGAAAATGTAGTGAGAAGAAGATGGTTGACCTTGCCCAATTAAGGCAGCACACAACAATGGATAATGGGACAGCCCTGACAGGGCTCTGCTTAAGGCATGTGTGCTGTAGTTTCACAGTCACAGTACTGTCTGCATATATTAGCCCAGCTGACAGCTCAGGAGAAACAAAGTGGAAGGAGATACCAAGAAAAGAGGGAGGAAGCATGAGTGATTAATTAATTTTAAAAATAAGTGGAGTGAGCTGGCCCTCAGGCTCATGCACTATTGCCTCTCAAGGCACCAGCTGTACGTGACTATTTGTCTACAGCTTGACAAATAGGACAATGATGAAAAGTTTCTGTAGTGGGCAACTTCCTCTTCCCTCAGGACAAGCTACTAGCCTGTTACTGATATGTCCCAACAAATTAGACATAGCTAACAGGAACCTCTTAGTCTAGGGGTTAAACCAGACAGTATTGTCCTGCCAGGTTTAACAGAAATGGATGCTCATGGTATCACATCCACTATTCCACAGCTAGTGTTGAAAAGATACCAACTAAAATGTTGCACAAATGCTTTCTATGGCAATGGTTGCACAGTTTGTAAAACAGCAGCAGCCCAAGGTTCACAGATTTAAGACTGATGTAAGATGCAGCAGTTACCATCTCAGGGTGCAGGGCTCTCCCAGACCCAACCTCCTCACTGTAAGCTTCCCATTAGAATCCATTCACTGTTTAGATCCCATGTTTTACTAAGCTGATGCCTGGAAAAATGCCATTTCACTAACGTGTCAGTCAGCTAAATGTCAGAAAGTCCATTTTGCTGAAGTTAGAAAATTCCTAATTAATCCTAATTACCTCTCCATATCACAGAAAAGAATAGAGTGAGAATGCACACATTAATTTGTGTAACTAAGGAGAAGAAGTCAGAAATACAATGCTGATCAGACAGCTGAAACAAGAGGAAACAGAAGGAGAAATAAATGAGAAATTATTTATTTCTAAGGCTCTGGATTCTAGTTTTTTATCTCCATGACAATTGTGATGAAATCTTAAAAGATGTAAAAAAAATGGATGAAAGCAGGAAAGTTTTCAGAAAATGCAATTCTTCCCACACTAGGCCTGATTAGCTGAATTCAATGGTGATTCTGGTAGAGATGACTACTGTAAATGTTAGGAAACCAGTTTTGATTCAGAAGCAGAAAGCTTTGTACAGAACTGATCTGAGTTCTGTCAGATTCCATTAATAAGTTTCCCTATATAATAAAGTCATTTATTCCTTATTTTGTAAGTCTGAAAGTGAACTTACAATCATTTGAGGTGATAGAAAGCTTAATGAGGCATAGATTCTCATAAAGCCTGATTTAATCAGTTCAGGAAGATTGTTCCAAATAAATTAAGTGGTATGAAAACAGTTGTGGTTGGGATATCTAGTGTACATTTTTCTTTTTCAAAGGGGAAAGTAGAAATTGTTTAGAAATATATATATATATATATATATATATATATACACACACACATATATATAGATGGATGTATTATGGGTTTTTTTCCCTATCCTATACAATTATAACTGGCATAAAGGTAGCTATAATTTAATATGTTAAAGACAATTGCTTGGCTTTTTCAAGGAGAAAATGACTGGATAGGTATAAGCATAATATCAAAGGAGTTCAGATGACAATCTGATTATAGCCAGATCTGAATTACTGTACAGCAGCACATGTACATTCTGTATCTTCTAACAACAAAATGTGTTTTCCAGAGCAATAATAGTGAAAAAGTGACTTTTTATTACCAAAATGCCAAATTTTTAACAATGTAATAATTCATACCACACTTAATTCTCATAATTTGATTGCCCACTTCTATCTCCTGTGTTCTTATGCCCTGTTTCAAAACTGTTAAAATCATTGTGGTGACTTCTTTAGCCAGTTGATACAGTTCCTGTTGTTTTGATGCTGCTGCCTCAGAGTGGAGAATCTGCAACCAGAAAATTCCACTTCATTTATTGATTTATTGAAGCATTAATTTGCATGCTATTTTCCTTTTTCAATAAGTTAGAAAATGTCCTATAGAAGACTGCAGGAATAAAAATTAAGGAGTAGGAAGGGAGAATGGAAAGAAGGATTTAGGTAATACTGATAAAGGATTTGTAAGCTTGGCTTTTCCTGCAGAACCAGAGTCCTTTAGGAGTTTAGCAAGCTAGTTTCAATCCTGAAGAGTCTATTTTCAGCTCTACCAAATGCAAGAAGAAAGAAGCACTACCCATTTTACAGAGGATAATGGTGGATGGTCTATAAAGAAAACATCAAAGAAAAATTCAAATTGCACTGATTCACATACCAGATCTTGTGACTTAACAAGGTCTAGATCTTTTGTTGCCTAGAATCAGAAGGAAAACTTTCCAAATAATATTAAAATTGATAACAAAAAGGGCAGTCTTTTAATGAAAGCTTTGCACAAAATATACTTATGTGCACACACAAGATTGAATTTTCACAGTTTTTGTAAGTTTAATTAATTAGTATATCTAGCAAGTACATCCAATGGGAGAAGTGTTGTCCTGGTAACCCATCCCTGGACCTGCTCCACTGGGGTTCTTAGCCCTGTACCTTGTCATGTCTCCCAAGTGCTGGTGCAAAACAGGATGTTCCTGTTAGAAATTGTTTTCCTTGGAAATAAAACCAAACAGAATTTCAAGTGTGAAATAATGTGTGAGAGAGGGTAACCACCATTCTAAAGTGTAAGAAAGTAAGAAACACTACAAACTATAAGATATATATTAAAAGTCTCCAAAGCTACAGATATATGAAAAAGCTACAAATCTTCAGGCATCATGTAACAATTCTTTCGTATTCCTAAATGAAAATGGATTTAGAAAAACAGAATAAGACTTCTGAAAATTATGCACACAGCAGAATAGAGTGAAGGACTACTGGCTGCTGTTTGCATTCTTTTATTAATGATATTTCCTTTAGAATAAACAAAAGGAACAGGAGAATAGCTTCTTCTTCCACGTGATATGTATGTGTAATGGGACACATCATATGTACATATAATGTTTCACTTTGACTGCTATTGCTAAGGGTTTGAGGAGGGGATACATAATCCTGTGATACCTGTCTAGGCTGAAAATAAGACAACAAAAGGCTACCTATCATGTCTCAATAACAAGTATGTGACAAGTAGAAGATGGGTGGAAGCAGTTCACTGGGTTTCCAGCAGTGCAGAACAGTGTGCACAGGGATGCACAGTGTAATGTCTGTACGTAGAAACAGGTAGGAGTTACATTCTCAACACTCTTACACTTAAAATGATTTATTGTAGCTGACATTATTTGTGGTGATTTATTTGTACAACATGGTTGAACAGCAATATCAGCATTCTGGGGCAATTTGTTAATGTGACGTTTCTTCCTTCTTTGTCTGCACTTTATTTTTTAATTAAGGTGGAAAAAAAATCTTCTGTCACTATCATTCTTAGTATGTAAAAATTTTATTTTGTGGGCTATAAAATTGGTTTTATGATATTCTTGAAGACATATGTTCACCAGTTCCATTATGTTCAAAAGAATGTAATGGCTGACCCATTCCTTGGTACATTTAAGTCTGGAAAATATACCAAGAAGGAGCTGAGCACTAGGCCTTCAACATCTAGGGGATTATAAGATTTATACTTCTATTTTGTTGTTTGTTTTTTTCTACATATTTGAAAATCATATTCAGAAGGAGGATGAGAGAGTAGCTACCTTTCTTCAGTGTTCATCCACAAAGGTCCTAAGGATTTATGTTTTGTGTGTGTGTTTTGGCATTTCTTGTAGATGTAAAAAGAGCTGGTGAGGAGAGGAACAAATATTAGAAATTAAAAGAATTATGTATTAGTGGATATATCCACTTGACTGTGGCTTGATTCAGGACTGCTGGAAAGTCACTTCCTTCCACCTTCTTCAGTTTTCTCAAATAAAAGTTGTGATAATGGTACCGCTGTTCATTTGGACCTTAGGAAAATAAATACTGTAGGACCAAAGAAGCAGGCCCAAAAAAGATTCATCAATCATATTGTGTCATGCCCAAGGTGGAACTCACCAAACACTGACCTGCAGACAGACCCAGCAAAAGCCTTTATATTTATATTAAGACACTCAATATCCAGAGAATATAAAGCAGAGAGGCAGTGGGCTGTGTCTCAAGTTCAGTTGTACACTCATACAGGGGTACCTCCACAGAGTCCAGGTACCCAGGTTTCAATAGTACAATTCCTGTGACAACAATTACATGTAAAGACTGGTGACTTCTACTAAAAAAAGAGTGTTTTGAAGTATAAACTAGAACTCTAGTTGCTTTTATTTGCATTTCTATACCCAGAAGCCTGAATTTAAATCTTGTTGAAGAAATCTTTTTGTTACTATTAATCCTTGCCGGCATTAAGAATCAAGGTGACTGAGGTGTAAAGGGACAAATTTAAATTGCTTTCTTTCTTGTAACTACAAGAAACAGAACTGAAACATGTATATTTAAAGTCCTTGAGATACTGATACTATTATAATTGAAGTACTAGTGAGTATTTTTAGCCAAATTACAGAATTTGCTTGACAGAGTTTCTTCTGCTGAATAAGGAAAATTACATACATTTTGCATCTCTCAGCTGAAAAAGAGTTAGGACAGAGCAATATTCTATAAATTTGTATGATCATCATCCAAACATTACTTCTGTTTTCTTGTTTTGAAAAATGTCCTAGCTATGCCTTCAAAATGCATTATCTATTGGCATCATCGTAGAAGTCATAGAATGAAATTTCCATGTAAAGCAGTCGTCCCCTTGGGTGCAGGACTCTGGGTTCACTACAAGTGACAAAGCTCTGGAGTAGGATTTTTCATCGTACTCACCACTGCATAAACTTAGAGAAGAAACAGAGCATGCTGAAGTAATTATCACCAGTGCCATTGAATTGTAGAGAAAATCAAGCGTCATAGCACGATCAAAGAACAAGAGGAATATAAAGTGTGAATGAAAAAAAAAGGAAAAAAGCCTTTAAATTCTGTTCAATGTTTTGTCAGAGAAAATAATTTCCATATATATTCTACAAAGTGATGTTTTTGTAGCATTAAACAATATACTCAGTATTTTCCCATGCCACACTTTTCATATGAATGTGATTGTTAGTTAAGCATTTACCACAGAACCCTTGTCCATTCAAATTATTAAGAAACAATCAACTGGTGTTGTAGATTCAACACATTTCCATGATTAATAAAGTTATAATAATAATAAGCTATCCAAATCAGAGTTTATCAGTGATTTGTTCTGCATATTTGCCCTTGCCAAATCTTATATTTCCGGTATATCATTGATTACAGCTGCATAGGTTTCTTTTAATTCTTAAAATGGTCATCAGTAGATGAAGAATTCCACATCTGGTTTTCTTGATCATGCTTTGCAGTCAACTTTTTTTCCCTTCAATGCACAGTAAGTTAATTTTGAGGTTATTCTAAATATTTTAGTCAACATTTCCTTTTATAATATATGAATTTGAATTCTAGACACATTACAGAAATTTTGCTCTCTTGGCCAATACAAAGAATTATAAAAATGGGTTAGTTTTTCTACACTTTTTTCCAATATTGTTAATTATATCTCACTTTTAAAACTGAATATTAATAAAGTCTCATACCACCCATTGAACTATTTCATCTTCGATTGAAACAGATGTAATGATGTGCATCTTCTTGATTACCCTTTCTAATGATAAACCAAATTTAACTCTAGTTCTTCTCTTTGGAAATTACTAATCATAGAATTATTTAGATGGCTCAGACCCTTAAGATCATCGAATCCAGTAACCCTAAGTGCCATGGTTGTATGTCTTCTAAATTCCTGCACGGTTTGTGATTTCACCACTTCCCTGGAAAGCTTGTTCCAATGTTCCACAACCTTTTTGGTGAAGATTTTCTAACATCCAATTCAAACTTCCCCTGGCACAACCTGAGGCTGTTTCTTCATATCATTTCAGTTATTGCTTGAGGGAAGGGTCTGACCCCCACCTGGCTACAATCTCCTTTCAGGGAGTTTTAGAGACTGAGATCTCCCTGAGCCTCTCTTTCTCCAGGCTTATCACTCACAGCTTCCTCAAAAGATTTCTGTTCAAGACCCTTCCCCAGCTCCGTTCCCTTCTCTGGACACTCTCCAGCCCCTCAATGTCTTTCCTGCAGTGAGGGGCCCAGAACTGAGCACAGCATTGGAGCTGTGGCCTCACCAGTGCTGAGTACAGGGGGACGGTCACTGCCCTGCTCCTGCTGGCTGTGGATATTTCAGTAGTTTCAGTATTGATTCTCTAGTATTAATTATTTACATTTCTTGTTCTTTATTTCTTGTTCTAATTTTTTTTTTTTACTTTTCATAGCAAATAACAATATACAGTGGCATTTGTATTACCTGGTGTGTTATAAATCATAGATCAATTTATATGGAGCATTCAGCAGTTTTCTACATAAGGATTGATTTCCATTCCTAAAAAATAGATGAATATCAATAACAGAGTTGTTGTCTAAAATCTCTTAATTGCTTAAAAAAACTTTTAAACTATGTAGTTTTTCTGCCTTGTGTTGAGAATCTTCTGTTTTCAGTGCAAAAAAAATTCTTTCAAATATTATCACAAATTTTTTTTTTCTCTCATCAGCTTTTTTCCCCATAAATTTCTGTCATTTAAACATCTTCTTTAATTACATAAAAGAACAATATATAATGATAAAATAACCTTGAAGTATGTATAAACATTTCTTTACATGAAAAGGTTACTGAGAATATATATCAAATTAAAGCTTATTTTTTTGAAAGTGTGGATGACCTAGAAGAAAGAAAGGCATGTTTAGCATTTGAGAATAACCCCTGCAAGAAGTTACAGAGCACAGAATGAAGATCAAAAATGATCAGTGCATCGGAGAAATGGCTTGCAAGAATAACACAAAATTCAGCAAAATTCAGATTACTTTACTTACCAAAGATCAAATATACAAATAGAATAAAAAGGAATAAGTGATTAACAGCATTTTTCCTTAGAAAAATGAAATTACAAAAAATGACGGAATACTTAGTCAAAAGGATAATTTAGTAGAATTCTAGGACATCCTAAGAGAACTGTTACCTGGGGAGTATAAAGGACTATTGTTCCATTGCTCAGTAGTGTTGATGTCCAGCTGTGGATCCTACATTACAAGATGTGGTTTTGATAACAGTATTTTGACACATTCTGGAACAGGTTTATTTTTTTATTATGAAAATCATACCAATGACAGTCAAATACACATGATAATCTAATATCTTTTTAAAGCTGTATCTTTTGTTGTATGCTGTGTGATCTCTTTAAAGAGTGCATATGTGAGAAATACATTTCATCAGTCTTTGTATGTTTCAATGACTGGCTACATTTCAAACATACTGAAGTACAAATGAGACTACATTGACTGTCTAAACTGGTAACAACAACATAATATTTACATCCTCCAGAACAAGATGAATTCTGAGAGTACATTTACTTTTTCTAGAATATTTTTAGTTATTAGCTGTGTGAGTGGTTATAAGAAAGAAAATATTTGGAAATTTATCACTGTAATTGAATCTGAAGAAAGACAAATACGCGATTGGTAGAGTTGTGTTTCAGATAAGTGAGCAGTAGATACAGAGCCCCCAGAGAAGGAAATATGCAATTTCATTGCTAACTGATAAATTGATGGTATCTGTTTGCTCTATGTGGGTGTGTTACAATGCAACAAATAAATTATGTTAATTAAATATTTTTATGGAGGATTAATGAGCACTGATAATAAACCATAACAGCACAAAGAAATGCACCACAATTATTTATCTGGTTGCAGTGGAAGGCTAGAGGAACAACCCATTGCAATTATTCATTTTAGCTAAAATGAAATTTTTTCCCTCTTAATGTGAAGTGTTCCCCATCATTAGAGGGTACTGCATGTTGCACCCTTATTCTGTTGATATTATACAGAATATCCAAACAGCAATTGTGAGGAAAATGTTCAAAGCTGGGCTTAATATAAAATTAGGCTTTATATTTTCAGAAGAGGAGAGGTAGCCATATATTTATCCTTACAGTTTATTTTATTTAAACAGAATAGTTCTAAATGCTAAAGCAAAGCCATCTTGCAAATTTCACAATTTGAAATATATATATTTCTATGTATTTCATATATATATTTAATAATATATTTGAAATGTATATATAGATACTTAATATATAACATATATAGTAAATTCAGCCTGTAATCTCAAGTATACATTTTGCTGGTTTACTTATTGATTAAAAAATAGCAATAAAAACTTCTTTAGATTTGTAAAAAAATTCCAGATTATCTCAGATTTTGGCTGTCATCAGACATCAATACCATTTATTCATCAAGTACTGCCATCTTGTGGAATTAGAGTAATCAAAGCAAATTCTAAATGGAAAAAGAGAAATATATTTTTCCAACAGGATCTCCCGCTACATCACAAAATGAAGACTAAAACTGGAGTTATTTCTTGTACAAATATAATAACTTCACAGAAGTGCAATTATGGGATGGGTGTTTTGCATGCTTTGCCCTTGGACAGACAAAATTTAGCCATGTTATGGACACTTAGGTTTTCAGTGACCTTAATAGAGTTCATGTGACAACCTTCTTGTTATGTCTTCACTTGCACCCAAAATACCACTTAGCTAACAGGACTGGTGAAAAGGCTGTCCAGAAACCTCATGTTAAAAGGATGAATGGAGCAATTTCTTAAGAGAAAACCCCTGAAGCAAATCTGGGAAACATTCAGGCAGTAACAAACACAGGAGTGAATATTTGGTGTTATCTGAATGCTTCAGCACACTCTCTTTACAATACTTCAGGCATTATTTCATACTGACCCACAATGACAGAAAGACTTTTGCATTACCATAGTACTGACATTTTCTGCATCAGGATATCTCCAAAAGCACCAGGAAAAATGCTGATATGTCAGTATTCTAGTTTCATCCATTATGGGAAGTATATCACATTGTGACAGTTTAGGAATTAGTGTTGTTTAACATATAAAATAGAGCTACAAAAATCATATAAGAAATTATAGTAAGCAAGATTTCACACTATAAATTCATTCCTTCAGGAAATAAATGAGATCTTCTTTCTACTTCATCACCAAATGACCCAGATTTTCACCTATGTAGCCTAGTAAAAAGTGCTTAATAAAATACAGAACCAAACATTATAAAGGACATTATAAAGGCTACATTAGGAAGGCTTTCCAAATCATCTTCAGAAGAAAAGATAAATATTTCCTTAGAGGCATCCTTCTGTAAAGAAGGGTGGTCATTCATAAAAGGAACTATTAGTTTTGCAGTTACCAAAATGACTTATATAATTTTAAAACCAAGGCTTTATATATAAAAGAATTTAACAACAGAAGAATTTTTCAGCCCATGACACAAGACTCAATTTACAACTGCTCTATAATACATAATTTCTCCATCTTTTTATTCTCTGTTTCTGTTTGTGTTGATGCAAAGTATCTGTGGAAAAGTTTCCTTTGTTTTGGCAGACAACTGTAATTTCCAGGAAGGACTCTGCATACTCTGTTTTGCCATTGATGTCACATTAAAAATAAAATAGATGGCATAAAAATAAAAAATAAACTCATCACACATTCTCAAAAAAACTCTAAATTTTTGTCTACTGCAGTGTTTAGTTTTCTCTTAAACTTATTTTTTCCCTATTGAAAGCAAATTGTGTACAGCATGGGAAAACCATTTACTTAGTTTTTCCTCAAAAGCAGATGACTTCATATGGTCCATATCTAAAGTAATTATTTTCTAATTTTAAAGTTCTGGTTTGGTTTATTTAGGTTTTGGTAGCACTGACTTTTAGCTTAAAAATTTCTTGAAGGTCATCATTATTTGTCAGGCTTGAGATGCATCTCTGAAGTTCAAAATCCTATAAAAAAATAATGTAATGACAGTTGTATTTGTGCTTAGCCAAATGACACTTGTTCTACAATCTTTTAACATAAACCATTATAGGAAAATTCAGGCTTGAAGTTCAGTAAAAACTGCAGTTTTTACTGTGTACAAACAGACCCGGTGTCATATGTTTGGTCTTAGGCTTCTTGTTCTGAAATGCTGAAAGTTCACTCAGCAGTTTACCATTTTGTGAGAGCAGGATTTCAGATAGTATTTAAATGCCTTTCTTCTTGCAGTTCACATGTGCTTCTATGCTGAACTCCTGGGGGACATGTGACATGTAGCTACATCCACTGTTGTTTCAGAATATTTTACTCTGCATGTACTATAGATTAGACACTTGTCTGCAGAGACACAGCTATGTTTTAAATGTTGATTCTCCATTATTGTCTTTTTATTATTTTTTTTTTTAAATATGTCTTTGCAATCATTTGGGTATTGGCTTATGCTTAATGCTGACAGTAGAAAAACAAACCAGCAAAACAAAACAAACCCTCAGGTTTTGTGCGTGGCCAGCCTTTGCTAGCAATTGTGTTTTTTACAAACTCTTAACTTGTAATTTTGCTGGCATACAAAGTAGAAACAGTCAGAGTCCAAGAATGTGAACAGCAATGCATGATTCATCCTCTTCTAGGGCTGTAAATTTAGAAGTGTGAGATATTTGCACAATGGATCAATGTCAAGGTACACCCATTTTCCCTTAATTGCAGTCATTCTGTGAACACCCTTTTGTAAAATCACTTCTGCAAGATCATCCATCTATTTCTGTCAGCTAAAAACTCCGGGGTCCCCAGATCCCAAGCCAGCTGTGGCTGTTTCTGACTGGTCTGCAACATTTTCCTGAGGTATTTCCACTGAAGCCTATGCATAGTGTATGGACATGACCCTTACAATTTTATTTAAGAATCTGCTGAACTCATTAACCAGGTCTAACAAGAGAAAAAAAATTCATGAAGTGTCTAAGGGGTTTTTCACCTTCAAAGGAGACCAAGAATTCCAGATTAACTCCAGATCTGAGCATTCAGATGCATTCTTCAGGTACTTTAAAGTGTATTCCTGGGGTTTAGCTTTTTAGAAATGAAAAATAGGAGCAGTTCTTTCAACGTTAATGGGCTGACAAGAATCAAGAGGTAAACCACTAGTGCTAGCACTTTTTTCTGGATTTAAGAGTTTGGGTTCCTGGCTGGAATACAGATGCTCTAGGTGTGAACAAAAAAGGAAAAAAAAAAAAAAAAAGGCATTAACCACAGCTTTACAGCATAAATGCTTTGAGTTTCAGGTTTGGCAGGAGTTCTGTTACTTTGTTTATCCCAGTACCCTACACCAGCATACATCATCTATCACGCCATTTTTAACAGCAAAAATAATTAAGAAAGTGACAAAATGCCAGTATCCCCCTGGATTCAGCACCGGCAGAGACTATGCATTTTATTTCCTTAGAGGCACAAAAATTTATTGCCTGAAATCTGTTCCTTAGTATTAATTCTAATTAATAAATGAATAATTAATTGCAAGTGGTTTTAGGCTACAAATGGAGAAAATTCTTTTCTGTGTGAACTGCCAATGAACCCACACTGATGACTGTTTTGCATTTGGTTTGAACTACTTTTAAACCAGAGCAATTAGTGAGACTGATTGCTTTCCATTTGAATTGGTAGCAGGTCTTCAGTTATAGCCCATGCATTTTCCTTGAACTTGTGTATTCATCATCACTTTGTAAAATTTTATACTGCCTGAATAATTTTTGCCAGATAAAGCATTATGGCAAAATGTGGTAAGAAAATTTTTGGAGAGATATTTGGGGCATAATTAGTATTTTGCCTGAAACACAGCAGAAGAGGAAGGAAAATCTGAAGATTTAAAGAACTCTCTGAGTGCCCTTAATTCCTTAGAGTCATGTGTAGCCACTGGTATTACTAATAAATCTAAAAAAGATTTTAGCAAAAAGTCAATGTGTGCAGTTTAACTCCCCGTTTTGAGATTTTGAGGCTGTCTTCCCCTCCTGCCAGCTAAATAAGTTCAGTCCTTTAACATAGCATTTTTATACTGATACCATCAGTGGTTTTTTAGGAGAGAATTTTCATCTGATTTCAAAACTAGAGTAAACTTCCTAAAAATTGATTCAGAAGATACTGCATTTTTATAACACTATATGGACTGTTTGCTTGTATTGGTTTAAAAAGCAGTCATTGTGCTTCTCTGTTCCTTCCTCTTCACGGTGTCAGGGGACAATACAATATCAGGATAGAAAGGACAAACCAGTTGGAATTTCTAATTCTCTCTATAGTGTTATATTTAAAGTGCACACCTGGCTAGGATGTAATATGTTTCACACTTATACCAGTTCCTGTCTATAATTAAAAGAAAAGCACATAGAAAATTTTAAATTTTAAATTTTGAGGTGTTTCCTCTCACCTCTTTGGCCCTTTCATCTTTGACTAACTTTATATCAGGAAAATATTTTGACTGTCATGGGGATGAAAGTATGAGAGAACCAGACTGACATGAAATTACTGTCTTCCTGTTGCTGCTGAAGCTGAGTAGCCACACAAGAAATTTCAGTCTAAAAGCTTGGAATTTTTTATACCAGTGGAGCAGATTGCACCTTGGAGCAGTAGTGGGGACCTTACATTCCTGGACTAACTTTGGCTTTTCTCGTTTTGATGCCAGATTTTTGAAGGCTATACAGGGGGGAGATTACAGAACAAATAACCTTACAGCAAATATACCAGTTTAAGTAGAGAACAAAATTTTTTTTTAAGTTTGAAGAAAGAATGGAACAATGCAAGATAAATTCAAAAGGAGAGCAATGTGTAAAAGAAGTATACATAGGGTTAAGGCTTCAAAGTTGGAGTTGGTGAAATTCCACATGAATAATTCCCTGCAAGGAACATCCTGCTAAATCAGAATCTCATTAACTTTACTGATACTTCTAATTTTGAGACATAAATGAACCTAGGATTTTATTAAATCATGATATAATCTCTTACAGAATAATAGGAAATAACTTTTTTTTTCTCAACTAATTATTATGTGTATAAAGGGAAAAGTATATAATGTTCAGGTAAATAGAATAAATGATTCGTGGGATAAAAATAAGAACCTAGGGACTGGATTTAACTACTATTTTTAAAAGTCACTGATTAGTTGATAGCTTTGGTTTAAGGAATTATTCATGTATCATAGGGATTTAAGATGCATAAAGGAAGGGTTAAGAAATCCTTCAATGAAGCAGATGTAAAAGATAGAACTATAAGGCAATAATATTACCTACAAGGTAAGTTGATTGTAGTGATTTTAAAAACAAACATTCGTAATGAAAACTGTTTATACACACACACTTGCAAAAGTCATCCATAGCTCTGTAGGAATCATCTTGATATATTTCTCTGCAAAACTGAACAAGTAGAGAAAATAATCATTTGGATATTATTATTGGTTTGACTCAAAAGACTAGAAAAGGGAGCTATCTAATATCTTATTGCTGTTTTCTGAGTCTGATGAATAATTTAATTATTTTACCTCAACTAAGTCTGCCTTCACAAGGAACTTGTAGATTCAACATTTATGCTATTTTCAAAATCCCAAGGGGAAAAAAATTATTCTCTTCAGTCCTAAAGCAAAGAAATAAAATGTTTTTAAAATCTTTAACTTTTTTCCCACATAGATTATTGAAAAAAAGCTAATGAACATTAATTTAGCATACCTATTAACATGACACAGTATTGTTTCTGTAATTACTTTATCTTATTTTCTTTCTGTGTTCTTTCAGAGATCATCTATAGCTGGGTATTCAATGAATTCCCATCTTTTGTGGCAGAAGACAGCAGGCGTTTCATCTCTCAGGAGACGGGCAATCTCTACATATCCAAGGTGCAAACATCCGATGTTGGCAGCTACATATGCCTGGTAAAAAACACAGTGACAAACGCCAGAGTTTTGAGTCCTCCTACGCCTCTGACACTGAGAAATGATGGTAAGAAAGGCATTATTTGTGGGTACTACATGAAAGAAAAATACCTTAATAAAAATACTCTAATTTAAGAACCATGATTTTACTGTTTTTCAGTATATGCATGCATTTTCTGAAGCAACTGGCAAAGGGAAGCTGTTCATGGAGACAATTTCTTTTAAAACATCCAGACATTGTGGAAATATTTAGATCTGCGAAGGCTGAGGCGCAAACTGACACCTCTTGGTGTATTTTGTTTAGAACAGTTACTCCACCTTGCTCTTCTGATGTTCTGTCACTGACAGAGAGGAGCACTTCTCCTTTATGGGAAATGTCTACTTCCTTAGGGCTCAGTTTAGTTACCTCAACCAGAGTGGCTACTGCCACACTGATACCCTTAGACACCTGAGACATCCACAGGGGACTGGCAAAGGCCACATGGGACATACAGACCAGCTCTAGGACGCCAGGAGATCACTCATGTATTTGGCCACTGTGGTTAAAAACAACACAAAAAAGATTCCTTAAATACACTGACAGCAAAAGGAGGGCTGAGGAGAATCTCCATCCCTTTCTGGGTGCAGAATGTGTCATAGTGTCAGAGGATGACAAACAATCAGAGACACTTAGTGCCTTCTTTGCCTCAATCTTTAATACCAAAAGCAGTTGTACTCAGGGTAGCCAACTCCCAGAGCTAGAAGTTAGGGATGGGGACCTGAGTGATACCCCCACAGTCCAGAAGGGAATGGTTAGTGAGCTCCTATGCCAATCAGATACCCACAAGTCTACAGGCCTGGATAGGATGCACCCAACAGTAATGAGGGAGCTGGTGAAAGAGCCCACTGAGCCTCTCTCAATTATTTACCAACAGACCTGGTTATCCAGAAAAGTCCCAGTTGACCGGAAAATAGCAAATATGAGGCCCATCTACGAGAAGGATCAGAAGGACGATCCAAGTTCTCGGTTCCCATTTGGGTCACAAAGTCCCAGGCAGGGCTACAGGCTGGAAGCAGAGTGGCTGGAAAGCTGCACAGCAGAAAAGGACCTGGAGATGCTGGGCAACAGTAGCTGAACATGATCCAGCGTGTGCCCAGGTGGCCAAGAAGGCCAATGGCATCCTGGCTTGGATAAGCAAGAGTGTGGCCAGCAGGACCAGGGCAGTGATTTGTTCTCCTGCTGTACTCAGCACTGGTGAGGCCACATCCCAAGCATGTGTCCTGTTCTGGGCCACTCACTTGAAGAAAGGATATTGAGGTGCTGAAGTGAGTCCAGAGAAGGGCAGTCAGGCTGATAGAGGTCTAGAAAACACATCCAATGAGGAGTGGCTGTGGGAGCTGGGATTGTTCATCCTGGAGAGAAGGAGGCTTGGGGGAGAGCTTATCACTCTACAACAGCCTGAAAGGAGCTTGCAGAGAGGTGGGTGTCAACCTCTTCTGTCAACCTCTTCTGTCAACCTCTTCTGTCTCTCTTCTCTCAAAGGAAGAGAGAAAATGGACGATATTTTCCTTCTTTCCAAGATGTTTCACATTGATTTATACCTTCTAGTTCCTCACAGTAATTCAGCACATGTGAATCCATACCTACATAAATCAAAGAGAGAAAGAGAAACTTTTGAGAGTTTTCTTTGGTCTTGCTTATAGCTTTTTCTCAAAAGAATACTAGTCCTATGCTGCAGACACGTTACGAAATCTGGATTTAAACATAGATGACTTAGTTTAATAGAGTAAATTTAAAATATGGTCACCAATTAGAATATAATTAAGTTAATGTTTGTTCTTTGTAGCAAATTTAAATTTCCTTCTGCATAGCACGTAGCCTCTGCAGTTAAAAGCTGCTCTTAATTTATCACTTCCTATTTTTTTTTTGCTGGTTTAGTACCTATGTTAATTATTGAGTTTCAGGTGTTTAATTTTATCAACTTAACATAGTGAATGCATGTAACATATCTTTTTTTGATAAAATTAATTATTTTTTTCAAAATTAAAATGTCCAAACTTTGACTACCTTTTTATTCTGTTTGGATTCTGAAAAAAAAAAAAACTGTCATATTTATTATTCATATCTTACTCTATGATATTTCTTCATGCTTTTATTTGGCTTCATCTTGTGCAGAAATTCAGCATATTAATTATCCATCTTGTACTGACAGTACATAGGCACACAATACCCTGTAAGAAATTGAGAGAGTAAATAAGGATAAAGGCAGCAGTCTACATCACTGAGCTAAGAAAAAATCTATGAAGAAAAACTCCTTAGATTTTTTTAAATGTCAAGTGGGTAGTAAATACCAGCCTCCAGCAAATTTTTGTTTCATGGCTGGCTGTCACACCACTGTGATAATCCAACCTTCTGAACTGTGCTGGAGTATTGGGGAAGTGTTTGCACTTAGATGAACAGCTCCTGAACAATTTCCCAGTTTCCTGACTCATTTTTTCACACACATTAATTTCCAGGCTTCTATGCCTTAAATTTATTCTGTTGGTGTTTATGAAAAGCTCCTTTCTTGTTATGGAATTCTTTAGTATTTCTTAGTAAATTGTTTGCTCTCCTGTATGACTAAGCAAGTTTCTCAGTGAAGAAACCTCAACTTTCTACCCAACCTTGCAGTCTCTACAAACCTACCTTGAAAAAAATTGTTAAGGAAAATACTGGTTGCTAAATCATATTATTTGGGACTTCTGTCTGGTTCTACCTCCTCCAGCTAATGCAGTAATATGAGCCTTTTGAAAACTGTCTGGATTATGATAAAAAATTTCCATAAATCATACTTTTTCATTTCTATACAAATGACCTTAGGTAATATTGCTTTGTCCATTGACAAATATTAAAGGGTGATGGCAACTTTTTAAAAGTTTTTAATGCATTCATTATGTGCCAAAATACAGAATAACTGCTGAAAAGTACTGCTAACTTGTTAAAGAAAATTAAAGTAATTTATGAAGAAAGAAACTGCTGGGAATAGACTCCAAGAGGGAAGTGAGAATTTAAAAGTGGCATTAAAACAAACATCGAATTATCTGAAAAGATACTTGACTCTATATTGGCTGAGTTGTGTTATGTGTTTTTAAATATGGCTTTTTAAGCTTTTTTTTTGTAATAAAATTACTTGAATTACTTTGAACTTTTCAAATACTCACTTAGGTTTAAAAATAATTAATCTTTCTGAGTTCCAATGGTTGGCATCACAACTGACATTAACCTAAGCAGTCAGCACATTTGTTAGAAACCACAGGAAGAGCTTGTGGTTTTAAACAGCTTTTACAAATAGCTCTATATAAATAAAACTATTTATACAGCCTGTATTCTCCAAACATACATATCATTAACTCTAAAATACTCTAATTGATTTATTTATCATCATTCTTAGATTTTGATGTATATGCAGTACCTATGCCCAGGGGACTAGACAGCTTGTGACAAAGAGCACTTCAATGACAACACTGGTCTTTATTTATCTATGAGAAAGAAATGGAATAATATTAGGGCATTCTGTCAAACTCTGAAAGATTGTAGGAACTTACTGGGATTTTATTAATCTTTTATTTCTTCTGTGATGTGTCTCAAAGGGGAGCTTAGCTGCTTGATATGAAGCAAATTAAATAAAAACATCAAGAAATCCTTCAATGGATTCTGAATAAAATGAATACCTCATTTGTTCAGATGTCCTTGACAATCAGTCATTTCATATAATTCAATTTCATTTCAAGCTGGGTTATAAAAACACCCTAAAATTTTGAGGAGATAAAAAGTTTTAGCAGGAAATAAAAAAAATATGCATCATTTCATTAACTGCCTTTTAATGGATTAGAAACTTTGAGGAATTATTTGATAAATGTTTACAAATAATAAACAGCTTTGTTAAATTGTATCTCCGCAGGCTTGGATGATGACTGAGAGCAGTAAATTACCTTGACTCATAAAAACATCTGAAATTAGGAAATAGAAACCTAGGGAGTATAAACATTTGATTTTTGAGAGCATAAGGCAGTTATTTCAAGTTCACACATTTTTTATTCCAGTTTTTCTTCCTTTTTCTTATTTCTTTAAAAAATATATTAACTTTAACATTATTACTGTGGAGTAGTGAATTACGTAATTCTTCATTTTAGCTCTGTGCAGATGCTGCATATTAACAGCAAACCTGGGCAATTTCAGACATTGGAGGATACTTTCTACTATGTTCCATTAGAGCAGATCAGTTTATCCTCCAGAGGCTGGTGTGTCTAACCAGACATATTCTCATATAACTGACTTTCAGATTTTTTCCTTGTCTTCATAGTCTGTGAACCAGTGAACTGAATTTTGTCTGTCCTCTTTCAATTGATTAATTCAGTGTGATTAATAGTCTCATACAATGATAGAACATACAGTTATCAAGGTATTAAAGATGTTAATTTTTAATTTTCCATGATAAAATATGATCTGCTTATGCTTTTTGAGGTTAAACTCTGGGATATGTTGCTTGAACATCACTAGGTTATCTAAAGGCCTGTTTACCAGGATGAAGGAAAATTTGGAAGAAACCATAGCAAATTCCTAAATAATAGAAATCAAGCAATAAAAATGCCTAGTGTAGCATAATAAGTTAATAAATAATGATAGAACAAAATTTGCAGTTTCACAGACTTAGCAGTACCCATCCCTGAAGAATGCTGACAGTTGTTAATTAACTGATACCCAGAATTTTTTTAGAAATTGCTTAAAGATGAACTCTAATGGTTTTTACCTGTCATTCCTAGCCTTTCTCTGGTTTCTGGGTTTTTTTGGGTTTTTTTTGTATGTGTTTTTGGGTTTTTTTAATTCTTTTTTCCCAACTTTCATTGGTGGTTTTGTCCTCTAATGAGGTTATTCATATGGAGCTGAATTCTAGACGATAACAAAGTGCGCCTGAATTTTAATAGGGATTTAAAATACGTATTCAGCTGTGACTTCATTGTGCTAGATTTTCTGGAGTTTCCAGCCTTGTGGGCTGCCTGTTTTATGTGGGTTAAATTGCAAGGTTTTGCAGTAACATTTTGTATTTGAATTGTGCAAGTCCATTAAAGCTGCATAGGAACTGTAGGAACTCTTCTTTCTCAGTACTCCAGGGCAGGAATCAAACCTGAAGTAATCCTACTTTGTTTTTCTTTTCAATCAGAGACAAACTGTCTGGGCAAAATCAAGTTTGTCCTTTAGTGGTTTACAAAGATTGATAACACTGACAGAAACATGAATGTATGCAAGGATTGCTCCAAGGGAAGGTTGATAAAATGGCAATGTCCCTGGACAGCCATTACCTGGTAGTAAATATGTTTCTCCTGTAAAACTGTAGTGATGTATTTTAATGATGGGTCAATCTGAAAACTGAAAATAAAAGGCTTCCTACAATCTCTGCTTTACTCTACTGAGAGTATATCCTGCATGGGTTACAGGTATTTTGTGCTTTTTGTCTCTTTTCTTCTGCTCTTGTGTCAAGGTCCTCCTGCAATGCTGTCAAAATAATAAAATGAAAATCAGGATTAAGAAATGTCAGTGTAGTCTAATTTTAATTAAAAAAAAAATAAAATAAGGACATACATATAATAGGATGGAGAAGGGTTGTTGGTTTTGTTTGAGGTTTTCTTATTCCCAAAAATAGTAACTTTGGTTTTCTTATTATTTAGAAAGTCTATTCCAGTTAGCAGCAATGGTTCTTACCTATAGGCAAGAAAGTCTATAGGTAGGCAGAGAATTTTATAGAGGGCTTCTACAAAATAAATCTTTTGCAGACTGTTTTAAAGGGATTGTAGAATAATTGAAGAACACTCTCAAACAGCACACAACAATTCAAAGACACTATTTGTTAAAATATTTAATCTAAAAAGTAGAGAGAAAAATAACTTGGGGTGGTCTTTGACAATTTAAAAGGGCTGAGCCCAGGGGGCTATGGGGCTATTAGAAGAGGAAAACAGGGAAAGGCTGGGAAAAGATTACATCCAAGGATTCATTGTAGAGCAAGAACTCTTCCACTGCAAAAGTTTGCATTGAGTTTAGTCTGCTTTTGAGTTCTGTTAAGGTAACCTCCTTAGAGGATTTTTAATTGACAAGCCTTCCCATTAGTTTATAGAAACACTACATGCATGAAATACAGTGGTTGCTTTTTTAAATTAGCTAAAATAGCTCAAGATGCTAGCCATGAAGTGCATCTTCTGCACTTGTGTTTTCTTCTTTCACTCCTTCTCCTCATGATTTATGAAATTTGCACAAAGAAAGAGTTAACTGATCCATATACAGAATATACAATGCCAAAAATAACTGAACTTGAAAAATATGTTCCTCTAAATTCAAGTCAGGATTAGGAATGGTGTTGCATTGAACCATAACTATTAAGATTTCAGGCAGAAGTATGTTGGTAATATTTTAATTCTTGGTGACTGAATTCAAATTCACGCAAATTGATAATGGAAGTGACCTTTACAGCTATAAATGGTTTCAGAGTATGAAGAAAGGTCCTGAATATTATGTGTCTTAGTGTCTCAGAATCTTAGGTAGAAATTCACCAGTGACTGCTGCTTTGCAGTTCTAGGGTATGGCATAATATTCAAATAAAAATTACTTGTCAGTTTGGAATTCTTGTCAGAGTAGCGAAATAATTTGATCATGAACAGCAGGAGTTTTGCTTGAAGTTAAAACTGCAGCAAGTAGATAAACAAATGATTTGTTGCTATTAGGTCTAAAACAATGGGTATTTCAATACTTGCTGCTGATGACAGAGAAATTTTAGTGATAGTTTGGTCTTTCATATTGAGGAAATAATAGGTTCGTTGTTTTGCATAGTTATTGAGCAGTCTCAACTGAAATAAATATTTATTATTTCAGAAGCTTTTTCCAGTTTATTAGATACAATGGATATTAGAGAAACAGTATTTCATGCAGTAGTGTCCTAAGTGATCAGAAACAAGGGAAATACTCTCTCTGGACATCACAATAGTTTTGACGCTTGTGGCACCTAGTTGGAAAGGAATATTTTGTTTTCATCCTGTAAAAAAACTTTGCAGGTTGCAAGAAAAAAAAAATTAAGCTCAAGGTAATATTTGAAATACAAACAATTATGTAATTTCCTATAGAAAAATGAGACTCTTGGAAAATTTTCATCTGAAAGATAATTATAAACCCCATAAAAATTAGATCCTCCTCCTAATCACTTAGATTAAATAATATTTCCCAGGTTTCTGAATATCTTTTCTGAGCCTGTCCTGGATGAATATTAGGCAGTTGGAAAGGAGAAACAATAAACATTGGACAGTGATGCCTAAAAGAAATCTGCCACATATTTCTTGTGCCAAGTACAATGAAATCTCATTCCCTGTAAAAACAGAATGGGACAAAAACCCCTGTGATTTGTTTTTTGTTGACCTAGGCCTACCAAGCAAGATATTGACTGTGTAGTGAGTCCTTTTTTGTTCAGATGTGTATGGCTGCTAAGAAAAATTATCTACGTGCCTAGTCAGAGAAAATGTTCAGGTTTTCATGTTTAGATATAACTGTATCTACACAAATCTTCACACTGGAACGTTGTATAGAAGCCATTCACATGTCCTCACTCATCTCTCAATATCCAAAGATGAAGTCTGGTTTCCTCCAACACCAAATGTGCTGGATTTAGAAGGAGAGCTTAGATGCCATTTTACAAATACGTGGGAAATGGATGAAGTCTAGGTTATTACTCACTAAAGACTCTTTCACATAGAAAAAGACTACAGACTTGGTCACAGTCTGCTCAAGATCATCAAACACATCTAAACAGAAATCTCTGCAGCCCAGTCTGTACACTAGAAATTTTGGCCTATCATTTGAAGAAATAATATAGCAATATTTCCCTCATTGCTTATTCTGGGACTATCTCATTGCTTTTGTCTCTTTAGGGTTTGGACACAGTTCCCTTTATTTCTTTCATAAAACACTTATTTTCAATTGAAAATTAAGTGCTTTTAGTTATTTTCAATGTTTAAGAGAGGCAGAAAGCTCATTTGTTTGTATGACATACATACATTACATTTAAAAGTTATAAATAATAATATATTTCAAGATAGTAATACTATTTCTAGAAAGGGCTTTCCAGACAGAATTCAGAGTTCAGTGTAACTGATGAACGAGTGAAATCAAGTAAGAGTAAAATATAGATTTTACTTTATGGTGAGAGTAAAGTTATGTTTAAATTTTAAACACTTCTTTTCTGCTAAATGTGACTTTCTTTCATATTTATTCATCTATAATTAGGAATACATGAATATCCTATCCCTTAGTTGTAAACTAGTTATTCCCTTTTTGTGCTGTTTGTGATATTTTTTCCAGACACTGAATTACCAATTTTTCTTTCATATTAGGTTGTATTCCAGTAAAGACCGCTTTCCATCCAGTGATATGCAATAGGATTTGCTCTCTAACATACAAAAACAATGTTGACACTTTAGTATTAGTCCAGTTTAGTGCTTAGTTCAGTGCATTACAGAATGCAATTTCACATGAGCATTTTCAGAGCTTCTCAAATGATAAATTTATAGCTCAAAACCTGGCTGAGAGACATCTAAGTGGAAGGAAAGCAGTGGACTGTTATCTTAAAACAACCATTCCATAGCAAATTTCTAGGGACTTACAGCAGACACTGGTCCTTCCATTTAGAATAAGATTAATAGCAGGTGAGTCAATAAATTCTTCCCAGTTCATTTCAAATCTGCTGCAGATGGGATACAATGGTGGGTATCATAATTATACTTGAATTAATTCATTTTGTGCTGTCAATTTACTGTCATTGTAAATGCGTGTATTCAAGGCTCTCCCAACAAATTTCTAGAGACTTTTAATGGTACAGGTCTTCAGGGAAAGTGCTAAATATTCATTTGCCACAATGGGACCCACACTTTAGACAGCCTTAGATTTCATAACAGATTATAGATAGGAGAAGAAATTATACATGGACATTCTGTAAGCAATTTCTTAGGCAAAATTTTCTTGGGTTTAGATACATATTCACTCAACAGATAATCATTACAATGTGGTGGATACTCAACTTTTGATCTGTAAAATTATTAAAAAATTTTTATGTAGCAGGATGAGTTTATCACTCCTCAAGAGGTTTCCCAGAAACCGAGAGGAAGATGGAAACTAGTAAGAATCCAAATTAAATTTGTCTTTAGAGCTTTATCTTGGATGTCAGAAAACCATGTTAACATTCCTACACCACCATCTGATTAAGATCAGGGACTTCTTCATGCAAACCTCTCAGATGAACACTCAGTCACTGAGCTGGGGGGATTTTATCATTTGTTAACAAAATAATGGCAAGTATCAATCCATGCCTAATCTTTCTCGTAAGTACAGGAAATATGGCTTTCATTCTCTCCTGAGCATTCTGATGATGTTTAGTCAGGGATCTTAGAACATTTTCTATCTACTGCCTTAAATGTTTATCAGTCACTTATTCAAGTACTTCCTGTAACCTGTTCTGTTCAAAATTAGGCCCCAAAGGAAGTTAAAGAGCTTTTACGGAAAGAGTATGTAACAAACACAAATCACTTATCTGAAAGGATTTAAGGAGCCTTCATGTTTTGGGAGATGCAAGAGGGTAGTTAATATCTGGAAGATTAATGAAAGAAACATTTGCCTCTACACAGCTGAATAAGAGGATGTGTCATGATTTCTCAGCAGTCAGATTTTTTTTTCCCCCATGAAGGAGAAAATTCTTATATGTATGGATAGCGTCATACTGTCTTGGTTTTTCCACACTCTTCATCTGAGGTTGTATAAGTCATAGATTGGCAGGTTAAATGAAGAGCTAGAGCAGTCCTTTGCAAAGCAATAATGTCTGGTATCCTGTCTGTAGCTCTTTCTCTTGTTCTTAGCTGAAAGGACTGAAAATCAGAAACTGATCTTGCTTCTTTATTCCACTCTCCATTTCCATTAAATGGCCCATAGTGGACAATATAAAGAATTTTAGCTGCAGTAATATCTGTAAATGTTTGAAATTTTATTACATCTATTCTTGTGATATGTAAGTGCCTCAAAATCAATATTTATCACATTGTTATGTCATCCCTTTTTTTAATAGAAAAATGAAATGCAGACATTATAGTTAGGTTCATAAGACACAGTAGCAGAGTGTAGAACTCATCACAGATTTGCAGGAAAGTTGGAGGAAAACTTGTTAAATAAAACCCCTTATTAAAAGTAAACCTGATTTCCTGATTTTCTGACTACTTTTTTTTT
This sequence comes from Dicaeum eximium, assembly GCA_013396995.1. Classification (NCBI taxonomy): domain Eukaryota; kingdom Metazoa; phylum Chordata; class Aves; order Passeriformes; family Dicaeidae; genus Dicaeum; species Dicaeum eximium. Next base: position 326,586 of record VWZP01003639.1, read on the forward strand.
CTTTTGTATTTGGGTTGGAGAATAATTACTTTGTGATAACTGCATCATTGTAAAAAAATATCTGAAGGAGAGATCTGTTCTATAAATATTGAGGTCCCTTTCTGGCTAGGTGACTAACAAGCCATTGATTCTAACAAGGTCAAACTGTGCTTTGTCCTGGGATATGCTCAGTCATTTAAATCAGTGTCTTCTTTGGTAATAAGAGACAGAACAAAAGGATTATTAGCTTTTAAATCTCCCCCAGCCAAAAAGACCCTGCCTGAAAGGGCAGAGACCCAAACACTGGAAAATTTAAGGTGGAATGGCATATTTCAGAATGAAGCCCAGGGATAAGATTTATTTAACAAACAGTAAAGTTTGCCTTTTAAACCCATTTCTAACCCGACACCAAATTTCAAGATATGGCAAACTAGATTTATTTTGAAGAGGTATGTTTCATATCAGTCACAAATTCAGCACTTTTATACCCAGACCTGAACACAGGTGAAATACAAAGCTTGTGAAATAGGGAGTGTAGTAAACTAAGTAATTAGCCTAAAAAATAGTGAAAAATGGGGGTCAGGCCTTGAAAGGTAAAGGATTTTCAGAAAGGATATATTTTCATGGGAAGGCAGAGCACAGCAGCATTGAGAGCTGCTTTCCATTGCTCTGTAGTGCCCAAACCACGTGAGCTCTGTGATTTGTTAGCTACTTGAAAATCGTATATTATGTTTTTATTCTCTGCTGATCAATTTTATTTATTGTTGTATTTCATATTTGATAACTGGGGATAAAAAATGACTGAGAGGATTTTTTTATGGCCCTAGCCAAACCTCTGTGAGAGTCATGCATATAAGCCTGACAGAGATTGATTCTAGTGCACGTAGCTCAAAACCTCAATATTTCTTAAAAGTTCAGGTTCCTTTTAGCATCTAACACAAATGAACAAAACTCTTCATGACAATGCAGGTGATGGTTGTTTTGCCATCACTGACTCATAGTGACCAAAAGAGAAGCTGGAAAGCTAAAGAGCCTAGAGGCACCACAGCCACAGCAGAGCAATTATAGAGTAATATGGGAAGGTAAGGCCATAACAATTCCCTTAATATCTATGCAACTGTAATGGCCTTCATAGTCTCAAAGATCATAAAGAAAAAGGATGAAAATTATCCCTCTGCAATAATAGACTTTTGTTTCCTAATTTTCATAGGGATACCAAGCAATTGCTCAGTAATTTTTATACATTTCCTGCCAGTTGCTGCAGGCATGTCACTTGCTAGGGTAGCAATAACCCAGAAGAACAGGATGTGGTACAAAGCATCAGTCAATCAGCATTTCATTAAGAATATGAAATTATTGCATGACATGCAAGAGCATTCAGTACGTGTACAGATTGCACTTACCAAAGGGATTTAATGTAAGTTAAAAAACGTAAGATGTGAAAGATAATATTTTCCCTCAGATGGGTACAGATGTGCTGTATTATTTTAAAAGCAAGAATAGTTTAATCATATTTTAAGTTCTGTTTCTATTCAAGCTAAAAAAAAGCAAATGTTAAATACTATGTATTTGTTGTACGTAACATCTCAACACTATTATTTTTCAGAACAAAGCCTTACCTAAAAGCAAAAACACCCTGTTTTTAATTTCATTGAAGCACAAAACCCATCAGTGAGTATGAGCAGTCAGCAGATGTCGGAGATTTAAAATTAACACCTTAGAAATATAAGGCTCCATCATAAAACTTAAGTGAACTATTTTCAGCAGTGTTCACTACAAGGGAACATAGGAGATTCCTCTATCAGGACTGAATTTCTTGCAATTTATGTTTAAATAGAAGAAATCTTAGAAGAAATATTGACACTACAAATAATAACAAAGCCCCAAGGCCCAGCTTCTCTATGGAAGGAAGCAGGATGTTCTATTTTCTTTCACTGGGCCTTAGGACTAGGAGGAAGGTAGGTAGAAAAGGTCGGTTTTTTCCAAAAAAAGGGACTCCTAAGAACATCTGAGGAATGACAAGCCAGTAGATCTGACTTCTGCATCGTGTGTTGATAGAAAATACATTAAAAATGTATGATCACTGGGATTGTATTTAGCACATTATCATAAAATAATCTTACCACACAATCATATACCAACAACACAGCTTTTAACCAGGGAAATCGTGCTTCAGTCTATATACAACTTTCCTAAAGAGTCTGAGAGAACATGGACAAGGTGCTTTCATTCCACATAGTTATTTACAGGGTCCCATTAAAGGCTGTCAAAGAAACAAAATTCTTAGAGGGGCTGAAGTACACCCCATTTTCAGTTAAAAATAGATTAGAAAAAATCCACCTATTGTATGAGTATCTAAACAGTTTGGAGAACTGGGAGATTGTCAGTGGAGACTTTCCTGGGAATTCACTATTCAACACATAAACTGAGCAAAATGAACAGAGAAGTAGAGAAGATTGTTGATGTAGAATTATTCAGAAGTTTTAAAGTTAAAACTAACCCTGAAGAACTGCAAAAGAATATTGTGATAATAGAGTAGATAGGCAATAAATAATGTCACCACCAACAAATTTATATAATAACTAAACCTAATAATATAATACCTTTATTAGATATTGTCAGTAAAGACATTTGGGTGCCATGGTGTATGAACATCAGCTCAAGTACAAAACAGCAAATTGAATTGAATTTTGTGGAACAAACAAAATATTCCAAGGAAATTAATAGTGTGATAGAAAGATCTACATCTTCATTATTGCTGTGCAGTTCTCATCTTCACGTCTCAAAGTGATAGAATGGAATTTGAAGAGGTGCTACGTGGGCACTAGGAATGTTTATTAGAGATTCTTTTCAAGGAAGGATTAATGGTCTGGGGTTTTTCAGTGTGTTAAAGACATATTTAAAAGGAGATATTATAGATACCCATGTAATTGTTTAACTGAGATAAATCAGAAACTAGTATTCATAATCACAAAAAAAATTCAGAAAACAGTAAACAAGGTCACAAGGACTGTAACTAAATTTTAAATTTATTGACATGTTACAGTCCAGTGGTAATACATCTTTATGACATATTATATTAGCAATCACTTCAGTCTAGGCTAAGGAAAATTTTAATTGACTACCGTTTCCTGATGGCCTGGCTTTATTTTAATACCCAGGACACCAATTTTTTTTTTTCCTATTTAAAAAACAGTTCATAAAGCAATGTCAAAACACTAATTTAGTCATGTCTTGGAGGAAATGGGTCAGTATTGCTAGCACATATAATACTTGCAAGATAATTTTTTTACAAAGAAATATGCTACCTATAAAGCCACATTATTTATAGAACTACATTATTTGAAATAAAAACATTTTATGCTTTTTTCTTCTGTCATTTGATTCACTTATGAGACACATTTAGATTTTCTAATTAGGCTTAAGCCCCTAATGAAACATTCAAATGCATATATGTTCAGACTTCCTCCCAGAGCCAAGCTTCAGGGGCCTGAGTGACAGTGGGGAAATGAGAGCACAGCCCCACTGGAAACCCCTGAGCCCCATAAGAAACATTTGAAGGCTAGGAATATATGTTTTACAATTTCAGTCTTATGTATTGTTTTTTGCTCTAGTATGTTGTGGGTTGTTTTTCCATCTTTCTCTGCCAGCTGTTATTCTCTCAGCTGTAAATCTTGTACTCTTCTACTTTCATTTTCTTCTTACACTCATTTCTTTTCTTTCTTGCATAAGAGATCTCTTTTCTCTCCTTCCTTTTCGTCTCTTGTTCCTATTTGCTTGCTTTAGAGTTTTTTGGAGAATCTTGACTAATTTTTATAGATTTAGATGTGTCTTGTTGCTACTTCTTCAAAAAGTCAGATTTTATTCAGTTTTCCTCATCTAAAAATCTGAAAGATTCTTACTTTGTTAAATACAGCCTTTTGTTCCCAAGTATTTCCTACCCCCATAGCACAAATTCCATTTACCCAAACAGAGCTGTTAGAGTCATATTCTTCTTCTTACATGCTGATCATAATATTTTCTCCAAGTGGCATGAAATACAAATATCTCACTTCACCTTATAAAACATATCTCCATTTCCCTACTGATTTCTCATTTCCTAAGGTCTTGTGATTCTCCAAAGCTGCCAATGACTCTACAGCAAATCTGGGATAACTTTATTGGTTTCCATTTTCTATGTTTTTCCATATCTGAATGTTTCTCCATTTCCTAGAATGCTATCTTACAGTATTTAAAGTATTGTCCTGAAAAAAAATCTCCTAAATTAAAAGTCTCACTGGAAAGGACACAACTGAATTTTGCATGTCAACATATCTTTATTTGTATCTGTGCACACAAATGTTTCTACATAATTTGAGGGTTTTTTGCTGAGCTCAGAAGGTCCTCAGTCAAACACAGCATGATATGTTGATTTATGCATTTTATTTGTCAATGTGCTGGTAAACAAAGATTTGGTCTATGAAAATTCTCACTCTTCTATTGATTGCCTACTTTAATTGAAAATTGAAATATTAACCCAAGTTTGAAAAAATAAAACCTTTTTTTAAGCTCAGTGTGGTGCTACTGGTAAACTGAAGAGCATTTTTGTGTATATATATATATATATGTGATATATGTGTGTATATATATATATATATATATATATATATACTGGACCTGAGCACAGCATATCAGATCAAGAGAGGCTATCTCCATCAACTACCAGCTTTACTGCTGGGCAGATTCAAAAAGCAAGCCACAGATCTTTCTGTGATAATGGAAAACTGATGCTATTTCGTATTTTAAACATTCGTTATTTTCCAGGTGTGATGGGGGAATATGAACCAAAAATTGAAGTCCATTTTCCTTACACAGTTACAGCTGCAAGGGGAACTACTGTTAAGATGGAGTGTTTTGCACTTGGAAAGTAAGTACAGATTCTTTCATAATTAGATATCATTGTTTATTAAGATGAGACATGCCTGTTTTGTGGTTTCATTATTTTGCTGGATTTTATTTTTACAGACAGTCTGTACTGCACTCTCAGAATAACCTATTGACTAAGTAGCTAATTATGAACTCCCTGCCCAGACATTTCTGTGGTCAGGAATTCAGTCAAATTAACAGTGTTTCTGTCAAAATAAAAAGTACCAATCTCCTAAACAAAAAGCGGAAAGGTTTTTTAATTGAAGATTTTACCACACTCACACCCATTTATTCACAGGGATACTATAAACCAGTAAATTAGAGTTTGTTCTGTCAAAATGTCATATTTGGAGAAAAAACAAACACTAGTAGAGTTTTCTACCCTCCTCCATATTCATAATTTATACAAAAAGCTAAGAGCACAATGTCTTGATCATGTCCTAACACACTTTGTGGCAGTGCTCACTCTAGAGTTTCTACCTGACCTGATAGCACTAGTACAGAATGGGTGTTTGCTATTCATGTCAAGGGCATTTTAGATGTTTGTTGATGAAAGGCTTTAGGGAGAGAAAGGTGTGAGAAACTGAAACTAAAATTACTTCTATACAGTTTTCAGATTACAGAATATAGGATGAAATTGATAACATTTCAGTTTTGTGGTGGTAATTACTATTAGTTAATGAAGTTACTATTATGATTGTTCCTAAGAATAAGGATAGCAATATTAGTATACAGCCAGACAGAGCTAAGAGCCAATCCTAGTGATTCAAAGATATTCTTTCTTCTCCCTATGTATGCTGCTAAAAACAGATGTTCCTTCAGTGATGTTTCTCTAGAGACATATAAAACATAATAACGGGTAGGGTTCTTTCCAAAATACCTCATCAAAGTCTGTGTTGTGTGTTGAAAAAAATCTCCTTGTATTGAATTCTTTTCAATTCCTTTTCATAATTATGTTCTTTTTGGACACCTTGCTCCTAATCCCCAAAGTTATGCTGCTAAATATCATATATCCTGATTGCTTTTATAGTTCATAAACTATATAGCTTATCAAAAAACATACAAGTTTCTTACAGCATGGCCTTGATTAAAAAACAAGGGTAAAATTTCTTTTTCGTTTGGAGGAACTTCACAAAAGAGTTAGTCTGAGAAATATTATATCTTACATACCAATTCTTCTTATTTACCTAAGGAGGAACAAAATATAAGAGGTTGGGAGTTTAAGACAATAGCCTGTTTTCCTGAGGGTCATTCCTCCAGCTTGTTCAGCAGGTCTGGTTTTCCAGAGTGACTTTTCAAAGCCTATCTCTACTACCTGAGAGGGCTTTTTAAATGTTTTTATAGTCCTTTTGATCTTTATGTATCACTGGTCACCGGATTTTTTTCTGTTCAGAATTTTCTCTTAACAGTTCCTAATTATTGATTGGATGATATATGTCTGAAATTTACTCCCTTCTTGCTGTTTTCTCATGTTTGACCAATACTGAGATGCTCTCAGTGCGCAGGTCAACAGAAATGATACATAAATAATTAAAGAGAAATTCTGACAAAGTTTTTCAGTTGTATCTATTTAGGTCAGTGAAGTTGATGAAGAAACAGGACACAGCCAAACCAGTCCAAACAAAATCTGGGAGACCATAGCCCACATGGAGGGAGCCATTAGTGACTAGTGACAGCAGCTTTTGCAAATTCAGTCCCAACATAAATGTAAGCAATAGTTTAGAAAACAAATGTGAGACAAGAACTTTTACAGGGTAAAACACAGGTCTTATGTTTTATATAGTAAAGATGAGGATAGAGGTACCTGACAGAGGACAGGAAAGCAATAAATGGAGAAATTCCCTGAGATGCTGAAATAAATGAGGAAAAGGGCTGTTCTGTAGAGGCTGATGGCTCCAGGCTCTCTCCTGTCAGAAACACTTCCAAGTCAATAGCTGGCAATGAAGCCCTTTTATACTCTAGGCTATGGTTGAAGCAGTAACCAACATATTACTTCTTATTTTCCTCATTTTTCTGGAATTAGATTGCAGTTGCTGACAGATTACAAGTCAATTTTCCAGTGAAAAGGAGGTATGACACGTATTGTCCTTTGCAACCATCACTGAAAGGCAAGAAACAGATCTATTGATGTCTTCCATCTTCAGCACCATGAGATTTAGTAAACTCTCTGAAAAAGATTCAATCATTATTCAAAAAGGAAGGTGAAGTTGACAAGAAGTGCTTTGATTAGGTTATTTCCTCTTTTTTCATTTGATGTTAATCTTTAATAAACAAAAAAATCAAGACCACGTGAATGATCAAGGAATTTAAGGTTATCTAACAAGCTAATTGACCCCATTTGCTGCTACAGTAATGGGCAGCTATTTTTACCATGCACTTCCTTATCTTCTTTTCCCAGCCATTAATGCACAATCAAATCAGCTGAGCTGAAATTGCTTTCAATTTGATATGGTAATAATTACATGAATGACATTTCAGGCACCATTTGAAACCTAGAGGCTGAGGTGAGAAGTAGAAATGCATCAAAATTTCTATTCATTTTAATAATTTTCTTTTTTTGTCCCCATTTCTTGTTCCTAATGCCCTGTAGGGGTTGTTGCTTGTTACATTGCCATGGGTCCCATTTGCTAAACTGAATCAACTTGTTCCTTTTTTATTTAGTATTTTGAAACCTGGTATCTTGAATTATTATTGTAAATAACACTGGGTTTATTACAGTCTCAAAACTAATATGCTGCTGGTTTTCTCATGCTTTAATTTAGCTGTCTGAAACACTGCTCTTTCCACTGTAATTGTGAGAATGACAAACGTTCCAGTGAGATTTCCTGAAGTAGGCATTTGGCAAATATTCCAGGAAGAGCCTAGCCTTTAGGTACTGATTAATGATTTATTAATAATGTTTATTTAGCACTGTCAGTCACTATGACTGAAGGAATTAAATAAATTGAATCTCTGAAGCTTTTGTCTTCATACTAAAATAAAATATCTTAATTGCTTGACATAGAAAAATTTTCTGAGAAGGACTTTATTCTGACCCATGCAATATGTAGCTGGTTCAGTTACAAGTGAAAATATTGTGTTACTAATGCCACTTACAAATGGACTTTGTGGTTGCTAAAGGATTCAAAGTAAGGCAGGAGTGAAATATCTCAATATTATCTTATTTGTACTAGATAACACTTCTTATCATGAGCATCAGGCATTGGCTAGGAAATCACCACATAAATCAATGATTTACTGCTGAGGTTTAGCAAGACGTGAAAAACAGAGGAGCCAAATAAAATTTACTGCATATATATCAGAGTCTGCATTTTGCAATTAGTGACCTTTTCTGCTGGATATATATGCTGGCCCGAGGTTGCTTTTATGGACATATTTACTGCCACATCTACACAACTTATGTTTCTGTTACATCTATCTTTCATATATGTACCTATATATTGCATGCAGATATGTTTTCTGCCACACATTTAATTACTTAATTTCTATTAGAAATACTTGATTTTTTTTTTTGGTTCCCTAACAAAACAGGGGATCATATTTTTTAAACACATGCTAAAAAAAACACTGGCAATAACAAGGTATTAATGTCTTCTATTTATTTTTACTTTTCACAATAACAGAAATACTTCTTTTTAATTTGCAGAATTGCTACAACCTGATTAGTATTTACATGAAATGTTGTTAAAATAATTAAATAATTAAAAAGGAAAAAGAAAAAATCTGACTGGAAGAATTTAAAACATCTAAATTAATAAAAATAATTCTAAACAGCAGTATGTTAATGTTTGCTTTTGAGTAACACAGTTTTCACTCTTTGTGTCTTTTCTTTTTTAAAAAGACAAGCTATTCTTTTTTGTAAAACTAATAAATGAGCTAATGGGTAATGAGGTTTCTGTTTGTAGTCCAGATAATCCTGATATTCTATGTCCATTTCAGTGTCAGACCTCAGATTTCTTATGTAAATCAGGAAGGCAGATCGTGACCTTGCTTTTCAGAGAAGTTCTGGTGAAGATGTCATTTTCCTAGCTGACACTTTTGCACAAATTACAGCATTCCTGACTTTTTCTGCTCCAGAAATGGAACTTTTCTGACACTGCCTTCTATGACAGCAGGTTGCCATTTTAATTTTCTCTCAAATGTTACTGACTTTGCTCCCGAGAACATCTAGAGGCAACCGGTCCATTCTTTAATTTCTTTTTTCATGTACTTTATTCAAAAAAATTATTCTGGTGCCTTCCTTTAGCTGCCCATTAGAATGAGATGAAATTAATGCTGTTGATATGCAAAAGGACTCTAAATTCCATCCCCACTATATGACACATTCATTAATGAAGCCCTTTGGTGACAGCCATCCAAGCATCTTTTAGCTCTTCCTGACTTTGGAGCACACTTATGTCATAAGTAATTTCAACACTATTATTTTAAATATGGGACTTAAAGGCAGGCATAGATGGAAATAGACTTTTTTTTTTTTTTAAAGCCTCAAAATGAACAAGTTTTCATAGTCTGAGAAATGATAAAGGACTGGTTTGCCCAAGTTGGCATGAAAAGCTGTAAATTCCTGCCCTCTTCCATGAGCCCAGACCCTTGGCCACAGAGGAAAGCAAGTGCAAGTGTCAGAAACATCTGTCTTTTTTCCCCTTTATTATTGTTTCTGGCATATAACTCTAAGTTGTCTTCTTGCTTCCATTTAAAATAATTCTACTTTCACTTTTTCACACAGATTTTTATATTTTATACTGTGTATAATCCACACACCCTACCTGACCCTCACACTTCAGCTTTTTCCTTAGTGCATTTTTGTTTGTGCATTACACCAGTCTTCTATTTTATTTTCCATACAAAAGTCACATTTCATTGGTTTTCTGGCTCTAGTCAGAAAAAGAAAGTAGAATTTGTCTAATGATAGTGCCAGCAGCCAATTTTGAGTGAGTAACCATATTTTATTTCTCATTAAAACAAATTACAATATCTGGGGTATTGCAGTACTTGTAGATACCAGAGTTTTCAATCTTTGCTTTTAAAATAAATGCTGTATAGGCTGCCACAAGGATTGCTTTGCTAAAAACAAAAACAAGTTTTATGCATCCCTTTATTTATACTATGGTTATTTTAAAACAGATAGATCAACACATAGATATTGGAATCAAAGGAATCAATAAACAACACTGATGACAGACAATTTTTCTTATGACCCTTTGCTTCTTTTTCTGTATTATTGAGAGAATATTTTTTGCTTATGCTGTTTCCGTACAATAGTAACATACACGTAATATACCAATGTTCTTTTTAAATGCTAGGTTATTTCATTTTGGCAATGGCAAAACCATGTTTTTGTTTTGAAATATACTTAGTTAACGATAGGAATAAACGAATCTTTGTTTTATTTTATAACTGAATTATGAGGCTGTTTTGATAGACATGTTTGTAATTTTGTCATTGTAAATGTTACCTTAATAATTCTATTGTTAACTTTGTTTGGAAGAGATTTATAGCTCAGATATAAATAATCATCCCATATATAATATGGCTTGGAAGAAGTCAGCTGAAATTCCTTTTAAAAATCTTGCTTTCTAAATGAAATTAAATTAAAAAAAGGTGAAGCTACATATATTTAAGTCACACAAATTAATGAAATTTAATGACTTTTAATCTAAGAAATGTTCAAAAATGAATGAAATGAAATGAAGGAATGAATCTTTGGTCAGAGGTTTCACAGTACCTGATTCCTTTCTTTTCTTCATCTTCCAAAAATGTGACTTTTGGAGGAGTTCACAAACAATAATTTTATAATGGGTCACAGATCCAGGTTGCACACTTCTCTATCTACCACATCCAGTTATCAATCTGGTCTCTACATACAGGGAAACAGAAGATTACAGCATTGCACCATTTTTCCTAACTTCAAAGGACTGACTTTAACCCTCTCTGCTCTTCAAATCTGTAAAATAAGGCTTTTTATTTTCTGACAACCAGTTAAAACTGTAAGCCAAGTCTTCCACATATTTCTCTTTGACTTCTGTCCTATAATTGGCTAATCATGGCAAATCCAGTATTACCTACTGGTCTTGAATATTTCCGAACAAGTCTTCCAAGATTCTTCCTCCAGATTGTCAAAAGAACCAGACAAGATATTCCTGTAACCAGACCCCTTCCCAGTAATCGTGTCAAAAACGGTCTCATGAGGATTTCTATTCTGGAATCAGGCTCTTTCCTAATCTAAGTCCCCTTGTTATCAGCACGAATCCACATCTTGCTTCAGCCCTGGTGTTGTGCTCAAGAGTAGCAGAGGTAATGTGCTGGTGATACTCCAGCTTAAAGTTATCCTCTGTTAACTGCACCACACTGAAGCCCTGGGGCATTGACACGAGTGAGCAGTCAAGGCAGCAAGCAGCAGATGGGTATTAGTCAGTATAAACCTGGGAATGGAGCATGTTTCACTGGTTTGTATATATTAAAAATCAGGCTTCATTGTTTTTAGGGCCAGGTATGACAGTTCTATTGTCAATATATTTGAGATATGTCAGCAGATCTTTACTTTTCTCCCTGAGGATAAGCTGTCTTTTCCTTGGACAAGTGTATGAAACTTCTCAGGGAGTTAGCGCCTCTTTGCTAAGGATTCTGATAACTCACAGAATAGTCATTAAGCCCTGGAAGTTGATTAGTTATTGTCTTTTGGAAAATATTTAGCTACTTGTACTTTTCCATGAACACAAAACAGTCCTTTCCCCTTCCCACAATAATGGTGGCAAACAGAAACACCTTTGGTATGAAAGGTAACCTGGCATTAAATAAAGCAAATAATTCGAGATGCTATATATCCAATTCATTGTTGGAACTTGGATTGAAATATTTAGGTTTTTTCCTCCATATAGCAGAATTACTGCTATAACAAGGCATGCTAGTAAACTAACAGTTTCAAGCCCCAAGCTAATTCACAGTGTAGAAGTCCACAGGTGGTAATTTGCCTCTACCATCAAAACCAAGGTTTAGCACAATGTTCTATTTTTCATTTACAGGTCACAGAGACATGAACTTCCTGTTTTAAAACAGAGAAACTATACCATAGAGTATTAATCTGGTTTCATTATTTCCCCAAAATGAAACTGCATGATAGATACAAAAATTGATATAGAAATATCTATTTTTAAGTTCCATAGGACAAAAAAAATATGTTACTCCATCTCCCTACACACTAATTCTTTCTACTGGAAAAATATGTTGTTAATCCTATCAGATGCCAGACCTGGAAGCTGTGGAAACCGCTTTTAAATGTTATTGATAACAAAATAATTGCAAGAGGGAAATAAACACTCTCTGCAGAACAACATTTGTCAATGTTATAAGTAGGAATGTCCTTTTGCCTCAAGGTAAGCTTGTGATGAGAGGAAGGAATCTTTTTAAACACAGACATGATATCTTCAAGTTATGTTTGTTTATATGACAAAAATAGATCCAGGACTCTTACTTTTTTTTTTTTTTCTGTGATAACACATATTGTTTATATCAAATAAATATTTCTAAGAATTTCATCAATTTCAGGTTCACTTTTAGCTCGTGCTGATGTGTATTTATGTTATAAAGTGCTAGAGCCAGACTGGATTTTGTTCCTGGTTTTCAGGCTGGATTTATTTCTGTCTTCTTTTAAGTGGACTTGTGCTTGAATAGACTTTATAATACTGTTATAAATATTGCAATCATTCATAGCAATGTAATAAAATTCTTTGGTAAATCTCAAGTAGCACTCCCAGGCCTCATTCTGCCTCATTCTAAATCAAAAATGTAGATTTGATTGCTTTTACAGTATGACATAATGGAAGTGGGAAAAAAACCTACCAAACTGTAAGTCCCTGTCGATAGAATGACATTCTTGAATGACATTGGCAATATTGCCAATCCCTTTGGGTTCTCTCTCAGAATCATCAAAGAAAATTTATAAATGTTACTAAAAACTGTGTTCAGTAACTTGCACAGCTTTATTGTAGGTTTAAAAAGGGAGGAGCTTTTTTTTTCTTTGCATTCCAAACTTACTATCCAGATGCATATGTATAGACTTTCTCTCTGTGTCAGTCTGAGAGGATCAGAAGGAAAAAAACTCTAGCACTAACTATTAAAAACCAAATGAAAGGAAAAGTGATTATTGTGTCTCATAAAACTCTGCACAGATTTATATGGGACGTTCTAAAGTTAGATGTCAATGGTTGATAGGAATTCCTGGAAACTATCTGACAGAGAGAATTTCATTACAGTCCCCAACACTTTAACCCTCATAATTAACCTATAATAATTAAAGATATTTAACACAGTTGCAAGACAGGAAGGCATAAGAAAATAAAGGTTTGTTTCTAGTCCCCGTAAGCATGCGGAGGTTTTCAAGATATATTATGATGTGAACCTGTGGGTTTGAAGGTGCAGCTCAGAACAGTGATGCACGGTAAAGAGAAATCACGTGGTGCAGAATTGAAATTACAGGAGTAGATAAAATATTTCAAAATATCACATCAATCTGTACCAACCGAGTATAGAAAAAGTAATTATGCATTCCTATTTAAAATATTCTTGAAAAACTAGGAGCTCAGATCCGTGGAAAGGGTATTTTAAATTTCAGACATTACTCTTATTTCTACCTCTCCCCTTTCCCAAAATAAACATGTACTTTAGGCATGTAATGAAATCCTTTCACATATGAATTGACAGGAAGAAGAATTGCTTCGAATAATTTTTAAAACATTTTTAATTTCCATATTTTATTTAAACTTCTGAAGAATTCCAACTAATTCAACAGCACTCATCCCAAATAATATACTACTGAAAACTGACTCTTGTAATCTTTTCTAAATGCAAAGGTAAAATTATAACTCATATTTTCTTCAAATTCAAAGTGTACGAGCCTACAGTAATGTCTCTCACAGTCACTAGGGAGCACTTAGGTTTTTTATTTCAGTCTAGATTAATGACAAGTTTAATGATGGTGTTTCTGAAATCAAGTAGGGCTTTTCTTGGTGGCACTAAGATTTACCAGTAGTATTCAGAGGATTTTTTTCCAAAAAGTGAGGAAAAATCTTGCCTTTGAACTCAACTGAAGCTCAAATCGATTTATTCACAGGAGTTGAATGTGAATGGTGTACAATAAACAAGGAAACTGTATTCCCATAAATATCTGCTGAGACCAAAAATAGAAATGGATTGTATTTGTTATAAGATTCAATAATTATGCATATTACATTAAACTCATATTAATGCTAGAAATACTTCTGCAGTTGCTCTATTTTTCAAAAAGCTGTGGATCATTTAAAAAGATTTAAAACGTGCATATGTTAGTTAGCTTTTATGTGGACTTTAGGAGTTTTCTAAAACAGTCACACAATTTTATTCTTTCACATCCTCACTCAGGTTTCATTTCATTCTCACAGAAGTCACAGAGGAGAAATAGGTATAGATATATTTTTAGTTCAGATGTAAAATTCATATGTCACTTGTGAGTTATGTGAGGAAAATAAGCTTCATTAAACAGAAGTACAAGTTGTCTGCAAATACTGATTTGCAATATGGGAGTACTTTCCTTTGAAATCATTAAATCTGCAAAGCTAAAGTAACTTTATCTCCTTGAAAAATTCCACTCACTACCTCATACTGATGAAGAAATAACTGAATTGTTTTAAAATATGCTTCCTAATGACCCAGACAACCAGTTTCTTCTGTGTTTGCCATGTTATACACATTTGCTTGCTGCAGGAAACAGGAAAGCAAATTTTAAAAAAATTAGTTAAATGCAATTTAAGGGAAACTTTCCAAATGTATGAATTTCAGAATAATCTCATAACAGCTAGATGAGACAATTTTCACGGTTTATAAGCTCTTAGCTTTTTCTCAGAAATATACACCACCAAAAAAAATTCCCTTTACCAATGTTATTCATTGAGCAGAACTCATTTTCCTCCACGACAATAGAAAAGAAGCAATTTTGTCACTGATTTTACTGGAAGCAGGGCTGAAGGCCAAATATTTATCAAAAGCATGGCACCCTTAAACATGGCTATCAAAGCATGGCTCCCAAATAAAGTCTACCTGCACACTCATTTCAGTCATAAAGCAGCAGTTGCTGAGTCCTATTACACTGTACCAGCATAAAGAATTCATATTCCTACTGTGGATTTGTGTTGTGATAAATAACGTTCAATGAAACCTTTCTCTGGCCATGATGGGTGTTTTGCAGCCAGAAATCATGACACAATAAAGCTGAATGTAAAACAGAAGACCTGCAAAATCTCCACAAGTCACTCAAGAGTTTAAATTTGAATATCAGAATGAAGTGTGCAATTAGAAATTAAATATGAGAGCTAAAGAAGGGAGAAAAAGAAACTAAGATAGTTATTTGTACTTCATCTGATATAAACATACAGCTATTAATATATAGCAAATAAAATATATAGTTAAAGATGTGAAAGGAATAATATAACTGATGGGGCTAAATCAGAAATTTTTATTAGTGCATCAGAAAGAAATATCCTATTTATCCTTCATGTTTAAAATTTAACATGTTGAAGTACTTGAATCAAATAGGAATGGGAAGTTCTTTTTATCTTCTAACAGAAAAGTATGTAAAATAACTTCTAGTAGGAAACAAACTATAAATTAGAACCATACAAGCTGCAGAAGAGTCCTCAAACCAAACCCACAGGACACCAAAATTTGAAATCAGTCATCAAGAAATTAATTTAAGGTTAAAAAGGAGAAAGCTACAAATCTTCTATGGTGTTAGAGGGGAAAAAAAAAGGTCTTATGATCCACACCCATCACATGATCCAGTAATGTAAAGAAAAATATATACATAATTGGAATGCTGGAAAGAAAAGACACCAGCCTGTTCTGTTTAGCAGGGAGAAACAAAAAAATGTTCCTTACATGTATTTCTTCTGGGACAGCGATAAAAGATAATTTTGCAAGGATAGCAAGATATTATAGGGACCATGTCTCAGAGATGAATACATACACACTCACAATAAAGTTCATTTTGTCAGGTTAATTAATCAGTGCAGCAAACTGATAAGGGAAATAATTTTTATCTCTTTCTGGTATATTAAAATGAATTCCATATGGGACTACATCTTGGTTTTGTAAGGTAATGATGTTAACAGGCTCAATAAAATTCAGTGATATGTGGCACTCAGGAGTTAAAATTAGACAAATCTTCTTATAATCAATTACAAGTTTGGGAACTGTCTTAATCTTTTTATAAAGTACTAGAATTTGGAGCGTCTTGTCTGCAAGTTTGAGTACAACTGCAGTAACTCACAGCCTGATTCTAACTGCTGGAAGAATAACCAGAACTTGCTTGTCACATACTTATTTTTTGTGTCTCAAACTGGATATGCTGAAATACTGAGAGAACGGTGATATTCTTAATGAAACTTCATATATTTACAGCAAGTGAAAGTCAGCAAATCATGAAGCAGTTCATAGCAATTTTGAATTTAAACTAAATGAATTTGAATTTTAACTATTATGAAGTGCTTTCCCTCACCCAAACTGCCACAAGGTTCTGTGTTTATATCTAAGCTTAGACTTGAAATTAATACAAAATGTGTTTTTTCAAAAAGTTCCATTTTCTGTTATGGCATCTTTCAAGCTTCCTGAGGAGTACCTGAAGCAGTCCAGTTTTCAGCTCACAATCAAATATCTTTTTATCAACAGTTCTCTTCTTATTCCTTTTTATTTCCCTCTTAAAAACCTGCCATATTTAGAAAAATGTATATCTGTACCATAAGGCCCACTGGGTGCACAATGGTTGATGATGTTTTGAGCTAAAAAGAAAAAATTATGAGTGCAAACGCTATTTAATGCATTTCTTCCCTGAGTGTGAATGTAAATGACCCAGGGTCCTCCCAGACCTCTGTGGAACAGCCAGCTGCAGTGAAAAACCCTTCAGCTGCCACAAGCAAGGGTGTAATGCTGTGAGACAGGAGCAGCAGTGCCATTACCATATCTTCTCACACAACCAGTTTTGCAGCTTGAAGAATATTGTAAGAAAAATGTCTCCATATCTTTGGTCACTTAAATTTACCCAAGAAAGAGTGGTATTGAAATTCCCCACCTAGACAGATGTTTCCATTGATTTACCTGAACTGTAGTTTCATTGCAGGAAAATTAGTACGTTTTGGAATTTGCTAAGTTCATCCAAGACTTGAAGTTGTTATTTTTGTTGACCTAGCGAGTGGCAGCATTCAGGAGTAAGGCATAGAGTGCTAAAGAAACTCTAGAGAGAGTGATTTAATGTGATTTATTTGATCTCAGTAAAAACAGCCTCCCCTGTGGATGAAAGAGACACATTCCACGTAGCAATCCATTTATTAAGGATTCCCTGTAGAAAGTGAACTATATCAACCATTATATGAACCTTAATTGTGATTATGTTTTATTGCTACTTAGATTATTAAGTGTTTAAACTACCAGATAACAGAATCTATATTCTCAATAGCAGAAGAGTGTTAACATTAATTTTACTAAATATTTCAGCCCTGTTCCAACAATCTCTTGGAGGAAAGTTAATGGACATAATCCAAGTAAAGCCCGCCTGAGAAAATCCCAAGCTGTGCTTGAAATACCTAATGTGCAGCTAGAGGACTCAGGAACGTATGAATGTAAGGCTGAAAACTCTCGTGGAAGAAATGTCTTCAGAGGACAGCTACAAGTATACAGTAAGTGTAACTGCACACAGCCCTGTCCTGAAATGCTTTGTCCATGCTCGAGGCTTTGGCCACACGTGAAGCATTCCAAGGTTCAGCAGGAGCAAGACACCTTGATATATCCAGTATACACCATATATCAACTATAGTTTTGAATTAATGTATAGATTTTTTATTCCTTTGTATTGCATTAAGGTCTGAAACATAAATAATGCTGACTCCTTTGAAGAATTGACTTAAATACAATTTCATATGGGATTTGGTTTCGTTTTTTGGTTTTTTTCTTAATTACAGATTATAGCTATAATTTTAAGTCTATTTCTTTTAGTTCAGATATAACAATGACATTCAACCTAAACATGAATTATCTGTCAGAAAACAATGCTGGACTTGTTTAGGATTATTAATACACTTTTATTAACATTTTACCTGTGCCATGCTTGGGTGCTGAGCTTTGTCTAGTTCATTGTACTGGAATGAGAGCTGAAGAAGTATTTATTTTTCCAGAAAATTCTCAATCTAGGCATGCACAATTTCCAAAAGTTCTGATTTTCACAAAGCATTCAATATTTCTAAGACTCAAAAAAATTTTTTTGAGTAACCTTAAAAGTAAGACTGAGCCATGCATCAGTTTGAAAATAGAAAAGGAACCTGTAAATTAAAAATGTTTAACAAACCCCATGAATTCTATATTATACTGTTGCTGCATTCTAGAGTCTAGAAACAAAAGCTTATGTAATACATACCATGAATACTTACAAGTCAAAGTTTGGCATATAGCACATGTAAGCTTGAGTCCCATTACTTTTAATCAGTTTAAGCCACACTACTTTCTATCATTCCATCAATGATACAACCTTAAATACTTAACAGAAAAGGTCTACTCTGGGAGGTTATGCAACAGATCTTTCAAAATTAATTGTTTTCTGTCTTCAAAGATCCAGCCAATGGAATTCCAAATGCTGTAGTTTAGATAGATCCTCAAGTTAATGGATATGTCTAAGAAGAAGTTTCTCTTCTTAATCAATTTTCTTTTTCTTTTCCCGATTTCAGCTCATGGCTCTTAATTCCTTCTCCCCATTAGTAACTATACGGAGTTCTCTGTCTTTGTTACACACTTTCATCAAATAACTATAGACCAGGATTGTATATTTAGTTTATTTTCCACATATGCCAATATTTTCAGGTCCCTAATCAATTTTTCTGTCTCCTCTGGCTTTCCAATGTCTTTATCTTAAAACAGTTGATTATAGTGAATATCAGCAAATCTCTGAATCATATTTCTTCCTTGCTTTTGATTCTCATTCACCTAGAGCCCAGGGCAGGTTTTTGTCTTCAATTTTTTTTGTATATTCTGGAAAAATTATGTGATGGTTAAGATGACAGTCTATGCATTCAATTTCAGATTTGCCATCTTGCACTTGCAGCAAAGGTTTTATAAGACTTTTGCTGAAAACAACAGTCAAAGCCCAGCACCTACTCTCCTCCTACTACACTGCCTCCTCCTACTGCCTCCTACTACAACAATACTTCACTGACATTTCTCAAATTCTTACTATAAAATACTTCCATTTAAGTATAGCAGCTCCTGCAAGGCACCTGAGGACCAGGGGAATTTAGCAGCTGGTCTTTTTGTACAATGTTTCTTAAAATGTTAGAAATTCAGAAAATTTAATTTGAGTTATAAGATACATCCCAGCTCATACATTTTCTACCTGTTTTTTAGAGCTGTGAAACTATGTGAACTATCCTGCCAAGCAGCATATAAAGGTGTTATAATTATCTCTGCTTCCCTCTTTCAGAGTTAAAAGAATATAAAAGGTGCTCTTCAAGAGAGAAGAGATTATATAAAATGAAATTATTTCTTCAAGAGCACCATGCAGATCTGTGGCATAAAATGACAGCAAACATGATCTGTGTTCTACACAGCTTTTCACCTCACATTAGCCTTTTGAGCAGAAATAAAGGTGGTACTCCATGGAATCCATGGAATATATTTACAATGTTAGTTTTGTCCTTTTCTGTTTAGATAGAAATATGAATTTTTCATTCTTCCCCATTGTCTAAATTATATTTTTAGTCTCTGCCTTTAAAGGATAGAGCACAAATTTAGCTGATTGGTGGTTTTTTTGCAATAATATTAGGACAACATCTTTAACATTTTAGGAGCAGAGTTCACTCCATATTGTCTCATTCCTCTATTAACAGATATGTGAGACTAGTACGTCAAGTTTCACCTGTCTGCATCAGCAGGCAGCAAGGTCAGAACAGGTTACAGAGGGCTTTCAGATGGACAATACCAGCAGTGACCTCCAATAGAGCAGGACAAGAAGCACAGGCTTTACTAGCCTTGGGCAAGTGCCCTTCCTTAGCCTCAAGATAAAATACTCCCAATGGAGCCACTCAGCCTTCAGTGCTCATGAGGAGAGCATTAGTGTCTCACTGGCATCCAAACCTTGGCTACTCTTTCCAGAGGTGTAAGAGAGCTTGTGTGAGAAGGCTTCTACACAGAATTTAGCCAAATGTTACTTCACAAATGTTACTTCACTCTCAGTTTCCTTTTCTGACAGCTGATGTTGCAGGATTTGGGGGCATTATCTGAAATGGCCTTTTCTGATGTACCTTTTGTTCATAACAACAGTCAACATTAATTATTTACCTGTAAGCTCATTGTCTTTTCACTGACATCTTATTCCTCCAGGTGACAGTGATTACTTTGGCTCAGAAATTCAGATGTAGGCCGTCATTTCCTTACCAGGGGTTTCTTGTAAAATTTCAGAGCAGTCTGTGGGACCAGCTGTGTCATACTGCAGTCTCACAATTTGCATATCTCTGTAGGAACTCACTCGCTGTCTGTTTGAATCTTCTTAATTCTGTCAGTTGCATCTGATCTGGGTCACCACAAAGTATTTTGGGGAAAGCCCAGGATGCCCAGTTTGCCTGTCTGGACACATTTAATCACAAACCAGTGATTTTTCACTTCTTACCTGCTGCTGCAATCCAGATACACCATGACTGCCTGATGCAGCTGACAATTTGGATGTTGTTCAGAAAGCAATGTTTTGGATGCTGACAACTTCAGATTATTGCAGTCTCAGCACTTAGTGGAAACTCAGCTGTAGGCATTAAAAACATATTTTTTACAATGCTGAGCATCCTCTTACGCATTGCAACCTATTTTGAGAGGTATGATTTTCCCCCAAGTGATCTGCTCATCCTGAAGGTTTCCATGAAATTTTATTCAAGCTCAAACTGATTAATAGAAGAGAGCACAAAAAATAAAACATGAGTAGATAAATTTGCCATTAACATTTTTGTTTCTCCTCAAATTCTGGCTAACAGCATTTTCCCAATGGTAAGCACTGGTATGAGCAATTCTTGCTCCTCTCTCACTCTTAACTTTTTGGGTTTTTTTTTCTGTGTTACCTACTCACTACTGCCAGGATCAGCAGGGGGTGGTGATATGAAGTGATTATAAAAACACATTTTTGGCTGTTTTTCTTTTGGCTGTATCAATTCCCTCATCCTGCACACAGCAGTGCCTTCCTGGCAGCTGGAGGGAAAGCTTGCCATAACACACGAGTGGAATAAGCATCTGACAGCAGGAATATTGTGCAATGCAGTGTAACTGACCATACCAATTTTAAACAAATCTATTTTAATTACTTCCCTATAAAAACTGAATGGGAAAAGAAGTCCACTCCTGCCACTACACCTTAGTACTACACAGTAAAACTGGCAAGAGAAGAGATTTTGTAGTAAAAAAATATACACTAGTTTTAAATTTTCTATCTTGGCTTTCTCACATATCTCTTTCAATATGCTTCTCCTACTTTGCTCTTCCCAATTAATCTCATATACAGGAAAATATTTTTTTTTTATCCCAAACAGGACATTATTTTAAGTAATCTGTCTGTGTAAAATTTTGTCCTTATTTTCTCTCAGACAAAAAGCATAAAATTTTGAGAAATAATCTAAATTTTCTGCACCTTAATTTCATTTTGCATGGAGGATTTAAAAACTGGCCTGTAAGCTTGCAGATTTATTGTCAATTTATATTTGTAAAACATTTTGACATCTTTGAATAAACAGGTGCAGAAATGCAGCGTGAAATAAATCGTGGATTGGATGGTGATTTAATAATCTCAGAAACACTGTACAGAGCTCTGGCACAACACTCATAAAGACTACTGAACACTTAAATGCATCCTTCTCTTCTCACAGTCAACCCAAAACTCTTCACTGGACAGATTAAAAAACAGGTAGACACCTGTTTTTTCCCCAAGAAGAATGTTGCACTTATAAGAAATAAAGGACTTGTTACTTTTGAAATCTGGCTAAATTTCCTAATTAAAATAAAATTTGATTATGGAATGAAGTTTTCTTTGCATACTCATATATCAGGGTTATGTTAAGATACTTTTGTTAAAAAAAAATACCCAAAAATGGTCAGAGGTTGTACGTTCAGTTAAATGCTCCAGCTTTAAAAGAACTGATAGGATTTTAGAACAAGGGTTATGATTTTCTGGGGAGTGACCCTTGCTAACAAGAAGAGAGGGAGTTCTCTGTGATAAAGCAAGGAGTGCATAGGGAGAGAAATAGAAGCCAAACAGTTATGGACATATTTCTCTCTATCATGCTTTTAGCTCTATTCCAGCTCCATCTCCCTTGCTACTTTATTCTCAAAGGGGTGGGAAGTGTCTTCACTGATGGCAAGTTCAACAGCTTGAAAAATGTGACTCCAAAGGCCATTCTAGGCTACAAGGAGAAAATTTGGAGTAGAAATACCTCAACTAATGGAAAAAGGTTGTTCTGACCAATCGGTCATACCACTGTGATTTGCAAGTTTGTAGTTTCAGAAGAAAACCTGTGGCACAATTGTGTCAGCAAGACAGCCACAGACAAAGGGAACAGCAGTTCTGAAGAGGACAAGTCTGCAGCCAGGCTTGGGGCAGCTTTGTTTCAGTGTAAAAATGTGCATACTCTTTTCTGGACACTCTGGTTCACAATGAGCTCAAAGTCAACATAGAAATGTGAGACTATATATGTTTTGGGTCAAATAGTAAAATTTACAGAAAAGCAAAATAATGAAAAGAAGTAAATATAAATAGGAACAGTTTAGTTCCTCTTTGAAATTGCACAGTTTTATGGTACCACTGGCTGTCTTTTATGACTTTTTTGCTACACATTTAACTCTCTCATCTTCCAGAATCACATTAATGTAGTTATTTTCAAAGGAAACAATTTCTTCTCAGCATGCTCCCTTTGTGCATATTGAAGCACTCAAAATGAGAACAGCAGCTACACAATGCAATTGAATTATATTTTTAGGACAACAGAGAGCAAATAATCAGGGACTCCCAAAACCTATTTCTTTCTGCAGATTTTTGTAGGACCCTTTGTTATAACTTCAGAAAGAAGAAATTCAGCACAGCAGAGCACATGTAGAGAATTTCATGCATTGCCTTGACTGTAATAAGAGGAATAAGGAAGCAGAGGTTTTTTGTCTTGGGTGTGGGAGTGGGGCTGGGTCACTCTCTCTGTTTTCCTCTACCAAAAAGGAAATGAATGATTCTTCTTCTAATGTGTTTCCAGCTTCTGACAAATGCCTGGTTTTGGACTCTGAAGCAGACTATTCCCTGCTTAGGAATGATAGACACCTCATTCACTTTCTTTATCATCCATGCACAAGATGTGAGCTAGAAGCAGTTAGTCACCTGTCATGCCTTTTCATATCTTCTCATGTCTTTGATTGATGACCAGTCAAATGCCAGCTAGATCCAAAGATTTATTTTTAAACTCAATTCTCCATGTTTAAGTACATTATCAATTATCTGTCATTTGAAGCAGAGACTTTATTATGACAGATCTGGACTTCTATTCACACCATGCAGAATTTTAGATCTCTTTAGCAATGCCTTTTAGCTACTTATTCTCTATGATTTAGAGAAATGACAAACAACAAAACCAACCAACCAACCAAACAAACAGACAAACAAAAACCAACAACAAAAATCTAAACAAAAAAATTCCCAAACCAGCATTTGATATCCTTAAGTTAATTATTGTAATCTATCACCTTCTGTTATACAAAGTGATATGGCCACAGTATGAAATCCAAAAGCTGGCTTTTAAACCTATATTTTTATTTCTGCATATCAATGCTCGGTCTCTCACTGAGTAGTATAATGTTTTCCAAAGTATAAGATCCTACAAATAGCTATCTGATTGACTGCTGCACTAAAGTTCTACATCTCTGAAAAAAATATTCCTTGTTTTTTGATGGATTATTTCATGAAAGTTAGGTACTAGTGATCACATATACAGCTATCAACTGTCTGCCTTTAAAAAAAGACTGTTTTAAGATTGATTTACTGAGTCATTTATGCTCCTGATGGATGCTGGAAATCTCATGGGTTCTGGACTTAAAAATGTTAAAAATATTTTCTCCCTTGAAATATGAAATGAACTTAGGACACTTTAAGAAAAAAAATGTGCAAATACCTTACCAAATTCCCAATCACTCCTAGCTAAATAAATAATTATTTCCCAGTAAACTGAGAAAACTACATGAAACACAGCCTATGGCAATTAGCCTCCTTACCACAATTCAAATATCTCAGGTCTTGTGAATTACTAAATGTTCTATTGTGACTACCAAACATTGTCTTAAATTCAGGAATAATGAACCCAATAATAAATAGTACTACAATTTAATCCATTGGACTTTATTAAATCAGGCAGGTTTCTATTCTTGGTCATGTTACTGCTCACTACCTGGTGCCATGACAGCACCTCCTTTAAAGTACAGAGTTTGTTAATTTTATTACTGTCTCTTTTGATTTGGGTCTTTTTTTTTATTTTTTAATGTGCTTTGTAATGTAAGTCTTGTAAAGGCCATTAATTTAAGCTTTTTAATTGATTAGGTCTTTGCACATCAGCTAGAGACTTACCACTTTATAATCTTTGACTCTAACATAGCAATTTTTTTGCAGCCTACCCACACTGGGTGGAGAAACTTAACGATACACAATTGGACAGTGGAGATCCGCTCCGATGGGAATGCAAAGCCACTGGAAAGCCAAGGCCCACGTATCACTGGCTGAAAAATGGAGTTCCTCTCTGGCCACAGGTACACTGACAAGGAGTCACCTGTGTCTGGGATGCTTCTCCTTTCATGCAGATCAAGTCAGTCAAAGAAAGTACTGAAAAGTTCTTCAGAAATTACTGTTTGGTTAACGCAAAAAGTATAATGACCATTGCGTTTTCAAATCAATTTGTTCTCTGCAAGTAGCAGAACTTATCTTGAAGACCATTAAAATGGTTCATGTAAGACTCCTAGAATGTAAAGTGTTTTACTACAATCACCTGGTATATTTTAGAATTAGACATAAATAAAATTATTTTTTTCTTTTAAAAGACCACTGATGTCATGGTCTGTATTTTATTTTACTTTTTTCTGTTTCTCTCACTGAATCATCAAAGCATCATCCCACATCATGTGGGTTTTTTGCCTAATATCTTTTCATTTTATATACTCAAATTATTTGGAGTAAAGAAAAGTTTTGTAAATTTACTTAATCTATTTTTCCAGATTAAAATAAAGCTAGCTGTCTGATTCTGGGTGGAAATGTCTATATTTGCAAATGAAGTCACAGAAAGGATTTATGAATATAAAAGATGTAATGTCTTCTTTTTTAGCAAATGTCCCTTCTATCTATCTGTGAACATCAACCAATTATGCAAACAACCAGAAAGGAAACATAAAAAACAGTTTACTTTTGAAGATGTGAGGCATTGAAAATAAGGTTACTCTATTCATTTCTGCCTTTTTAGATGAAGCTATTAGTGCTGAAATTGAAGCAATTTAAATATCTCTACTTTTTGGTTCTCCGATTTTCCAAACCATTAGTTTCTCTAGGCTCCGAAATTTCAAATTGAATTTTACTTTGAGCTGGGTGAGGGTTTACAACAAAGTGAATTTTTTATCAGAGTTTCCTCTGCATTTCCAAACAATTTATGCCTTTTCAACTTTAACTTACAACAACTGTTATAATGAAACTTAGAGTCGTTTTATAGAAGTTCAAATTATGCATATTATAGCTTCATTAAATACTCACTTCCATAAACAGCTATTGATGTCCCTTCTCTTCCAGTTGTGGTAATTATTTTCTGCTAGTGGGGCTTCCAAATTAGGAATTTGTAGTAATGATGAAAGCAATTGGACTCTTTCATTCTTACTTATGCAAGCAATCTTTCATATCTCCTTTTATGAAAATAACACCATGACTGAGACCAAAACTTTGCTATATATTTGAAAGTGATCTTCAAATATGATTTGATGAATGATTTCTTGCCTCCTTAAAATTCCCAGGATGAGCTGCTTTTAAAAATCATGTAAGGGTACAAGCAAACAAACAAACAAACAGAAAAAAAGGAAGCTTTGAATATCATGAATTTATCTGAAAATATTTACTGTCAAATATTTTTTGCCTTTCTATTCTTGTAATTTCTTGTATAGCAACCAAAAGGTAAGCCCAAGGAAACTTGCTGCTCAGTTTTATTTTAGGTTCTTTTCTGTCACTTCACCTTAAGCTAATAACACAGCAATTTTCCAGTGCATTTTTGCTTTCATAGAATAATTTTTATTTTTTTTATATTCTATTACAGAGCAGGATTGAGATGATTAATGGTGTTCTGATGATCCATAGTGTGAATGTCTCAGATGCTGGAATGTATCAATGCTTAGCAGAAAATAAATATGGTACAATTTATGCCAGCGCCGAGCTGAAGGTTTTAGGTGAGTATTGGGAAAGAGTAAGCTGTTCCTTTCTCCCCTTTTTAGAATTCATTTTTTTCTTAGTCTATGGTGACAAGGAACAGGTTCTGCCAGTCCAAACAGCAGAGCAGATAAAAGTGGTTTCTTTTTATTCTTGTTACTTATGTGCGGGTGAGTCTTCTGTTGCCCCAGAGAGCACAGGGCCTTCTGTTAACCAAAAATTGTCATTCATACATAACTGACTCAGTAACATTTAGTGATTATTTCTCATATAATGCTATTTCAGTTCAAATAAATAGAAAAATATTTTTTACTCCCTCAAACATATGTGCAGAAGATGAAATTTAGAGGAAGTAAATTTATTTTAATCTCTGTTAAAATTAAATTATTATTTCTACTTTGGCCATTATTCAAAGGTAACTATGCCTGATCTTAGTTGCAAAAACCTTCTTATGAAACCACCAAAACTGACTGAATAATATAAATTATCTACTTAGGTGAATATCCTCCAGAGAAAAGCAAATACACT
Source organism: Dicaeum eximium (assembly GCA_013396995.1). Taxonomy (NCBI): domain Eukaryota; kingdom Metazoa; phylum Chordata; class Aves; order Passeriformes; family Dicaeidae; genus Dicaeum; species Dicaeum eximium. The sequence goes on from VWZP01003639.1 coordinate 353,467, forward strand.
ACATAGTGTTACCTGGATATATGATAAAAATGGAATTATCCAAAAGCTGAAGCAGGCAGTTAATGAAGAAAAACTCGAAGAACTTTTCAACAGTCTAATTTTCCTTAAATCAAACTGTAGCAACATACAATGGAATGATAGTGATAAGTGCCCTTCCAGAGGATCAAGTGAGACAGACTTGTCAGATGATCTTTGTTAGGGTATGGTGTAGCAAGAAGGAAGGTGTCCACCAAAGTCACTTCATGGCCATATCAGAGATAAGACCTGCACACAAGAATCATTCCAATAACCTCCCAGTCAAATGAGTGAAAAAGCTACAATTGCAGAAATATACTGTATTTCAGCCGACATTTGGCTCTTTTGGCAAATAACTTCTCTAGTACATTTCAGCTATTTCCTAGCTGGCCAACATTAGAATTTCACTGATAAGTCTTAAAAACATTTCTTTATAGCCATAAAGATAAAAGTCAAGGCCAGTGATTGTTCTCTTTTCATCACTTTTTTTTTTGGTTCTTTGTGATTCAGTCAGCAAACTTATTGGCTGCAGTGATCTTTGGCTCTCTTTTTTGTATCTGTTATAAAATAGGTATACCTACAATGTCAGGTACTTGCACACTTTCTTTGATGTTCTTTAGTATCAGAAATAGACCCTGTATATTGCTGCAGTAAAATTAGCTTTTCATTTTCTCACTTGTAAGATTGTACCCCTGTTAAATTTTAACCATAATATTGTATTAAAGAAAAAGTTGTGTTTAATTTTCTGCCTTACCAAAGGGAAAAGAACAAAATTAATTGTCCATATAAATATCTCTGGTATGAGGATTAAGCAAAACAATGGTGGAAATTTCTACATATTTGAGGCAGTGAAGTGTAATGTCCCAGTAGGTGTAGCTGAGATAGGGGCCTTTGACTTTGCAAAAGTAGTTCAAGAAAAACACAATCAAATGAGATGACTTGAGAACTAATATCCCTCCTTGATGTGAAATTACAGTAATTAGTGTAATTCTGTAATGCATTTATTATCTTAGCTTTTGTTTGCAAACAATGGGATTTCTTTAAAAAGTAAATACTTCTTTAAAAGTGAAAAAGTGAAAGAATAAGACATGGTTAAATAACTTCCATTAAGAAGTTCTTATATGCAAATTCCCAGTATTCAGACAAATATAGGAAGTGAAAGCAGTAAAATTTCTCTAACAGCAATATTTTTGTAAGCATTAACTCTAGAGAGTGCATTTTGGATTGTTGTGGAATTAAAACTTTTCATTTTGAACTATTTACCTCTATCAAGTTTCTGATTAAAAAAAAGGATGGGAAAAGTGTAGCTAAAACATTTGCATTATTTAATTGCTAAAGTTGTTTGATTTCACAAGTAGTTTTACTCTAATCTGCTGATGTGAAAGATTTCTCATTAATCTGTAGCTGGATTAAGTTATGAACCTACCATACAATCCTGGCTATTGATTTCAAATGTTTTGTAAAATTTCGATTTTGACATAATAATTTCAAAGAGAAAAAATGGAGATTCTATTCTCAAAACCAAACCTATTTTTCTAACCTTCTATTAGAACATAGTGAAACGGAAGGCTCTGATTGTTCTCTGTAGAGTTAACATACTTCTTTTCAACAGCTTCAGCTCCCACTTTCCCACTCAATCAAATGAGGAAAACAATAATTGTTACCAAGGGCCAAGAAGTTGTCATTGAGTGCAAGCCACAAGCCTCTCCAAAGCCAACTATCACATGGAAGAAAGGCGACAAAGTGTTAAGGGAGAATAAGAGGTCAGAAGTCTGTTTGGTAAACTAAACATTGTGTTTGCATGTTGGATTCTGTGATATGGTATGAAAATGCAGCAAGTGACAAGAAAATGCTGAACATTAGCCTGGGTATGGCATAATTGTTCTGTCAAGCTGATTTGTTTGACAGTACTGACTTTTTAGTTTCCACAATATTGAAATGAAAAATCTTAACATTGTTCAGAGATGCAGAGAGATGAAAAGGTATTGTTATTTTATAGGGTATTGTCTCTATTTTCTGTTATTAATTTAAAAAACCTTTCAATTATTCTGTAGAGGTACAACAACTTTAGTGTATGACAGCATCAAAAGCATAGAGGCTGAAGTATTCAGGAAGTATAAAATGTGCTTATTCATTTGAAATAATTTTAATAAGGCAGATTTACAGCTTGATCACAATGGAAGTCTATGTAAGAATAGCTTTAAAATGATTCAGAGACGGAAAATATAATTCTATTATTGGATTTAATTATACTGGTAATTTCTGTACTCAGCAGCACATCTGTTTAACAGATTATGCTTGATTAAATAAGTTCTGTCCAGCTTTGTATGGTAAAAGTAGTTTTAGCACTGCAGGTTAAATGCCAGATGTAATTGCACTTTACAAGATTGCTTATCTGTACACTAGAATAGTTTTGCCACTCTGCACATGGTCTTTAAGTACAAAGAGCAATCTTTTCCTTTTTCTGGTAATGTGGTATGGGAATGAACCATTTTAAATTACTTGTGTAGTATTAATCAGAAAGATAAAAGCAAGCCTCCCTTTTGTTGAATTTTTACAACACTGAGGGAAGCAGTAGAGTGCATCAGTCCTCATTAGCTGCAAAAGCTATTTTGTTCAAATGTGCTGTATTTTCATCTCATGACATTTGTTTTGTTCTGAGAAGGAAAAATGGGTTACTTCTTGTACCATATTGAATATTTTCATTGAGGGGAAGAGGGCAAAACAGCATTATATACAACATTTTACTAACAAGAGTGAGTTGTATCATTTGTATTGACAACATGACAGATTCATATTACAAAGGAGCTGAAAATATCAAATATTGTGACACTCATGTCTCTGTGCTCTACCTACACAGTTGATAATTTTCACTACATGACCTTTTCCTCTCATCTCCACAAAACTCACTATGGTTTCTCTGATCACCATGTTTAAATCACATTTTAATCCAAGACCAGTAAAGAATTTTGGTAATTACTTTATGTCTGTCCAAACATAGCCTAACTCTGAAGTTAAAATCTTATGAAAATAGATCTGGAGTTTCATTTTTTGGTATTTGCAGCTTTTGATACTTGCTTGTTTTGACAGAGGCTGGAAAGGGAAATGATGAAACATGGAAAAAGAAAATCTGGTTGAACTATTTTAGATATTTAAAAGAAGAGGGTTGCATTCAACTTAATTTTTTACTTGGCTGTTCAAGGATTATCTTGTGTCATTCACAGCAGTCTCCCTGCATCTACTGTTTATAGAGGGGTGGGCGTGAGAGGAATATCAGTTTCAAGGGAATTCAGTTCTGTCTCTATATATTATACTTTAAACAAAAAAAAGAGAGTCTCTTTAGGAGAAGGTGAGGAAGCATACCGTGATTTGTGAAAGGAAATGTAAATCAATGAAGGTAATCTGTGTGTTTCCATGCTTTGGGCACTCTGAGAAGGAAGGAGCTCTGTTAAACTTTTTAAAAAGGAATAAGCCGACATTGTAAACAAATCAGTATAGTTTAAAAATGGGCTTTCTTCATAGTCTGTTGATAAAGATCCCAGCAAAAAAAAACAATCAGGAACTGTCATCTGATGGGTTTGCATGGACTATTAAGTCCTTAGAGAGTAAAATATAATAATTAATTTTAAAAATAGCAACATTCTTCTTAAGTAATAAGGAAGTGCAAGAATAGAACAGCATAATATGTTTTCTTCTTTTCTGTCATGGTTTTTTTCTCTTCTAAAGTATTTCTATCCCGTGTACATTATGTTTAAGTTTTGTGAAGTCTGTGAGCCCAGAAAAGGAATTTGATCCTTTTAGCAACATCAATAAAAGAGAGTCCTCCCCCTCCACAGCAAAGAACAAATTTAACTTGAACAGTGGGTCTGCTATTATCTATTCCATGTCTTCCAAACTCTGTTGCCCCTTAGGTGTGTTTGATACAACAAAAGCTGGTTGACAGAAATACCTTCAGCAGCGTTTCCATAGGCAACTGAGGAGAAGGCTGATTGTTCCCATGGGACTCGTGGCTGGGTACAGTTCTCACTGCAGTCAGACCTTGACTCAGGCTCCTGGAATTTATTGCAGCCTGAAAGCCTCAAATGTTTTAGATACACTGGAAAGCCACGCACTTGGGAACATAACTGTGGAAAGCCCTCATTAGCTTCATTTCTCAGTCTCTGTCACCTTCAAACAAATTATCCAGTTCAAGGCCTTCATATTCATAGGACAGCTATGATAGGCTTCATCCCTAGAAATTGTTTTGAGCAGCCAGGTAATTTGATTCCTCTTGGAAAGCATCTGCATATTGTAACAGAGGTTTTTTTCAATTGGGTTCCAAATGGGTGGCAATTCTATGAGATAGGTCCAAAAAATTTAGGATATTCAGTTATGTTGGCTATTATATGTCAGTTATTTGCTGACAAAAAGTATGGCTCTAAGTTTTACGATTTCAAAATATATTAAATCTGAAGAAATTACTCCTATAGAAAGATAGTTATTTAATAAAGTTTTCAAAGTGTTTACAACTCATTCTATTAACCAGAGATAAAGATCAAGAACTGATGCAAAAGAAATTAAATAAAATATATGATATTGGAGATCTTCTATGCAGAAGACTAGAACTTCCAAAGATCAAGGCATAGTCTATGAAGCTTTACAACAAGACATTTAATGATCAGCATTTGAACGGAATTCAAGTCTCTTTCATATATCATTATCTCAGTGAGTCATTAATACATTCAATCAAAGATAATTTCATCTGCAACTTCACCTGGCAGTTAAAAGAAGGGAATTGTTATACTTCTTTTTGGAATTAGAAAACAGCTGAGTGCAACAACAATGTCAGTGGTGTAGATAGAGAACATATTTAAGGGGCATATTTACATTAGTCACCTCACAGTAATTAAAACTCGTAACTCTTTACTAACTACTTGTCTCTGTACTCTGTTGTCTCATAGGCTGGTAGCTGATTTTGTCTCATTTATGGGAGGCTGTGATAATGTATGCTCTGGTTATTGATTTGAACTCTATTTTCATCGATAAGAATTTGTAAAGAACTATGGAATCTTTTAGTTCATAAGTAGCTTTGATTTTATAGGAAAGGGGATTATATTGGGATCAAAGCCTGAAGAAAAAGTTCTTGCTTTTATTTTTAGTAAACAGTTTGGTTGGAACTTTGCTTTAGAACCTAAATAGGAGTAATGAGGCCCTTGGGAAAGAGTTTAGTGACCAAAAAATATTTTTGTGAAATTTCTGAGTTATTTCAATCAGATACTTCCTAAAGTGTAATCAAACCATCACTTACTACTTTAGCATCACCTTCTAAACAAGACCAAGACCCAGCCCATTCAGACCACAAAGGCATCCAGAAGCCTATTTATAATTAAACATTTTTTAACTTACACATCAAATTAAAAGAAAACAACAAAAGTGATGTTTTGTAGACAGTAAATGTTACAATGTACACTAGAATGGAACAGAATTGCACATCAGTTGCATCAATATAAATCATGAGTTCTACTAACAAAGTCCATTACTAAATCCAGGACAAGTATTTTTTAAAATTTTTTCAGTTTCTGTGTTCAGGCATTAGGTATTTTATAATGATTTACAGCTGCATAAACTTTTGTGAGCCATTACTCCATGAGCTGTAATCTTTTTTTTTACTTTCTTAAAGATACCTTCTTTTCTTGTCTAGATTGCCTCATAGTGGTGATTAAAATTGATGCTTAAGCAGATATACCCGAGGAGTCAAAAGTGTTGAAAAGTCTTATACGTCCTTGTTTATCTGTTTTTGTGCTTTCTCGTACAACTAAAATATTCTCTGCATTAAACTTGTATTAAATTTTTACTTTAGCTCATTATTTCCATTACATATCCATTAATTATAGTTAAAATAAAATAATTTGAAAGCACTCTAGCAATGAAAATGTTCTCTTTAGTCCCTAGTTTTTTCTTCTTTATTAAGAATATCAAGTAAAAAATTATAATAATCATTTAAAAAGCACAGTTTAACCAAAAAATGTGTCCCTGAGGAATAAAGCACAGATTAACCAAAAAATTGGTAACTGAGGGAGCAGGACTTTTCTAGTCCCAATTCTGGCTGCTTTAGTTTGTTTTTGTTCTTTTCCTTTTGATGCTTCTCAAATTATAATGCTTTTTTAACCATTGTTTGTTTTACGCCATGATTTGTGTGCAGATTAATATTTAATCTAAAAAAAAATCAAAATATAGCGATGACCTAATACCTGTGTATTCATTAGTGATGTAGCTCTGTGTTTATGAATTTTTTACTTTCCATATGGCGCAGTGGCACAGCCTAAGCTTTCTCCTTCACCTCCCAGAACAAGCTGTGCAGAAAAACATTAACAGTGTCTGAAGGTCAGATTCACCACAGATCACCAAGAGCAGAACAGTGCCAGTCTCTCTGTGGTCACTGTGCAGTTGCTCATATTGATCCACCTGTGTCCCAGATTAACTTTTGCTGAAGACCTAAATATACTAAGACTTTCTGTGGGGAAAATAAATGGTAGCAAAACTCCACCTGCCACTTCAAATCAGTCACTTTTCCTATGGTGCAATTAGCTTCCTGTATTCCACTTCTGTTTGAAGGAGTTCTGGACGTAAGATGAGAAAACTTGGTACATTTAGCAGCAGAGGGAGTTTCAGATATTTTGAAAGAAATAGGCTGGGTCTGGCCAGGACACAAACTTAAACATCCCTATTCTTGAAATACACAATCACAGTGGTAATTTTATTGATTGCAAGTGGGTACAAACTTTTTCCTTTTTTTCTGAATGATATAAAATAATTACAGAACAGCAGTGAGTGGCATGGAGCTCTGGATATCACCTGGTCTACTCCCAGGATCAGAGCTAGAACAGATTGCTTGAAGTCGTGTCAAGTCAGGTTTTGAGTAACTCCAAGGAGGGAAACACTGCAGCCTATCTGGGAAATCTGTTCCTAGAGTTAAGCACCCCTACAGTAAAACAACACAGAACAAAGCAAAACAAAACACCAAACAAAAAAAAATCCAAACAAAAAAACCATTTTATTATTTAAATGGAATTGGTGTTTACATGGAATTGCACAAGTTTCAGTTTGTGCCCGTTGTCTCTGTGCTGTCACAGGGCACCACTGAGAAGCATCTATGTCTGCTTACTTCATCCCTTCAGAGTGTATGCATCAGTTGATGAGCGCCTTTAACAGCTGGGAGGCTCTGATCTGTAATAAACATGGCCATATAATGAATTTACATCAATGCTTCTTCCATGGCACATGAAATTCTCCATTCAGATCTGTGCCAAACCTGCCTGGCCACCAAAACTCATAAAATGAAGATGTCACTTCCCCATACAAAACCTGTCCAGAGTTTACTGCCATATTGCAAAGTTACTCTCTGTTTGCAATGTTCTTCATTTACTGTGTGCCTCCCCTGAGGTAGTTGGGATGGATCTGCAGCCATAGAGAGGCCTGTAGAGGCTGCATATTGAACAAAAAAGTACTAGATACTAATAGCGAGTGCTCTGACAGTTATTCCCTTATTACAAATAAAATTAGTGGATACTGAAAATAGGGAGATATGGATATTTGTGAAGTTACTGGACATTAAAAATACATAGAATTATCTATGAGGAACTTCTGTCATCCGTGAGTACAAAATTGCAAGCCATACATTGACCTGTCAAGAACAGGAGAACACTAAACAGTGCTCATTAGATGAGAATCATCATCTATAGGTACTAAATTTAGAAGAAAGACACTGGAGGGGACAAAGTGTTCAATACATGTAGCAATACATGAGGGAGTCAATTGAGGCCGCTAAAATTCTGCCTTGAACTAAGCTTGCTTTATTTTGCTTTCTTTCTGTTGTTTCCCTAACAGTCAGCAGTTGCAAAAAAAATCAGAGAAAAGGAAGAGAAGAAAGAGATCTTTTACAGGGACATTAAATTCCAAATACGAATATTATACAAAGACACAGGGAAATTTGATGCTATTGCTTTTTACCTACCTTCAAGTCAATTCTGAAATCTTTGAACTACAGAAGCATCTGTCCTGTATGCCTAGAGATTTCATCTGTCCCACTTTGCTATGTAATTAGTGGAAACACATAGAGCACTTAAATCTAAAAATATCATCTTTCAAAACATTAGAAGTAGACATGTTTTTATAGTCTTCTGGTCTCTCAAACTCCCTCATTTTCAGTTTTGACAGGTTCTTATTACAGTTTTTCTCTTCACTCTACTGTATTTAAGGATCTGTCAATGTTTCCATTCTAAGTTCCTATTTTAATAGCTTTTAAGCTTAATTACATTGCAAAAAAACAAGGAAGGAAAGGAAGGGTGTTTCAGAGCAGCAGCAAGAAAAGGATTGAGTTAGTAAACAATATTTTTATTCAGTTTTGTAAAGTGCTTTGGCTTGTACATATTGTATTATACTTTTGAATGTGAACATGTAGCATAGGTATATATTATATGTTTTCTTCATATTCATAGTGGTAGCTTTCTGAAAGAATTTCAGTGCCACCTAACTGTGGTTTGTATCATTTCTTTGAACTGAAAACTATGGACTGTGAAGCAAAAAGAAAGTATATATGTAAAATGGATGGAAAATTATTCTGAATAATATTTTTCTATTGTCTATTGGTCCCTGAATTGCACCAGGCTCAACTTGTTCTTGTCACAAGCTTTCTTGTATTTGTGCTACCAGCCACACAGACAGCAGAGTAGTTCAGGTTACTACCACTCCAGTTTTTCATAAGAAAAGAACACGCTATATTTCCTCATAGTAATGAAATATCTTTAGAGTTAATCCAACTACAGGGGCAATTTGTTAAGCAGTTTGAAGATTTTACTCTGTGGTCCCAGTTAAATATCCAAAGAAAATGACTATTTGTAAGTTTTAATTAGTTTAACAAATAACATTTCCCACAGAATTACAAATAATTTATCTTTTTGTATCCATGTAAATTATTATCTACGACATTCTACATGACTTCTCTGCACTATCTTTCTTCCCAGGAATGGTATTCAGGACAATATGTTTTATTATTTGTCCTTGATACAGTACTTCATATACAGTTGTGTAGGCACTCACTGAGTCTTTTTAGGGAAATAAGTTGTGATTCAAATCAGAAGTATAGGTTTAGGTAACAGTGCATTGAAGTCTACATTTTAGAAATACATTCTCTTCTTCACACATTATCTTGCTGTTTGAAGAAGCGTTCCACCACATCTTATCAATTTTCAATTCAAGCAGGATTTATTTGTGTGAAAACAGATACACAGCCACCTACAATAACCCCAACTTCCATCCAGCTGCTTTTTCAGCTTACATAATTACCCTTTAATATCTATCAGGCACATGTGGGTGTATTGGACCTCTTCAGGGACATACAGACTAGACATTAATACTTGAGGAGGTAAGTGTAGGATCTTGCTTTTTAGTATTTCTATGAAACTGCATTTCCCTTTTTTTGACTCAGTTACTGAACTATAAGTATCCCATATATATTCCTTAGCCCTAATTAAAAGAAAAAGCTGAAAAGCTCAACCATTTTAAGCTGCTGATAACACAAGATATTTGATCTGCTGTCTATGTCTTTAATATCTGCTGACAACTAATTATCATTTGAGCAAAAAGTTAATGAATTTGGATTATAACTATGATTCATTTCTCTGTTGTTGTTTTAAATGACTGCCTGTTCGTTCACCACACAGGTAGAATATGACAAGATATCAGTGGCCTAAAGGCTCTTCTTTGCTTAAGGCTCTTCAAACTCTGACTTTCAGCATCATTTTCCCTGAAAAGAAACTTCATCTAAAAATCTTGGTAATATAAATACTTAAATACATGCTACCAACTCATCCACATATTCCCAAGGAGAAATATAATGATCGAAAAGTAGTGAAGAAAGAAAATACCCAGGACGTTAGGAAAGAGAAGCTTCATGACGGAAACTCTAATCTTCCTGAGAGAGTTCTGCAAGTCACTTCTTTTCAATTTTTGCATAAATCATGGTCTAATTTATGAGTAGTAGGCTCATAATGGCAATTAGAGGGCTGGTTATAAAGTAGAAAAGGAAAACAATTATAACCTTGAGTAAATAGTAAAACCAAACGGCAAGATCATTCCTTGACAAAAGGAGTTTGTTCCAAAGCAGCATTGTTTAAATAACTGAGCATATTACATGAGTGTTTAGAACATAATGATTTGGCCACACACCTAAACAACTCTCAGTCTTCACACACGTTTTCTTACAGAGAACATGATTAACAAAACAGTCCAGTACCCAGAAACATTAAATGTTATGTGCTTTGTGGACTTTAGGCATGAGACTTGCTTTTCTGTATCTATGTGTGCAGTTAGATGTGGTTTCAGTGACAAACAGCTGAAATTTCCATCCCTCATCTCAGGCCTCTTGCTTTACAGGCAAAAGATTCAGGAATCCAATTTGGGTGAAAAATAGCCCTGTTATTTCACCTAAGCTTTGTTGTCTGGATTTTTTTTTTCTTTTTTTTCTTTTTTTTTTTTTTGCTGGTCCCATCCCCTTGTCAGCAGGTCATACAGATGCAGTCATGCCTGTGCCAGAGCAGCCCAGGAAGGACTGGAGTGATACAGGTGCTCACAGCAATGTCCAGGACAGCACACACAGCCAGTCTCATTTTCCTGCCTATACATGCTCTGCACCAGTTAGGGCAGATGGTTTACCACACAAGTAAATGAAATGGTGCCTTGTAATCCCAGCTGGGATTTCAGTAGGATGCAATCAGCTGAGCTATTCAGCAGCAAGTCCCTGGCTGGATTTTAGCCTCCCTCAAGTAGCTGCCCCAAGCAGTCCCTAAGCATCTTCGGAGCTTCAGCAGGTCCTGCTACACTGTCTGCATGCTGCCACTGTGTTTTAAAGGCTAACATCATTGAATGGATGAAAGCATTTCTGGGATAGCTGACTTCACTATATGGGGGAAATACGCCTATTTATTTTCCTGATGGAGAAATAATCCTTGATTAAGTGGTACAGCACATGGGAGTCTTACCTCAGCCAAAATCTCTGGGCATTATCACTGAATTAGTCACAAGATAAGTAATAATTGCTATGCTCAGTGACATGTAGCCATACAGCAATAAACTGTTTCAAGGCTCTAGGAACCAAGTCAATTTTTAAATTAGAAAGAAGTAGAATGTGAAAGAAGCTCCCAAGGCATTGTGGGAATGCTGTAACATTAACCCAGATATTTTGGATAGAAAAATTTTCTCAGACTCTAGAATATGAGCATGTGCTTCAATTGTATATTTTAATTTATAGCATATACTGCATTTTAAGTGATGCTTAATATTTTTTAAATCTACCAGTCAGCACTCATGATCTCTCTGGAGGCTACAAAGATCTACACATGTGTTGTCAGAATTCATTTTGCACTGGAAAATCTCCTTTACAGGGAATATTCTTCCTTATCTGTCATAAATCTAAAATAATTAGGGTGGATTTTCAATAGATTATAATCTGTTGCATGTAGGTTTAGTGATCTTTGTAGCTCTATTGTGAAATTTATTACATTTCAAAATTTAAGAGGAATTTTTGATTCCTTTGGCATTTCCTCTCATATTATGTTCTGACACTCTCCAGTCTGTCAGTCTCAGAAACCAATGGGCTCTCAGTATTTACATGCTAATTGATCCCAGAAAAGGAGAATAAGTCTATGTGGATTTTTAAAAAGTTAGATATATTTTGCAGAAAATTAAATTTTGTGCAGAAAGTTTAACAAATCATTCATTATTTGGAAAAATTAAGTATGGTGGAAACAGGCTTTCTAATGGCATTAGTTAAAAAAAAAGAGAATAACAGTAGTCTAAAAAACAATGCTACAATTAATCCATATTGTCATGATAGAAGGTAACAACACTCTCAAGATCAATGATCTTCAAGTCTCTGCCTAACTTTATGAACACACCTCAATCCATAAATGACCATAAATTTGCTATCCAATCAGCAGTCTCAGTGGTGTATTTCTAAGCAATATATGGCAATGAAACTATATATCATCCAGCCAAAAGGCACTCTAGGTCAGAACAAGGGATATCTGTCCTGTTTGCATTTCACATACTTTCAATTACTGTAGAACCTCGGTCGCTGCTGTTCAAGGTTCAGATTTGCTTCACTTTGAAAAATAGACACCATATTTCCTCATGAAAATTTTATGCCATTTTATCTATAAAGAAAGCCAAAGCATCCCTTTTTTTAAGTAATACGAAAATTAGTATCACAAATCAGTATCACACTATTACTGATTATGGGTTATATTCCTTGTCTTTTAACAGTATCAGTCTCATGCTCTCATTTGGACAAGAGGTTAATTTAAAAGAATTTTAAATGTAATGTTTCTCCCTAGTGAATCATAGCGAGAAGGAAAGAATTTGACAATACTTATGAAAAACAACACGAGTGATCTATCACTGCTTTTAAATCGTAAATTCACTTACCACTGGGAAAGACACTGTCTCTAATAAGATCTAGTAGTGTATAACACAAATTTTACAATGGCATATTATCATTATCAGTGAAAATCACATTACTCTTGTATTAGTGACTTCCATGTAAGTACATTTTCTACATATATATCTGAGATTCCTGTATTTCTCATTTTTCTTTTCAATGGCTGTGTACAGTTACTGTCTGTACAGGAAATAAATGAAAGTCAGAGGGAAAATAATCATAAATATAATGGACACAGGAAGCTTAAAAATATACCAAGGCTTCTTTTCAGTAGACTAGCCTTGAAAAAGAAAAAAATGTTACAGCAAAGTAAGAAGTTGAGGCATTTGATATTTGTGAAGGCTTCTAATGAGTATCCTTTAACCTTGCCCTCCCCTTCCACTTTCCTCCAGCTAAATCTTTTTAAAACATTATTACTCCGGTTTCTGATTTTCAAAATTAACAAGTAAAATCTTCTAAGTTAATTAATAAGCCATTTAAATCCAATTATTTAGAAATATTTAGTAAGATTAGCACCAACATTAATATCTGTAGCACTTTACTGGACCTAATATACTAGTGGGCTTTTTTTTTCCTCCTGCCATAGTGGCCTGTGATCTATGTACAGTCACTAACATGATTTTGTATGTGTGCTCACTGAGTATTATCTCTCCTGATAATGTGAACTTATGTTCACAGCAGACATAATAAGCCTAGAGGTTGGAAATGTACCATTCAAATTTTACCAAACTGTCATTAAATTAACTGTGCTGAAATAATTTAAACATATTTAAGGCATTTTAAATTTGGAGGTTTTAAATAAAAAACTCAGGAAGATATATGAGAAAAGTTTGTTATTTTCATATCTGTGTATGACTTAAGGTCCCATTGCACCAATTTCCCTCATTACATAGTCTGAAAAGTGATGATATGGTACTGTACTAATGTAAACAGGAGATATGGTGTGAGAGAAGCATGGTTATGTTGGAATCAGAACAGGCACATTCTGAAGCTGCTGTTTGATGTAGCTTCCACAAACTTTCCAGTTTTACAAAGTTCTCAAACCATTGAGCAGAAGGATCTTTCATGACCCCCTTTTTTGTTATTTTTGTAAGAGTGACCTCTTTCAATGTTCTCAGATCAACGCATTACTTATTCTTTGACAGAAACAACATTCACTGTTCAAAGGAACCTCTCAGGCTTTTTTCTGTGACTGTTTATTAATCTCATATTTTTACCCTGGTATTTTTTGCAATTTCTTACACTTTTCACTTTCATCCTCAAAAATTTTCTCAGCTCTTTCATGTGTATAGCAGCTACATAACACCAAGAACATCTGCTGGTGTAGTCCATTTGTCACTACTAAGCCAAGTGACATATACTAACTGGTAATTTTTTTTCTTTTTTTTAAGAAACCCTTCTTCCCATGGAACATTTAGTCTTCATGGTTTTTAGTTTAGAACTGAAAAGGTTTTCTGTAGAACTATAGGTTTTCTGCAAAGTTATCATTATCCAAAAATTAATCAGTATTTCTTCTTTGTCAAGCAAAAATCAAGACAACTTTCCTCACACTAAAAATTGAAAAAAGTAGGTTCCAGATTAGAAAGAGCCCAAATAAGCCTACAACTAGTGTCAGCCTATTTTGATAATTCTTTATCCCTCCTCTTTACAGAAATTAACATTGTCATGGCTTAACCCCAGCCAGCAGCCCCAGGCAGCCACTCACTCACTACCTTACCAGCAGGATCAGGGAGAGAATCAGAACAGTAAAAGCCAGAGAACTGATGGATTGAGGTAAAGAAAGTTTAACAGGGAGAGCAAATCCAAAACATAGCCCCATACTAGCCATTATAAAGAAAATTATCTTTACTCCAGTCAAAACCAGGGCAATATCCACAAATTTCTTGGACTCATTGACAACTTCTATTTTTGTGATATATTACTATACAACTTTGAAACACTTTTATTTTTTACTCTTTTATTGTCAGTAATTTTTTAAAGCTTCCTTTCTCTGACTCTGGTACATCTTTGCTCTGAATAAAGCTTAAAAAGTATCAACATTGATGTAGCTTTAATTTACCTTAGACCTTAAGTAGATTCAGGAGAAATTATGCTAAACACTTCAGACCTCATGACTGACATCTCTGTAGCTTCAGACTAATCTTTGACAACTTATCTCCTTGTTTTAGGATTTCTCCTTATTTTTATTCTGATTTCATGCATCACTAAACTGAAAAATTCCTGTCTTGGAGCAAAATATACACTAATTTTTGCTCTGACAACCTTGTAATGGGGATTCTAATACTTATTACATTTTTTTTTCTAGGTAAAAATGAAGGAAAGTAAAAGACCCCCTGTGATAACATTGTCTGAGTTATAGGACGAGAGGTGCTGTCTTTCACTGTTATGTGTTTAACAGGAATTCCAATTAGGAATAAACCATGTATTTTATCTCTGCACTGAACAACTTTCAGATGAAAAACAGTATTTCTGGAGATTTAAAATTCCTAGTACTTCAGGAACTAAGTTCAGCCTTCAGAAAGATACATCAACTGAAGTTTTTATCACCAGATTCCTCTTAGTAGTGAATTTATCTTGAATCAGTTTTTGAATGCTTCCTCACTTTCACATGCAAGGCACAGTGTATTGTAGTTGTGTTTTTGTGTTTTGTTTGGCATTTTCATTCTGTGCCCCTTCTCAGGATCAAGACCCACACAACAGTTCTTTGTTGTCCACTGATTACCCACTCAGGGATATCTTACATCCTCTGTCATATTCCATTAATACACAGCATTTCTAAACTCTAATGTCGGCTTAAAAAACTCATGCAATTCAGACTATTGAATTTAAGCACATGTGCTTTTTCCTTTAAGACATTATTCCTGCTTGATGCTTGACTTCTGCATTATGGCTCGACTGCACTTTCATGTGGCACTGAGATAAAAGCATATACTAGAAAGTATAATCCAGATTTCATACTGAAGAGAATCCCCTGTGCCTAATACAGAGTCCTATAAAAGGAAATACTTGCAACCACAGCAGTAAATGGATCCTTATTTATTAAAATTCATTTATTCCTTAGCAAGGGACTTCCTGTTCAGCTGAATATAATTTGCTGTAATATTAATGAAAAATATTGTCACTGTAAAAACATAATATTGAAAGGAACTAATTCAGACATTTCCAACAGGACCCCAGAGTGCAGAGAACTGTGTAATAAAAGTGACTATATACTGGTCGGATAATAAAACTGTTCATTTGCAGATCATATCCTCAATTTTTTAACTTTTAATTCTGCAGTTAATGTATTTTAATTTAACCCCATCTGTCTACTACTTTTTCCTTACATGTGTGTTGATTTCTGTATGCATGTGCTTTTTTGGGGTTTTTGGTTGGTTTGTTTTTTTTTTTTTTAATGTAGATAATTCTCTTCCATGAATGAGGTATCATTTTAGGAAATAAGACATAAAAATTTAAAAGACAATTCTACCAAATCATTGGAGCTAAGCTCACACATGGGAATTTTTTTATGAGTGTTACATGGCTTTTCCTTTACTGCCATTCACATAGGTTTGTGAACAGATAAAAAGCCTATTGCCTATATTCATAAGTATTGAACTTGTGGCACCATATTATTTGCCCTGTCATCCATTTGGCCTGAAAATTGATTGCACAAATGGCTTTGCAATAGGTAGCTCTACCTTGCTGGTAGCTTCTCTCCAGGTCACTGCAGGGAAGGAGTTCTATTACCCTTTTCAGCTCATTAGTTATGTAAATAAACAATGTTTCTCTTTACCTTGACACATCACTTGAATTAATTTTCAGATGACCAGTTGCATTTCTTTCCATGGGCAACTTGCCTCTCTTCAGAGCCCAGACATGTTCCTTTGTAGTACATAGGGTAAATATCACTCAGTGATATGAGGTACACTGAGTAAAGGCAAAATATAACTTTGGATATTATCTCCAGGTGGTTATTCCCAATAACATGCTTTTTTAATACATTTATTTATTATGTTTATCATTACTTTAATAATATTAGATGAGAAAGTACTGTAGTTTAGAGACTTCATCTTGTTTTCCTTCAAATTATCCAAAAAGCTGTTCTTTCTTCCCACTTTAAGTCCCTATGTAATGCATCCTTTATTTCAGTGTGTAACAAAATGTAGCTTACCTTTCTGTATATTACCTTTCCTACATCATAGCCCCTTTTCTAATTTCTGTAATAATTTTCAAGCTGTTTATCTACCTAGTTTAGTTCTGGCACCCTTTCCCAGAAATAATTTTACTTGAGAAACAAATTCCTTACAATTTTTGTATCATTAACTTAATTTAAAAAATAATCTTACTCTACATTCCAATCCTTTGAGTAGCTTCCCAAGGCTTTATCTGTAATCAAGGCACTGAGCTTTGAGCTTTTTTCTCAGGTCCAATATCCAAGAGCAATGTTGGTAAAAAAGAGTCAATTTTCTATAATGTTCAGGAACACCTCCATTGACCATGTTTAGAATTTATTATTCAATCCATGCCATATTATCCAACAGTGGCATGGTTTTAGAAGGAATTTTCTCATTTGCTAATATTTCAAATATATCTTCCCAAACCCAGATCTGAGACTTCCTGCAATCCTTTCAGACTTAAAGACTTCCTTAACTGATCAGACTGAAAGAAATCAGCTCCAAGGAGTTGATTAATTTTAAATATTGAGCCTAATATTTTCAGAACCTAAGTATTATCAAAACACAGCATTCACAGTTAAATTTCTCTCTATTTTGGGCTTCTCAGCAGTTCTTAAAGTACCAACATGAACTATGGTGTGAGCAGAGTAATAAATGTTCCAGTGAGGAAGCTGCAGCAGACACTGCCCCATCTGGGAAATGCTCGCTTAAGAGAAGGACTGGAGAAAAATTTGAAGGGAAGGGTACTCTTAACACAGACAATTATGGTAAAATTCTGGTTAACTTGTATGTGAAAGCCAGAAGAAAATCAGGCAAATGCCTTCCTAATGTAAAGTATCAAAATTGTATAATTAATTGTGCTTTAAAAGCATGTGAAAAAGGAAATGACAAAATTGCTGTCATATATTGAACTAGCTGAGCCTTTGTTTTAACATTAAATTAACAGTGTAATTACAGAAACAACTGCAGCATTTCACTCATAATATTAGAAACATCAAGGTTTACATTGCTATTTATACAATACACACCTCAAGCAAAAAAATGAACAAAAAGGAAAAAACTGTAGAGATTGTTCAAGAACAGCTCCGCCAACAAAAGAAGTGGTTCTTAAGTGAACCAAAGTGCAGAAAAATGCACTCAGCTTTAAAACTCTTGATTCAGGACTTCAAAAGCATTTTCCTTTCTCCTTAAATATAGAGGACAGGAACTTCTTATTGTAGATTGTGGCTTAATGCTCTTTAGTATGACGTTGAAACCTTGCTAGAAAAAAAGAAACACCTGCCATGCCTTTAATGCACATTCTGGAAGCTCAGAAATGTCTCTGCAGCTGCTTTCATTCTCATAGCAGGGTGATTGAAAAAATGAGCATCCATGCCCCAGGTTCTTAACAGCACTCCATGGATCTCTGTGGTAGATTTCTCTGCAGCACTATTATCCATGTACTGTTAACTTAGATTTTGCACTTAGCAAGTGGAGAATTTTGATCAATAGGAGGGATTCTACTCAAGGGACTCTGGATAGGCATTAAAATTGCTGAAGCAACTAACAGAAGTCTCAAGGAGTCTTGACAAATTACCAGCTGCTGCTCCTGTCACATTCTTAGCAATAAACTGGCTGTGAGCAGAGAACTGCATCAGAAATGGATAAAACATGAAACAGTTAAGGCACTGCAAGGTAGCACCTTTCTCATTTTGTAAGATATATCAATTTCCCATTAAAAGATTCATAGGATGAGCCCAGAACATGATGAGGAACCTTTAATGTCTCACTGAATATTATGTTAGTTTATTATTTTTAGCATTTAGAATTACCACAGAGGATTTCTATGCCAGGTCTATATAGAGAAAAAAATCTTCTATTTAAATGAATACAAATTATTCACACTTATGAGACAAAGAACAAATAAGGTGAAAATTGAATTCAGGTAAAATCAGAGGATCACAAATGTTAAAGGGCCACCTTGTTTGTCATTACATGAGTTTATTACTTTCTAACCAAAAATATTGAACATAACCTGATTGAACTATTTATAGTCTTTTCACTTCATCTTCTAGCAACTGAATAAGGATCAACAATTTTGTAATTCAAACAGAGGCAGAAAATTGAATGGAAAGGAACAAATAAAATTGCATTTTTTCCTTCCCAAGAAATTATTTTTAGATATAACGATTCTGCTCTCAAAAATGTGCAAATAATACATTTTCTATCAATGTTGGTTTTGCATCCATTTTGCTAGGCACTGCTCAAGCACATGCAGTTCTCACGTGAGGATGCAGGTTGGTACAACAAACGATGTTCATATAAGCAGGTTTCTTTCTTTGTGAAAGATTTATTATTTATTATTTAAACGTATTTATTTAAGCTTATTTATTTAAACTTATTATTTAAAATCCAGAAGTTAAGATGAAAAGCTTATGCTTCCTGTGCAGAAATGTTGGCACTGTGAGTTTGTCCCAGGACACATTGCTGGTCATGAGACACAAATACTGCATATAGGAGTATTAGTGAGTTTGATGCTCAATATTTATTGTATATACAATACAAATATTTTCTCTGATGTATGCCAAAGCTCTCATCAGATCCTCTTCAAATGATAAACACTGTTCATAGAATAAGACAGGAGTTGATTTGCCCATTTTTAAGTAAGAGGATATAAATACATTTCTTAGTTAAATGCACAATTCAGAAAAATTATATCTAAATCATTGTAAGATATAGTCTAAATTTCTACTACAGGAAAAAATAAATTCCCCTTGTTTATAAATAGCAGCTTGAAAAACTGTATTTAATGAAATTTCCACTGACTGATTTGATCACCATGGAATATCTTCATAGCTTGTGATTTATAGTCAGGCAAAGAGTCACGGGAAGTGTTTATCACATCAATGGTGATATATTAGCAACTTTGATTTGGTGGACAAGATCTGAGGCCAAATTATGCCCTGAGAAACAGATGGGGTGTGAATGGGAGCTGTGTGAAACAAACTAGCAGAAAAACGAGGCTGTAAACTGGACTGTGCAGTACCCAGGACTGAATCATATAATGTTTCCTCATTCAAACTAGAAACCTAGAAGCCAATGAAACTCACAGATGTTTTACAATACACAAACCACTTCGTTGGCCATGTCCCTGGTCACAAGGTTTCTAGTATTTTCTGTCTCCACTAAATCATTTCAGTGAGACTGCCTGCTAACTGGCTTTTTTTAATGTTGAGTTGTTATTCTTCCCTTCCTCATCTCATTTACAGATTTCTCACAATTTCAGCTGTCATCTCTTTGTTTTACAAGTGTATGTGGTTTTACCTAAGTTGCTTGGAAAGCTGGGCTTTGATTTGCCATACAGGCAACTGAAGAAGTTCATTGCTAATAGCTTCCTGAACAATTGCTTTCAGTAGATGTTTTACAAGGCTTTATTTTCACCCCTTTTCCAGTTCAAGAGAACATAGATAATTAAATTTGACACTTCTGTCATGACAGTGCATGTCTAATGTATCATGCAGGAAAAGCCTGAGGGAGTCTGCAGACCTGTGTCATTCCTACATGCAATTCAGAAACACATCAAGTTTCCACAGTGTTTTGAGATGCTTTTGTGAGCATTGTGCATGTTGCAGACAAAGCCATCTCATTTTTGGTGCCTCCAGTGTCCTTTTCTCTCTTCCTCTCCTCCTGCAAACACCATGAATTTCCCTCCTCTCCATTAAATTGTTTTGGAAACCGATATATTTCAGCAATTTTTGTTGGGTAAGTCTCCCATTTCAGTAAACACATTGCTAGGACTTCTGTCATGTACACTGCAACTTCATAGTCCTCAGAGCTCTGTGGATGTCGAAGTTGATTTTGCCCAATCCTTTCTCTAACATTTAGGAAAACACACCCTATTTTTTTCATTATCTGACATTTATGGTTTTGTAGGGATTTTTATCAGACAGTAATTTTTATGACCTTTGAACTATTTGATATGATTTTGTATATTAATATTTTTAATGATAAGCAAAAGTAACATTGAAAATGTTTATACATATTTACATAATATCACATTCATATAAACAGTTTCTAACATTAAGGATCCTTAAATATTTGTTCATAGAATTTCTTTTTCTAGGTACTTGCAAGTATAAGTCAATATTTATTTACCTGCACTGAAGCTTCTGTCTGTGCAAGACAGATGTCAGTTTATTTTAATGTCTGCAAGCTGTATTATCTCCAATCTTAAACACAGAAAGTATAAACATCAGATTCAACAAGATCATGTGGTATAAATCCCTTTCTTAGAATGAAACACGCTTTACTTTGAGAACAGACCTTCATAGATTTTTGATTTTAGAATAAAAACTCTGGCAACCAATATAAACTATTATTTCTAACATTTATTTTCTGATATTTTTAAACATTTCTATAAAATAAATATATTTTTTTTTTCCTTCCTTTTCTCCTTTTCTTCGCTCATGACAGATAGCTAACGCCTGGTTTATAGCAATATATTTTAATTTATTCTGGACACCTGCAACCTGTAATTGATTTGGCCCTGATATAAATTTCGCGACTCAAATCCATCTGTTACACTGCCTTCAATGGTATTCAACTTTTCCTTTAGTTATGGTGTCTTGCCTTAGTAGGGAATTAATTGATTATATTGTTGCTGTTTAAATTCTTTCCATTTATACTTCCTTCCTTCCATTGCTTCAAAAGACTGAGTATAACCACAAGATAAAATTATGCTACAATTTGCACAACCATCATCCTAGTTAAGTGGGGATTGAATATCTGTAGACTGAAATGGGTATGTTTATTTAAGGGTTCAGACTACTTCTAGGCACTGAGCCAACTTCAGCACCAAAGAATCATAGGCTGCCGGGCATTAAAGGAAAATAAATCTTTCAGCTTATAATATATTTGACTTTAATTGGTGCTTTTTAAAAGGAGAATATTTTGATAGTACTGATACCCCCTTCCAATTATCTTCCGATTTTTTGCTATGTCCTGCTAGTTTCAAGCTCAATATGCTTAATTTCCCCAATTTTCTAATTGGAATCGAATAGAAGTATTTCTAGGATGTTGAGCTTTAGAGTTCTGATCTTTAGTGTAGAAAACCAGTGATGTGATCCCCATTTGGAGTAATGAGGATAAGGTTCCTCTAAGATCCCTGACCTCAGCAATTACTGAGGATACCTCTGTCAACCACATTCAGGAGAATGACCAAAAAATATAGAACTAATTAAAAGTGCCATAAAACTGTCTTCTAAGAAGACTCATTTTTAACTACAGAGAAAAGCCTCTACAGGAATATAGGAGGAAAAAGAATAATTTACTTTAAAAACTTTAGGAGATAAGTAACCCTCATCCTCCTGTACTACATCATTAAATACCCACAATAAACGTATATTAACCACTAAGAAAATTTTCTGTATGCTCTGGGGCAAAAGCAGGGTTATTTCTTATGGGGAACATATTAAATAGAGATATTAAGTATACACTGCACTGTATATATTTATAAATAATAAAATATTTCTAATAAATCTATGTATTAAAATGTGCAAATTATTTATTGTATATACATATGTTATGCTATGCTTTTGATCCTGGGCTTTTATTTCTTGTTACTATAATAGAGGAGATGCATGTACCGTTTTTAGTGAATACCATCAGGTTCTTCCTATTTTTTCTTTTTCTCTGTGATTGAATGAGCAATACACTGAGGACAGAATAACTACCTGTTTCAGGCAATTCCATGCTCCTTTGCTTGTCTTTACTGTTTATTTTACACTGAACATCACAGCTCTTAAACTGAAACAAAAAAAAAGGTTTAATAAAATATGTATACACTAGATTAGACGTTGATGAAATGCTCTATGCCAGTAAGAAAGAAGCTTTGCATCACAAGAATCACTGAGAATCATGGCAAGGATCACTGAGATTGCTCAACAACTCATAAGGGAGGGAAGAAGACATGTACTTTTCTACTACTTCCAGGGATACTGCCACAGAAATTAAGCCCAAATTTGAGAATAAAATTCCATCAAATGAATTATATTAAATGATTGTTTCTATGTCTCAGTATTTTCAGGTTGGGCACTTTTGTTTGCTTTTTCATTTAATGGAAAAGTCTTTTAACATTTCTTCTTGTTAAATACGTATAATATTCCGAAGTTCAGTTCAGTGGAGATAAAGACTTCTGGATAATCATCTGAAAGCCTTAATTTCTTTTAGTTTTCTGTAAAACATTCCTAAACTGTCAGTGAGTGCCATTGTTTCTCTGAATGCACAGAGATTAACTTTAGGGACTGAAACATGACATTAACAAGGACTGCCATCACCCTAAATCACTTAATCTTTCGGATTCCTCATCTTGACTAGTGAGATGGGAGTAATGCTTCTAATTTATTCTGAGCAGGCTTGCAGGGTTAATTAGTCGTGTTATCAGATCATCAGTCAGCTTAGAAGGGACCCAGCAAGATCATTAGTACTAGTCCTGATCAAAGTTGAATAAACAGTGGATCAGACCTGGCTGTCATAGTACTTTGATGTATTTACGATAATTAGTTTTAAATAAGTAACAATATTAATAACAATCATTTTGGTGAAAAAAAGTAATGGTGGCTTCATATTGTGACTGTGGAATAAAGTAAGTTTGGGAGGAAGCATCATCACAAGAAAACTTAGTCTTGAGTTTATCATTTCAGGATTTGCCTAGTTTCTACACGCAGTTCAAGCAGGAACTTACAGCTACCTAGTAAAGAACAGATTAGTTTCAATTACCATTGGACAACATATGCTGAAAAAGACCATGGCATTATGGTATTTTGGGCTGAACTAAAACTATTTAAACTTCATATTTTTACATTAACTTGATTTAAGAAAAACGTTTTGGAATTATTTCTTTTCAACTAAAAGGTATTTGTTTACATGTGATTGAAGTATTTCTAGTGCAACCTTATACCAGAATACATGGCAGAAAATCCCTATTTTCCTGAACTATAAGTTCTCTTTACAATATTTTAACTGTTGTAGTAAAAAAAAATCTATTTGAGAATACTTTGAAATTATCTGTCTTGAAATTATGTGGGATATTAAGAAAAAGGAGAACCTTGTTCTGAGAATTCACCGATGGTGTAATTGGCATTAATTTGTGAGTTAATATGCTGGTATTGTACCTGACTGATTGTATCTTTTTTCAAAGCTACAGTAGGAACAGTAAATTCACAAAATAAATTTACAATTTGGTAACTTATTAGACCAAAATCTGATCAGTCATTTATCTTCTAAAAAGGACATAATATCTTTCTGTAGCTTGAGGATCCTGAGCTGTTATGAATTAATATATGTCTTATTTAAAAAATTATCTTATTAAAAACCAAAATTGGTCACTTTAAGTAGCAGCATTTCTGAGGCAATAATCCTTACATTTTCTGTTTTGTATATTGCTGGCAAACCTCTGGCATTGCCTTGCCAGTGAATTTTTTGTTATGAATACAAGCTGATTTTTTTTTCCCCAATTATCTTTTCCTTTATTTCCTACACTGGAAATATCATGACCAGAACTTCTTGTTGGTCCTCTGACCAGCTTCTAAAAAGGCCACCACACAATGTTTCAGAGTGACACACCTGTGCCCCTTTAGCACATTTCTCAGGGTAAATGGTCAAGTTATGTCTTAATTTTTGTCTGAATGGATTTTTTGCATGGTTCATTATCTTCCCTAGTGCCTTTGACTGACAGGATTTTCCATATGTGGTGAGCTCCTGTGGGCAGCTCTTACTTTTACAAACACAAAAAACTGCTCTAATCTCCATGCGTTGGATGCTTCACTTCAACTTATACAGATAAAAGCCAAATATGTCTGTGAACTTTGACTCTTCCTTTCTTATAGTGCACAGACACCTTAATAATCTCTGCAAAAAAAAAATGCTTTCATGTGTCAAGAAAATTGCTTTCTTCCTGCATGGCACAGCTCCGTGACAGAGGAAAGGTAATGCTCAGTGTCATCTGAGCCCATCATGGCCTGTCATGTATGATCAGAGAAAATTTTAGATTTGTGAATAAGTATTGTCAGAAATGGCATGGATGGCAAATACACATAAAGGCAACAGTCTTCAGTAGCTCTCAGTGCTTGCAAAGAAGTGACAAAGAAGTATGCAGTGATTGCTGGAAAGAGCCACTGATCTCAATTACCTTTAAAGCAAAATATACCATAGAATCATAGAATACCCAGTTGGAAGGGACATCAAGGATCATCTGCTTCAATCTTTCTTGGCAAAAGCACAATCAAGACAAGATTGTGCCCAGAAACCTGTTCATCTGGATCTTAAATGTGTCCAACATTAGGAGAAGCCACCAGTTCCATTTAGAGGTTATTCCAATGGCTGATTGTTCTTACTGTGAAATATTTTCCTCTTCTGATCGATTGGAATCTCCCCAGGAGTAACTTTTGTAACCCATTACTTTTTGTCTCTTTCATTTATCTCCTCATAAAAAGGAAGTTTCCCCTCTTCTTTGAACAGCGGAGCATGCTGAAAACGCGTCTGCTGAGCCTTCTTTTCTCAAGGCTGAATAAATCCAGTTTTCTAAGCTGTTCCTCATGTGTCAGGCTTCCCAGCCCTTTGACTATCTTTGTGGCCCTTCTCTGGACTCTTTCCAGACTTTCCACATTTTTTTTTGGTATAACAGGGACCATAACTGAATGCAGTACACCAGATGTGGCCTGAAAAGTTCTGACTAGTGTCTTCTTAGTATTGCTAGGATTTTCCTTGTCTTCTAAAGATATGTCCAAGTCAACAACTAAGAACACTATGTCCTATACTTTTTAACTTTCCCTTCCTGCTTTTCACTTTCTTCCTTTCCTCTTTTAGCAGTGATGATTTGTGCCCACAATAGCAGTGATATATATATATATATACATATTCTTAGAAAAGGTATATATAGCACACGATGGATACTACCAGACAATGCATATAATCAAACTATATACAGTAAATACAGATAACTGGAAAAGAGAACATGTACATCCTGAAAACTACTAATTTCTTAATAGCTTAAGGTTCCGTGTTGAACAAAACCTGAAATGCAATTTACTATTTTTATTCAATGGAATCCTTCTTGTCAGATAAATACAGAACTTTTTAAAGGGTGTTTGCGTGTTTAGAGTTTTTTGTTGTTTTTTTTTTTAACGTCAGTAACTTGCAATAGTATTTATTAGCTTCTTGTTGGCTTGGATTGTCAACAAGGTTAGGTTCTTTTTTTAAATCCATTTTACTCACAAACCATTAAAGTCCTTTTGAAAGACAGAGGAAACATTCAGTTGAATAGATTTCTAGTAGTGTGGCTCCTGCCTATACACTTTTGTATTTCAGTTAGAAGAAAAACAATTTATTACACTGAGATAAGAATAAAATAAGTGTTACGAATACCTGAATATATCTTGCCCTTCCTGTAATTGTTGTATACATTCTTACTACCTGAAGAGAAGAATCCTCTACATCTGTAAGAAACAGGAGTAGGCACAGCTTTATTATCCTTCTATCAATCAGAAAACCTGCAAATGATTATCCATGCAGTATCAGACATTAATGGCCATGTCCAGGCCTGGTATAAATACAGCTCCAATGTCTTTGGTTACTTTGCTCCATGTTAGAGAAAGGCTGGATTTAGCCTTCTGCTTCGTTGGTGGTGTTGTACTGAAATGGCTCTGTTAGTTGTCAAATATGATATTATTTTTGTATTTTTTTTCTAGACAAGCCATTATTACATAGACTAAATTAGCATGTCCAGCAAATTATAGCATACTATAGGTTTATGGAAGAAGGCAAAACAGGCTGACATCAAATAGAGTTGCTATGTTGAGTATTGCATTGTGATTTACCTAAAAGATAAGCTGAGCAAAGAACGTTCTTCAGCTCAGCCCAAATCCACTTTGTTGGTAATTAAAAACATTGAGCAAGTCTTGCTCTATTCTACTTTGTAATATATCAAAGGAGCTATTTACTATACAGATAGACAGCAACTATCAAATCCAAGGAATTATAACTTCTGCTACCTCAAGACAAGTTGTACAATGTCTCAGTACATTCTGTGTCCTGAATCCAGTGGTAATAGACAAGAGTGATCTGCTTTCATGGAAACATGCACTAGGCAACTTGTCTTTTGCCATGCTTTGCATCACTTCCAGATCATCATCTATAGTGAACAAGAAGCTGCATAGCTGGAATGATGTCCCCTTACCACTAAATGTTCCTAATTTTCCTCTGCCATGAAGTGTGTTGCTGGATGCCAAGCATATACTGTTTTGTCAATGCTAATGAGACAAAAAAGAACACAGTACCAGGTTATTTCTCAATGTTATAGAGATTAGAACTGTAATAGGCTGCTGGATGATCTAGTCTGAACTGCTTCACACGTCAGAGCCTTCTTATTCCCTGCCAAGTAGCATGTTTGAGTATACCAAGTCTTCTTTTAAAAAGGAACCTAGATTTGATACAAATACATAAAAGGATAGGTATCTGGCTCTTCCTATGCCAGTTTTTGGAAATTTCTTTCTCCCAACTAATTTTTATTTGGTTTTCTGTACATTCCTGCATTTGTACTTCTAGTCCATTTCCCTTCCAGATTATGACCTCCACCTTGCTACAATCTCCTTTCACATTGTCCATTGACCATAACAATCAAGTTTTATTTTTCTCGAGTAACCATAGAAGAAACCTCTTGGAAAAAGAGATTTTTCTAACTCTCTTAGAAAAAACAAGAACAAAAACCAAACCAAACTAAAGAAACAACAAACAAACAAACAAAAAACCCCAAACAGAACACCAACAAAAAACCCAAAACTGAACTAAAACTTCTAAAAACCACGGAGCTTATTTTCAAGCTGGGTATAGTGTTCATAAGCTGCTCTGTTTATCTTAGCCCTTGTCAGATAAGGGTGGAATAAGATACCAGTAAAATGCATTATCCGTACTCAGCCTCTATACTGAGTGATGGATCTCCACTATCAATCAGAGGTAGCAGGAAAATCTCTCCACTCAGGCTCTCAAACACAACAGATGCTGCTCTGACAGCTTTCATTATGCTAAAGTAGTGTAGCAAAAAGATTGTTTCTGGATTTTTGAATCTGATGTTATCAGTTTTCTTAAGAATAATACCCATTTCAGATTTCTCATTTGACATTGAAATACAAAACTTCTTAACAACCAGCATCTCTGCTGTTCTTACATTTAACAGCAAAACAAACTATGGAAAACAATCTAAATTAAAATTTTAGGAGATTTAAGGACATTAGAATCTATCCTGCAAGTTGATAGCAAATAATTATTTACAAAGCATTCAGTAACAGGGGCTTGAATGAAATGTAAGCAGTTTCTCAAACTTTTATCTAGTGTCCTCAGCTGTGGAGTGTTAATGAATGCTTTTAATTACTGTGAATCTTAACTACTGCTCAGCTTTTTTTTTTTAATTTATTTGTTTACACAATGCAGACATTAATCACATTCATGTCATATTTTATCATTTTCAAAATTCCTTGATGGCAGTTGAGGAACTCTAGATAAAACAACTTGTTTCTGTCTTTTTCAAATGCATTATGAAAGGCGATACAATGAAAAATTAAAGGTATTACTAATTTATTCTTCTGAAGAGAGTTCATAACAGATTTTAACATAAGATATTTTCTCAGACCCATTTCATTTCAATATCTTTCACTTTGCTTGAAGTTATAACCCTGTAAACCCTTTACATAAATGTTTCTAATAGGAAATTTTAGGCAGCAAGCAATTAAATGTGTTACAAAAAGTTAAATCTTGGCTCTAGGTATATTATGGGTAATTAAACCACTAATTTTCGTGACTATGAAGGGCTAATCTTGAGTTCTGTATAGTAAAATGTATACTAATTATACCAATATATACTAAAAACTCTGTTACATTTATAGATATTGAGATTATTATAAGGCTATTTCTAACTGCTACTCTTACGTAATTATTTCTACATAATTGATACTTTTTTGTTTAGCCTTCTGACACAGTGCAGATAAGGAGATATTGGTATGGTACTCTACAAAGCTGAAATACTGTAGCAATGTGGAAAGGAGAACAAGATCAGGCAGGGTCTCCAATTTTCGTTTATTTTGATCCTGTACATGCAAAGGCAAAAATGTACTCTTATTTTCAAGAGCATCTGCTTGTGCAGTAATGGCATTTATTTTCACAATTTTAGTGACTGACACAGAACCCACCAACAGTGCAAGACAATATGAGATGCTGGTTCTGCCCTTCAGAGAAGCAATTTAGTGTCACAGGGGCAGGCTGAGCTCGGGCTGCCTTCATGGGCGTCAGGTTGGCACTGACACTAGACAAAGAATTAGTCTAAGAAACACCCAGAGATTCAGAGCATCTTCAAAACACGTGGTTCTCTAGTACCTGTTAGGCTGATGCAGCCAGCACCAGAGGGCAAACAACCCCAACAGGGACAGAAGAGGAGGGTACTACCTAGTTCTTCTACCTCCAGTCACAGTGGCTCCTTTTTGTTTTCATGGAATTCACATGGTTTCAAACACCAAAGTCTATAATGGAGTTCCATTTGAATATGATTATATTAATCCTTTTACAGGTTTGCCCCTTAGTACCTCTGTGAGAAGCTGAATTAATTTTGATAAAGAAAAAATGGAGCTGCTAGACACAGAACATGGACTATAAAGGAACCAGAGCTCCTCTTCCCATAACCTGCCTTATTTTGAACCAGGCGGTTCTTAAGCAAAAGCACTGCTCAATTTTCTCCTGTGTAGTCTGGAAAGGAGAAAGCAGCCAAATGTTGCACGATCTTTGTCAATTACTGTTGGTGTGGACGAGCTGGAGTGGAGCAGCAGTTTCAGATGGCAAGGCAGCACTGGAGCATGCTGCTTTTAAGTCCTCTCAATTCTTTGCTTTGGATCAAAGACAAATTCTGCTGCAGTCATATGAGCCTTGGGAGTAGCTGATATCCTTACTAAATGAAGTACATACACCTTTCCGAAGGTCTGACTCCACATGCCTGTCATTCTTCTGATTTTATTCATCGGGCAGTCACTGTATTCCTGGAGCATGATAAACAGCAGCAAAACCCATCCATGACCTTGATAATGGAAGTGGGAAAGCAGAGAATCCTTGAAAAAATGCTGGGTTTAGCTATCAGTCTGTTTTAGCAATTTAATAATTTGATGACTAAATAAAACTAAGTAAATATATTTCTTTTTAAAGTTCTTGCCAAAAAATTAGGAAAAAATTTCAACACTCAAGCAAAAAGTGTGTTTTGCCACTGTTTTACTCTTCTTTTGTTTTACTCTTGTATATGTCTTGGATGAAAATGGATTAGTTCCCTCAGTGACTTATAGAACCATTCTTAATATTTTATGTCGAAGGACGAATCAAGTTCATAAATAATAAATCTAAACCTTGTAGGTGGAATACACAGGAATATAATGAGTTTCTGTGAGAAATCACAGATTTAATGCAATAATGCAGTATTTTAATGTCAGCTGTACTCATTTGCTACTGCATAAGAATAAATTATCAGTCATTAGTGTACACATTGAAATAAAGGTAATTACTATATTCTTCACTGATTTTTGCTACATCACTTTACAGGAATGTGAATCTTAGAAATTAAGAAATGAAACAGTATACTGCAGACAGCGGGGTCAAAATGAACAATGTGTGAGAAACAATTTTATATTATTTCGTAGAATCCATTAGATTATATTTAAAACCTAAGCCATAACCACAGTTAAATAAAACAAGGAGAGCAAATGGATAAGCAGCTAAAAAATGGTCTCAGAAAAAATTTTGTTGCTAAATGAAAACAAACAACAAACAAACAAAAAACAATCCAGTCATAAAAGAACTAAGCTCAGTAGAAGGGTCTACAAAGGTGATATATATAGAACTAAAAATAAATGCTAGCCAGCACGTTCAGTTGGAGAGTTTCAGAAGACCTGAAACACTCATGTCCTGTGTTAAAGAGAGACAAACAGAACAAAGCCATGGATTCATCTATATAACAGACAGATGTGTTCTGCCTGCATTCTGCCTCTCTTCCAGACCTTTCAAATACTACAGATTTGAGTTACCATAGCCCTGGAGTTCATACTGACATTATAGGTTCTGTGCCTCACTGATATGAGTGTAAGAAGCTATAAGAATTTCAGTAAGGAAGCAATCTCAAAAGCCTAGACTATTTGAGCTGGAGAAATCTCATTAGGATCTTCTGAGAGTGGGAAGAAAAGTGTTGTGCCCCAGAAGCTGGGCATATATTTGCAGCTGCTAAATTGGAGCCACCTCTTTTGACACTTTAGCTCTGACCTTCCGTCCTTGAGATGCTGGATCATCTACTCACTTTCCCCACATGGAAAGAACTGTGTTCTGGCAAAGTTTAAACAACAAGCAGATGTATTTGATAGTTTTGACTTTAAAGTTGCTGGCCAAAGATTACTTGACTGAATTAAATAAGTAGGTACTCAAGAATTCACCCAACATTGATCATTGGCTGACTACTGTTGGGATGTTGATTTTCCCCGCATGAAATATCTTCCCAACAATGAATGTGCACTAAACTGCCACTCAAGAAAGTTTTAAGATTTAATGATCACCTGGCTAAAGCCCTTGTCTTTGATTTGTTATCAAAGTCACAATGATTTGATTTATCTTTTCTTCAAGAGGAAGTTTTATAAGGTATATACACCCATGCACACAAATGTGCCTAGATAAACAAATATAAATTAATTTGTTGGCAATATAATTTTTTGAGATTTCTACAGATTTACTACTTTGATTTCTAATTGTTCATAGAAAAGTGGAGTCAAAATGTTCTGGTTCCAGATGTTCAGCTATGTTCAGAGTGCAATCTGTGGTAGTTAATTTTTGGGATGAAAAATCAGTTTCCATGTCCATTTCATCTGTGATACTACAGATATTCTCATTGTAGAGTCTATGATACTAGACTATCACAGAAAATAATGGTTTTGAAATATTCGGTTAAGGATTAGACATTTAATTGTGCAATAATATCCAAATTTCAAAAACATACTCATTTATTAACTTTTAATACAATTTCAGGGATTAATCGCTGTTGGAGATTGAAGAATTGTTCTAGACACACCTGTTGTGTCATTTTCCCTTCTCTACCTTCTCATAGCAAAGTCTTCAGCATTGTCCTAAATGTGCCAAGCCCCCCTACTTCAACTCTTCTCACTGGAATGACAAGGAACTATTATTTATAGTCAAAGAGCACTGAATATCTTGTTCATCCATTTCTCATCAATGATTTAGACATGATAGAAGTAATTTTTTCTTTTTTAATTGGATTAAACAGTATATGGGCACTAAGGTTATCATACTCGTGTAGTTATTACTGATAGTGCCAAATTTTCTGGATTATCCAGATTTTTCTGTACGGAGTGTTTAATTGTTCAAAAAGACCATTTTAAAAAAAAATACCTTATACATCTTGTCTATCTAATTCTAGCCCAAATACAGATGGTATTTTTTAAAGTTATGGCAAATAAAGTAAGCTGAAACTACTTTTTTTTCCCCCTTTTTGATAATATTCTATATATACAGCTCAAATATAGCTTCAAAATTTTACAGGCCGAGGTTCTAATCTATTCCTCTGGAGCTCGAGGCTATGCACTTTTTCATGTTTTGTTGCTTTGTCATTGGAAAAAGGCTCCATAAACTCACTGAAACTCATCAAAAGAAGGTACATCCCCCAAGTCTCAGGTCAAGAAATTAAGCTATTCCTGGTTTTTGTTTTCACAACATGTGCCCTTTCCAGCACCATTGTATAATGATAGCTTTAAGGCTTTAATATTTTGATAATGATATTTAAGGCTTTGCTATTAATGATAGCTATAATGATAGACTCCTGTACTAGAAAAGCACACTGTGAAATGAAAAAGTTCTGCATTGTTTAATGCAATCTTTACTTTTTTGTGTGTGGTAAGGAGTAGAAAGTCCAAGGCAGGGTTTTAGAACAGCACAAAATTTTTCTCTTTTTTTCTTCCTTTTTTTCTTTTTTTTCTTTTTCTTAATGGAGAGAATTCCCAACTTGATAGTAAAACACTCATATAAACATTGCTGGCTGGTGAGGCAGGTAATAACACAGTGATTTCTCCTTATAATTTTTAGTATGAGAAGTCAGAGAAAGTGTCAAGACATGCCAGGACTGAGGCAGTCATATTAGTTGCATGAATGAGTACCAAGTTTGAACATCTGTTCTCAAACTTCTCATAGAGGGACCCAATCTTTTTTACTTCTTCATATTTACAGATACATATAGTACAGTATAAATGCCAGTCTGCCCATCCATCTGCCTAGCTATCTGTGAGCAGTCTTTGGCATGGTCCAAAATTCTTCATTTAGCCACTCACTCTTTCCTGAACATCAAACTGCCCATTTCTTTCCCTTCTTAAATGCTCTTCCACCTACCCCTTATGTTTAGGAAACCAATGCCCATGAATTCAGAGGAGGAGTTGCACCCCTCTAACTGCAGTCAAAGATGAAATGTTTCAAAAGACAAAGAAGGAGGCAAGAAAGGAAGCAGTCAGAAGAAAAACACAAATTTAACTGAGGCTTAAATATATGTCTATATGTAGACGTTAGAGAAAAAGAGGAAGAGAAAATGCACATATCCTAAGGAATGTTTTATAAAGATCTAATCTATAAACAATAGGTACATATTCCAGATGTTTCTGCACCTTTTGTTTTCACAGCATGGTGTAATTTAGCTTCAAACTTTTGAATTCATGGTCATTTGTCTGGGTTTAGTTCAAATGTGTCTAACATAATGGCATCTCATTCACTTTGTTGGATAGGTTCCTTAATGTGCTATAAGATTTAGTTCATGGTTCATTACTGCTCAAGATTTATTTGATTTCAGTATGTGACTTATTTGTCACCATTATCTATGCAGTTACAAATACACTGTTCTGTGCCCACAGATCTCTCTTTTATTGAGTTAACTTCAGAAACAATTTATTTCATTTACTCAGCTGGGTCTGGCAAAATCATGTATGTACACAACTGGGAATTTGAATTAGGTTGCTCAGTCTTTGAATATTACTTATTTTTTAGTTGAAAATAATAAATGAAGATGACACTTCTATCTCCATGTTTGAGCATACACTTTATCAATTTCTCATAGTGACTTCTTTTTATTTCTTGTGCAATAGTACAGATCTTTTTATGTCACTGCAGACATTGAAATTCTGGATTCTTTTCTTTTGAGCTTGAACTAGACATTTGTTTTGGAATAAAAATGTTTCTGTGCTTTATAAAGATAAAATGTGTATTTAATAAATGTAAAAAAGTCTGTTTATATAATCCCACCCCACATATCTGCATGAATGACAGATATTTAAATCTAGGAATGAAAGGAACGCCCCTCTCTATTGTCTATCTCCTTTTTATAATAATGCACAGAATACTTTTTTGTTGTTGTTGAAAGTACAAAACAGATTACTTTGTCTGTTACCCTAAATACATGAATCAAAATGAAACTAAGAAAAACCAACATATTTTTAGAAAATAGTTATGAAAGGATTGTGGGACATCCTTAGTTATTGCATGACTGAATTTTTAATCCAGAATTACTGCACAATGAAGGTCTAAGAATAGAAATAATGCAAGGGAAAGGAAAATTACTATCTTTGATAACCAAACAATACAGTTGAAAATCAAATGAAGTTTTGGGATTACTTTCTGGAGATATTCTAAGTCTATAGGGAGCTACAGCAAGAGTCTTGGGGTTGGTTTTTTTGTCTTCTAGATTGATGGGTGTCTGCAAATCAATCAGTTGTTGTATTGTTTCAGATTAATAGTTACTGCAAGAAGCCATGGTTAAATAGAAGCAGGTGCTGCCATAGTTACCACATGATGGATTACAAAAAAATATGCGAGCTTCATTTGCAGGATTCTCTATTTGGCAGAAAGACAGTAATGAGCACAAAGGTGAAAATGTTTTCCATCCGTAGCTCATTCCGGGCATATGTGCTGAATTCAGACTCTAATATCAAGACTGTTAAATGCCATGCATGTGGTCTGCCTATTAAAAGATTTAATTGTACCAGTTCTGAGAGAATGGACTGGCTGGAAGGGGAAATATTTTACATTTTCTCCCAAAAGTATCACAAAGGAGTTTTCGTATATATAAATTTAAAAATAAATACTGTGGGGGCTGGAAGCAGGGCTTTCTGGATACCAAAAGTATTCAATATGACAACAACCTAGAACCAAATCTTTATATTCATTAACAGGGTGATTGTCCAATTCCAAGTAGAACCACAGAACAGAGTATATTACTCAGGTAGATTTGTTACCACTGTGCTTCTTCTGACTGCATCTTCACTGTG
This sequence comes from Dicaeum eximium, assembly GCA_013396995.1. Taxonomy (NCBI): domain Eukaryota; kingdom Metazoa; phylum Chordata; class Aves; order Passeriformes; family Dicaeidae; genus Dicaeum; species Dicaeum eximium. The sequence goes on from VWZP01003639.1 coordinate 388,479, forward strand.
CATATTACAGGTGTTTTACATCTCAAACGCTTTTAAAATGGAACCATAATATTGGAATTATCGTAATAATGGTAAGAAAGTGATCATATGCCACTGGCTTGTTAATATTTTCCACTTTGAACAGAGGAAGTTTGTCTGTGAAAGGCAGGTAGGTGAAAGAAAGATTAGAAGCAGTTATTACATTCATTAAATAAGATATTTTAGCTATTACTGAGAAGACTTTTATATCAAATGTGAAAAGCTTCCATTAGGGGAAAATTCCATTAGTATGTTAAAATGAATTCTTCTGTTATGTTAACATATTGATTTAAAATAATACATGTATGCATCCAAATTCCTGTACCGTGGTACAAACCAAATTTCACTCCCTACATGCACTGAGTTCCAACGTCTTCTATTAAAATTAGAAAGTCTGTCAAACAGAGAGAGCAGTAGGAGCACTGTGCCCCACACTGGTGAAATTTTGTTGCTTTGCAGAAGCTCGTCCTATGGCTGTGACTCACAAGACAGTAAATCCACTTTCAGATTGCTTGTTCTGATACCAAGTGTGCTGAAGCTATTTTAGAAAATACTGAAGCACAAAAACAATCTACTGATTCACAATTGTTGGGTTTTTTAAGCAAAAACCAAGTATCAGTAAACTTTTCTGTAATTAAGTAGTCTGTTCTCACATGCCATTGGAAAGCAACATAAAAACATAAGAACGTCATAAACCCTTAAAAATGGGTTTTGGCTAATAGGATGGAAACACCTACTGTTCTTCTGTCTCAAATTTATGATGGAAAGGGATCCAAAGTGATTGCGAAATGCGAGAGTAAGATCCAGAGAAACTTGGAAATAGGATATACACAGTTTTTCTATAAGTTTCAGAGCCGAATATAGCAAATGCTAATTAAATATGCCTCTGCTTTGCAAGCTATTTTTAACAATCCATCCTGTTTCCATTTTAAGCAGATGTTTTCCAGTGCATTTGTCTATGTCTTTGTTTCTTTGATCAGGCATATGAACCTTTAAATTGAATTTCTGCATTTGTGTGTTTCATTTTAACAGTTTCCTATTAATTTGATCAATTGAAGTTAAATCTTATGGCTAGTGTCCCAACATGAAGATCAAGAATTAGTGTAACTCCATACAATGAAATACAAGTCATTATTTAATTGCCAAGATATTAGTTGTTTAGACATGGTGATTAATTCATTTGGCATACAATGATGAAAATGGTAATTCTGTAATTAATTAGAGAGAGGCATATTGCCTTAAATGAATCAAGCCTCAATCTGTAAATCTCAACCAACACAGGCTTAATTTAAATGGAAACATTTTTAATTCCTTTTATTTAATATTTTCTGATAAAGATGGTGATTTTTGCCCAACAGGCAACCTTTTGCACATGAAAATATTACTCCAGTAACTATTCAGGATTTCTGTTAAAGCACCAATGATTTATTTAAACAAATTTCCATACATAAGAATACTGATGTGTAAAATAAGTTGTAAAAAGGAGGCAGTAAGGCCTGGCACTATTTATTTGGAAGTCAGTTTTTGTACTTTCTACAAAGATTAGTTAGACAAAAACCTCTGAAATTAATTTTTTAAGTCCCTGTCTTTGATCATAAATTTTATTCTTTTTTTTTCATCCAATCTCATAGAAAGCACTTCAATTTAATGGCCAAACTGTAAATATGTCACACTTTTTATATGACTAGTTATATAGAATGTTCAATACTAAAAATATTTTTTTAAATATTCTTATCAAAATATGCTGGTTTTTGTTCGAAGCCCAAGGAATTCTGGGAATCTAGGGGAAAGAAAAATTACATCCTGTAGTAAATTTGAACCTTCCACAACCATGGCTAATTCTATGGAGTTAGATATCAGAATATTATCCCTAGAATACTTGAATATCCTCTATACATTAATTATCTGGTACTAAAATTTTATCCTAAAATATTTTCCCTTTTTCCATCATGCATATTTTCACAGACATGGATAGGAAACCAGTATAATTTGTGCTTAATACACTCATTTGTACCATCACAGCGAGGAATATGGTTCAACACCTGTGTTGCATCCAAGAATTTCTTGGTAGTCTACATTTTTCTCTTGATTATAAGCAAGTGACCAGTGGGCTACTGAATTCTGATCAAATTTGAAATTCAGGCAGAACATCAGCCAAAAATTTCTTTTAGAAGGTACCTATTCCCAAAAGATGAACTTGGACACAAATGTCTCCAGTGACTGGTTAGGTTTACATGCTGCCTACAACCTGGTTACATTTCTATAGTAAAGTAAAAGCAAAGCAGTAGGGAAGGTTTTGTCATTATTGTATTACAGGACAGACTACTTGCCTTCTGCAAGTATTCTTAGAGCTACAATATTTCATCTTTAAACGGAAAATTAGAATTGGATCAAAGACAACCAAGAAAAAAAAAAAAGAGAAAATAAAAAAACTTGAGTGATCATGCAGCTGTAAGAATTAAAGCATAGCTGAGTTTAAGCAAGATCTCAAACCCTGTATCTTCAAACACTCAGATGTGAAACCAGATCAGAAAAGTGTCTGATGGGATTAAACCTATATATTGTCTCAAAGCCTCTTGCTTTGTGGTGAACTTAGGGCTTTGAGGTTATAATGATGTATAATATCAACAACATAAACATTCTCATTTTGAGATGAAAATAGCTGTAGAAGATGTGATATTAGCTTGCAGCTATAAGGTTCCTTTATAGTCACAGTGAACACGAATCTTTCATCTCACCCTTTGGTTTTATTTTATTTTTTTTATAACAGCATTGCCTAAGGCCTTCAGTGTGGTGTTTTATTCTTTGATTATTTTTCACTACCTTACCTTCTTTACTAATTGTGGCTTTTGAATCACAGTTCCCATATTCAGAAAAGTTAGAATTCATCCTAAGGGTGCACAGGCTGCAAAAGAAAGTCCAACATTTTCTTCATCCCAGTTTGTCCCTCACCATTCTTCTCATATCTGCTGTCCTTTCTAGGTGAAACCCATGAAAGTGCCTGGCCATTGAAGGAAATTGGTTAGAAAGTAAGAGTAGAGTTTTCTTATACCTTCACTGTGTGTGCAGGGATAAGAAGAATAACCCTCTTAATAATTTCCTTTGCTTAACCATCAAGCCTGAGGTAAAACATTCTAAGTAATGTAGGCAGTCATTTGTTCATTAAATAAATACCAAATGTGGAGTAACAAACTATAAATACAACTAATTTCAGACTGACCAAGAAAAGCTTTCAGATACAAATCACAATTAGGTAGAAAGAGTAGTCTGTGAAAGAACAGTCCATGGACCATGGTTCATAAATGACTCAGAGGTCTCAAACTCTTCACACAGGTACAGTGATCACTAATGACTTCTTTGCAATAATTACTGCAAATCCATACCATACTATTTCATGTTTGGCAGTAGGACCAACTGATTAGCCAACTGATTTATCTACTGCTCATGTCACTGCTGAACAGCTGAAGAAGTAGGCTGTTCATTTGTTTAGCTAAAAACACCAGGCATAGAGTGTGTCTTCCCTTCTTGAATTACAAAAGTAGCTAAACTCAAATTCTGAGCATTGGTTCTGCATTCATTGTTTGTCCTTTCGTATAAGTCAAAACCCTTTACATTGACATTTATTTTAAGACTATTTTCTACTTTTCCAGCAACTGTTCCTATTTTCATAGAATCATCGAAGCAATCAGGTCAAAATTGACCCCCTAGTATCCCTTGCAATGAGCAGGGACACCTTCAGCTAGATCAGGTTGCTCAGAGCTCCATCAAAACTGACCTTGAAAGTTTCCAGGGACTGGTTATACACCACCTCTCTGGGCAACCTGTTCCAGTCTTTCACCACCCTCATCATGAAAAAATTCTTCCTTATATACAGTTCTAACCTCCCCTGTTTTGGTTTAAAGTCATTGCACATTGTCCTATCACTACAGGGCCCATTTAAAATGTGTCCCCATCTTTCTTCTAAGTTTACTTTAAGTATTGGAAGGATGTTTTTCTGAGTGTGAGGGACAACAGTTGAAGATTGGTAGTACAGGACTCATAAAGGAAATGTTACTGCATTATAAGCATATGCTAATTGAGCTAATTTGATTTAGCTCAGATATCTCCAATTCATACTATCAGTCTGTATTTGAGTATGACTCCTTAGAATCTTGTCCATAAATAAAAGTCCATCTATGAGCTTGGAACCTGTCAAACAGCACCTTGAATATACATATATTTCTGGGTGTCACTAAGCCTTATCAAGGTCAATCCTCACCCTACTTTTTAAGGTTTGAAACTATAACCCACTCTCAAAGGGATGTTTTTGTCCAATCCTTGTAGCAAGGACTCCACCTCACTGTGTTCCCTTCCACAGCTCCACTGCTGAATGGCAGCTTAGGTTTCCACTCCTAATAAAACCAGTAAATAAAATTATCTCATTAAAAAGTTCTTTGTTTTTGCTGATTATGCATGGAAGAAGTGATGAAATCTTGATTTAAAAGATCAATTGCTCTTTACATACTACTTTTACAAAGTTCGTAAACAATCCCATAATCATATTGAAGTAACTATGTGCAGAGCACTGCAAAGGGTCTGAGTTCAAACACTCAAAAATAAGGGGAAAAAATGATGGATGAGGTTATAAGTGTAATCTCAGTTCAGCAGGAATTCAAGTGTGATAGGAGCATGAGTCAAACAGACTTCTGAGGATTTTCTGCAATTTTCATCACAGTGAGCATGCCTAAAGTGCCAAAAGTCTTTGAACCACAGGAGCAATGTTTTCTTAGAAGTGAAGTCAAGGACCATTTTTTAAATGGAGAAAACTTGGCAACAGAAAGGTGAAACTATAAACAGGTTATCCTCATTCACTGTGTCCTTGGAAGGCTCATCCTTCCCCTCAGGTTGGCTCTTAGTTCAGCAATCTTTCATCAGGTTTCAATAAACCTGTTTGTAGTCCTCTCTGTATCCCTAGGAAAAATATCTTTCTTTTCATTGCCTCTGATCCCTGACTGTGTCTTTTCCCAGACCTCTGAAGAGAGGAAAAAAGAGATGCCAACATAGTGAACTACCAAATGATGGGCAAAACTTGTGCCATCTGTCACTACCTGCTCTAAGGACATATTCACACTACTGCCTTTAGATACTTAGCTTAGCCTTGCCAGGTCCCTGGGAAGTAGTTACCTGGTCTAATAGATTTAGAGTACACAAATAAAAATTTATTAAAAATCAATTAAAATTCTTTTAAATGGCTGGAAAATAACTCTGTGTGCAAAAGTGAAGTGTGATTATACAGTAAGCAGTGAGGTCTTTGTTGATTCAGTACTCCTCCCTGTCACCTGAGAAGGGAACTTGCTATTGTACAGCTATGTAAAATTATAAAATGGTGGGAGTTTTCTTATTAGTCTAGCTGTATAATTATAGGACACAATTGTATATCTGGCAGCAGGTTACCCCCTGTGGGTCAGTAACTTTTTCATCCTATTTTCTGTGCTCCCAGCTCCATGCCAACATCATCAATAATGCACTTCATAGGTAAGGTTAGGGAAGAAGCAAGATGTGGCAACATCTTAATATCAGTTAAGAATACCATAACACACTGTTTTGTACAGAAAAGAAGAGTTAGGGAAGAAGGAATGAGAAGCAAGTAAGTTTGAAGAAAGCAAGTATAATTTAGGCAAACAAGGTCATTATGTCATTGAAGAAGCATCGTGTCCTTGTTTCTATGCTGATGAGAGAAGATGCTTATTTATTGAGCCTGTTGGTATGAAGACAGACAGTAAGCTTGGTGTGTTGTGCTATGTGAATGCTCTAATGCTACTTTGACCCTCTCAAATAGGAAACAAGAGCAAGAATTTAGCATTGGAGTTTTCCATTATAATTACAACAGAGGATATCTTTGAATGATTGCACAGCTACCATGTCACCAGTCTGTAAGTGTGACATAGCTAATGCCACACAAAAATTTACTTCTGCCTCTAGACCAGTATGGAACAATATGAAACCCTCTCCAATGTGGTGTGGCATTGCAACCATGACAGTTTATATCTTGAAATTAGCAAGCCACAACTGATCACCTGTATCATGTGGGAGAGTATGTGGTCTCACCAGTGGGATGTAATGATGTGTACCCAGAATAACCATGATAAATAAATATGGGGGGACATTACCTCTCATCCATCAGAGAACATGTGGTAAGAGCAGTCCAAGAGCCATCCAAATCCTTCAAACGATGTGGGCATCCGACACCACAAAGTTAGCAGCTGGTTCTTCTCTCCAAGTGCTTTCGTTGGTTCTTGCTGGCTCTCTAGCTGCCTCTCCAGAGCTTCCCACCACACATTCCCATCCATGCACAAGCAATAAATGCACAGAGAGACAGGATGTAGCAGTTATGTGGGGGTAGTTTGTGCATAAAGCATACTAGACTTGGCATAAGGACACCTTTTCTTTCACATATAGTGTTTCCCCCAAAAAGGTCTATGATCCTCTCATTGAACATGATGGGACAACTGATTCTAAAACAAGAGCCATCTTTGGGAGCAGTCTGGTGGAGTAGCACAGATAAAGTCACTATTTTTTTTTTTTTCTTGCTCCATTATTTTTGTCACATGCTTTATTGCACATAACTTATGTCACTGTGGGTATTCCATCTGTTCTCTTCCATGCACAGCAATACAGCTGCAGATGGATATGTCACTTTTTAACAGAAGCACGTCCTACTGAACTGTTATTCCAACCTGTAATCAAAATTTTTGAGTCGTGGCTGAAGTGCAAAACAATCCAGAGTAAACGAAAGCTTCTAAGGTTCAAACAAGTCTAATCAATAAATTGTTTGTCAGTAAGAGCTTTGTACCCTTTCCACCCTTATTGGCAATGTGGTTCTCTGAAGGGAACATGTATCTTTTTAACTGCCTTTTCCAGTTAATAGACTGTATTTCACCTTGTGACATGAGAATAAAATAAATCATGTTTCACCTAGTTTTCCAGCCATGCTACCTGTTTCCCTCTCAGAATGCAAAATGACCTGAAAAGTGGAGTCAATAAGATCCTAGTTCATTTTAGTCAAAATCCCATTTACCACTCCTACAGTCTGGAAGTACTTTTGTGCTGAGCCAATGCTTTTAAACTGTCTCTCCACTGAACTGATTGTTTCTCCTTCCTGCAAGATGTCTACATCCACAGGTCAGATTGGTTCTTTCACAGAATGTAAGAAAACTGATGTAGCTCCGTCAGATTTACCACTTAGTTGGATATATTTTTTTAACCTCTCATAAAGGTTTAAACACTACAAGACCCTCTAATTAGGATCATTAACCTGTGGGTTTACTATTAAAAGAAAAAACTAATTAGAGAGAATTGTCCATTATTAGAGGAAAGGCGGTATTTCAGCAAAGCTGTCTTCCAGAACAAATCTTCCTGTGATAATTTTGTGTGTGCTGCAGAAACAGAACAGCCTTTGCTCTGCACTGCTATTTATAATCAAAGTTTCTGAAACCTCATCTTGCACCAATATCTTAATAAAAAATAAGGTGTTCTTAAGAGGTATGACCTTTTGAGTACACCCCTCATCAAGGATACAGTCAGGAAGTGTGTTTAATGTAAATGATGTAGTAATCTACAGCTGTATCACAGAAATAGGTCAGAGATGCATCATGGAACTATAGATGGAAGGTTGTTTATCAAGTGTGCTTTCACTCCTCACATTTTTTGTGAAGTCTGTTTTATCCCACAGATTTCTCCACTGAAAAGCTCCTGTCTCAAGGTATGAAGTAGTATGGAGGAATGGAGCCATGAGATAGCTTTTTGCCTCTATCCTTTGCTTTCTTTCTGGATGTAGCAACAGATTATTTAGATCTTTCACACTAAATCTAATTGTCAGTGATGATAGAAAAAAGAAATGCTGGAATTTCCAAGGGTAAATTCAGAAATATTGCGAAACTAAGCAAACGAGTAATGACTGCCCTTTATTGGTCACAGCATGGTGATCTCTGATTTGAATAACCACAGAGCCAGCAGGGACATCTTACTACAAAGCAGGACCAATTATTCCATTCTATCACATCTATTGTTATACTTATACTAATACATGCCATTTTTATTGTGTACAATCTACCAAGCTTATCAATGTTCAAAATTCTCTAAGCATCTCCACAAATGTATTTTGGGAGCTAAAGCAATGTATGTTAAAATTATTCTTTTCCCATTTTCAGAAGGCACTCTTGTACTGGAAAAATTCTTCCAGAGGCAGCATAATGATGAAAGCAATCAGTTTTCATCTTTCAGAGTCTAGCAGTACCTACCATATGATAGAAATATAATTGGAGCTTCTCCAATTGACAACAGAGTGAGTTTGATGTGAGGATAAGGCAGACATTTCCACATTCATCTGTCCTGTCTTTGTACTACAACTGAGATTAGACATATGAGACCGTTGAAACCACATTTTTGCAAAACGCACTCAAATTAAAAGTAACAAATTAACAAAGTAACAGAATACTACATTAATAGCATTTTTCTGTATACCATTAAAACTATCTCAGCCCTCCCATACCATGACTATATAAATCTCATCCTGTCTATTTCTGGAAATGTCAGGAAAAAATATGCCTTTTTTTGGTGTGTTTTGATGCGTTATATGAATGGGACACAAAAAGCATGTATTTAAGCTCTAATCCTTTTCAATCCTCCATGCTGGCCATTTTACAAGGATTTACAACCCTCTTGCTGATTTTATTCTCACCAGTCAGGTTCCTTCTCAAGCACCCAGCCATCAGTTTGACTGCTGGGCCTTTATCACCTTGCTTGGGATTAGGGCATTCAGCTGCCAGGGCACTCCAGTAACTCACTGTCTATGTATGCCAGGGAGAGAACACTACAAAGTAGAAAACAGCTCCATCAGAGAGGGTCTTAAACAATTCATAATAATTAACTGCAAACTGAAATGGTCTGGTTTTTATTTTTTTTGGGGGAGGAGGAGGGAAGGACGACTGTCTGCTGTTCTTTATTTTTCTTGAGAGCAAGTGTTTAATGCAAAAGAACGATCATTTGTTCTCTTCTGCACAGCTTTTCATGAACATGACGGCAGTAATGGTATAGCTAACATAATAATTTTTCAGAGAGGTGGGAAATAATCAATTTCATAGCTATGTTACATAAAAGTACCACTTGCCAAAGTTAATATTCCAGTAGTCTTGCTGTAGAATCAACACTGGAAAGCAGGTTCCATCTGAGTGGACATCATTATCCAGATTACAACAATAGTGCTGTACCTAGATGACTGCTGCCCCGAGCATGTGAAAACTCCCCACATAAGCATCTAATTACCAGTCTTCAATTTACAACAATATCATTTCAATGAAATTTAAATTTCTGCTCTTCATATTATATTGATGAAATTAATGTCAACACTTCAAGCATAGCATGGTTTGGCTGTTTTGAGATGTGTCTTTATCTAGTATGAGCCATAATAGAACCATGTAGTTGCATGAAATTCTGTTATTTTACACTGGCTAAAGATCTGCCTCCTTGAGCACCTGGTCTATTCGAGTTTTACCTCTTGCATACAAGATCTGCCTTTGACTATTAATGTTACTTTTCTAACTAACAAGAGAAACATGGAAACATCTTAGATAACTTAAGTTTCCTGTGTATTTTTCTTTTCCTGGGGGGATCATGCAGTCCTTGCAGATCTTATTATTTCTAAAGCTTCTGAGTAAAAGAGAGTAAGTTAATAATTCATTGCTGTCACTTAGAAACATGGAGAAAATTATTGTGATAAGGCTTTTCCTGAAAAGAAGGAACCTTTTTTGCAGTAGGAGAATATTTCTGACATTGAAATAGTGTGCAAAAGAGAGGAATACATTTAATTATTAAAAATATTTAAATATTAAAATAGATATTAAATTTAAATGGGTCAAGAGTATGATATGGATTTTAAAAATATGAAAGAACATTTTAATAATTTTAGAGTGTTTTCAACATGTTTAGAGACAAATTGTTCTAAACCAATTGTATTTTATAATAGCTTTTAAAGGAAGTCTTGGACTTCAATTCAGGGCAGAAAAGACTTTAAATGGGCTTTCTTAACAATTTCTTGAACAAGTGTTTCTAGAACACTTATCCTGATATGTCTTCTGAGTAATACTCCTAGTTTTTTCTTTGCACAAGATGAAACACATTTGAGGGTAAAATATTTCAGCAGCATGACAAATTACCAATTAGTAAAGTGATATTAAATTTTCAATATGTACCAACACTTCCTTGAGCATACCAGTAAAAATTTAGAATAATTTAAATATCTGCTTGTTTTATAATTACTCTAGCTAATAGATTACTGATCTGAACTTCTGTTATGTTTACAGTTAGGTTCTGTTTCAGTTTGTTACCCTAGTTATCTTCAATTTATTACCTTAGAAAATTAATTTTTAGCACCTTTCTATCATCCTTGACATTGGTGCTATTAATAGAGTCTTTAAAGCAAACTATGTGCTTAAGTTTTGGTTTGAATAAAGTCATTAATACAAAGCATCATTTAAACAATAATGATTCATAGAGAAAAAAAAAAAACAGTCCCAAAACCCTTCCAATTCTGACATATCAGTGTTTTCCAGACTTTACTGCACAGAAACACTGCAGAGATCATATTTATTCCCTCTGCCTAGAACAGAAGCTACATTTGTTAGCAAAAAGAAACTTTTAGTGTCATCCACATGAAATTATATTTGCATACATGGACAACATTTGCACCAGTGAGAGCTGTGTATTTTCATGCACAAATGTTCCTGTGCAGCAAACAGCAAGGACAAAATGAGAGGCCTGGCTGTGGTTCCTTTGAAAGAAATTGCCCTAAGACAGTTTGCATAGATTAGTTTAAATAGAGCTGGAAGTAGTTTGTGGTACATTAATAATAAGGCTTAGCACATTCCAATGACCTAAGATATCACACACAGGAATTGCACCATTATAAATGTTTGAAAACATGAAGTGAAGAAAATCCAAATAATTTCATGCTTTGCCAAGGGACTGTGCCAAATATAGGGTTTTTTCTAATTAATTCAATATTAAAATAAAACTTACTCTATCTAGGGTGATTTTTTTTTTAAAAATGTATATAAAGTAGATTGTCTTTTGCTTATCTAAGTGGCTTTACTATAGCAATAACTCACATCCATTTTCTGTTACCATTAGTGGTTTGTGCATCTGTAATGAAGGAGCAAGAGGAAGCAAAGGGGAATGAGGTACCCCAAAGCAATTCAAGGAGAAATAGAGGTTTCAACTATTTACAAATATTTGTTCTGGTTCCTTGTAGTCTACATTAAAGGAAACTGACAGATCCTAAATCCAAACTAATGTCAAATGACAGATTGCTCAGATCAGAACACTGTGAGGGGCCACAGGCTAAATGAGTCAGTGCAGCTTCTCTCCATTTGCATCTTTAAAATTCTTATTTCCAACATGCAGACAAACCAATTTCATACTCCTGATTTTAGATCCAAATGAAAAATGTAGGGGACTATTTTATGACCACCAATAACTTTCTTTTTAATTCCAGTTACTAGGTGTTAAAATTTGCAGAGGTTTCGACTAAATGTTAAGCTTCCCTGATTGCTGTGGTTATATCTCTAATGTGCTATAAGAGTTTACTTTGGTTTGAAAGTCAAAAGATAATACCAAAAGAATGAATTGAAAACCAGGGAAGATACTAGTATCTACAGCCTAACCAAACTACCCATTGCTAATTCTTCCTCCCCACCAAAAATAGCCATGCATCTGACTTCTATTTTTTCTTACTCTGTAATTGTTATTTAAGGAATGCAAAGCTCCAAATATAAGCTGCCTGACATTAATTTCTATTAAGATTTGATACCGTGTCCCTGTCTGTGTAACAAGTCCTCAGTAAAATCCTGAATTGTTGGGTAGCAATTTTAATGTTTGCTGCCTTAACTGCTCAGCTGCTTCAGCATACAGAAACAATTTCTACCATAGCACCAAGACATCGACTTGTAAGAATCTGCTATGAATGTTGCAAGAGAATGAGAATTAGAGTTTCTATTTCTCATTATCTAAATCTTGATGAAAGTCTCTACTCACTGATTTAATGTGATATGGAGAACAAATGCACATCCTGGCCCCACTGGGTCAAGGTAAAACTGTCCCTGGTGATAAAGAAGGCTGAAAATTTCCAGCATCAATATCCAACATACAATAAATAGTATGTCCTCTACCAGCTGTAAATAATATCTGAGGATTTCTGTAGTGGGTTATAACAGATATTAATGAACTAATATTTTTTTCAGTAAGACAGTGGAAGAATATAAGTATCTGCACTACTAATACATTTCATTTATACTTACGAATTAATCAAAGGAAAAATTATATGGCAGGCAGAATACATCTCCTTTTTTTATACCAAAACAATGATATTTGTATTTCCCATGTCTTACTCCTTACCCTCAACATATGACCAAAATTTATGGTCACTCTCAAAAGTTTTCTGTAAACAGAGCAGCAGGAAGGGAAAACAAATGCTGCCTTTTAATCAAAATATTGTTAAAAAAAAACATGCAAAACTTTCCATACAAGCAACTCTTACATATCATATCCCACTCCCATTCTCTAAATTACATGAAACCTTAAGGAAGCTGAGCTTTGTCATTCACATTTGTGGGGACCTTTTACTCTGTTCATCTCCATCAGCATGTTCCTTACCTCTCTGTCAGTCAGAAGATTAAGAGAAGGCATTTCAGACTGCCAAATAAAGGATGCCCAAACACCATCTATAAGAAAAGATTCAGCATTTCTTACGAGCCTGATTTCCATCCATCAGCTTCTTAGCAGACACTTGGTCTCAGAGAACACCTTTTTATTCACTTCAACATCCCATATGCAAGCATGGAATTTCATCCTTCCAGATAGAGCAGCACACTCTTTATCAAGGATTTGGTGCATACCTCATTGCTGAAAGAAGAACAAAATTGACAAAATTACTGATCTGAGGGAGCTAATGCATTTTTGTTTAAACAAATGTACTAAGTGTGTTTTCCAGTCTAAAGTGTCACTAGTGAATATAAACTTTGAATAGACTGCAATGTTTTTACAGTTAAAATAATAATTTGAAAATATTTTCTGAAAAGTATAGTTGCTGAGTATTTTGTAGTCTTCCAGTGTTAATCTAAGCCCAATCCTGAAGCCTTAAAGAGGAAAATTTACACTCCTATTCATGTTTATATGGCTTTGTAGCAGTTATCAAACTAGTTTAGTGGACTATTCTCTACTGACATTATAAAAATGCTACTAATGTGTTTGTCCAAACTTGCTGATGTTGTGGACAAGAAAACCACAGGTGCTGTTATCCAACAACTGCACTATTTCTGATGCAATCAGAGTGGAAAATTATAATATGCAGAGATCTAAGATACACTTTGAAATCACATTCAATTTCAATTTAGCTCTTTTAATTATTAATTTGTTGCGGGGGGTTCAGCTTCATGGGCAGTGAAGCTTGTGGCTAATTGATTTCTCTGTCTGTGCTATAGGCATTTACATCCTCTCACAGGCCTTCTGTCATGTTTGTCAGCCCAGTGCAGGTGTCTAATGGCTATTTCTGCATGAGCAGTAGCATGGATCAATAGGACAAGCAAAAAGTTGTTACTATCCACACTGTCCCCTGTCCAATGTTTCTCATTGGAATAGCTCTAGTTCCACTCCACAGATGGATTCCTGTTTTAATCTGAAAAGCAATTCACTGCTCAAGCATCCCTTCTAGTTTAGTATCAATTGAAGTTCAGGTGCTTAGACTACTTCATTTCATAAACCAAGCCCACAGCAAGTGGGGACAATGAGGAAATGAATGTCTATGTCTCGCAGCAGCTGGGATTTTGTCCCACAAGTTGTGTCAGATCATGAAATGTACTTATATCTGGGGAACTAAATTAGGATTTGAGGCTGAGGTTCAATTCCAGGTTGAGATACCAAAGTGTGGAGATCTACAATATGAATTAGACATCTGCACTTTTTTTATCTTTAACAGAGGTTCAACTGAGTGCTGACAAGATCCATGAATTAACATGTAAAACAGAAACTCATCTCACATGCAGTTTTAATTTTACAAACAGCCTCTAGAACAAAAGGTTTTCTTTCCTCCCTGGTCATCATGTTGATCTTTCCAAATGTCAGCTTGATTAGAATTAATCTTTCTGAATACTAATGATCAAAATTGTCCTTATTATATTTCCTCAGCGCTTCATGTATTAATACTTCCATAAAGAGATGCAGTTGTTATCTGATATATTCTAGGTCTGCATTTTCCTTTATTGTATAGTCCTCTTAGTTCAGAGTCACAACTACTGCTTTTCTACAAATTTGGTGCTTAGTTGCTGTGTCAAAGAACAACTTATTTAATCAAATTTTAGCAGCCTTTTTGTATCCTGGTAATTATGAAAAATAATATCATGGAATAAAAAACAATTTCTCTCTCTCAAAAAAAAAGAGTCTTTTCCTAACCAGTTTATTAACAATCCTTATTTTTTTTATTAAATGTATTTGACCATTTGTGAATTTCAGCATGAAAATCATGCTTGAAACCCATGGAAGATTAAATCTGCACTTATTTTCTCTAGAAAATATTTCTTCTTGTGAAAAGACAACACATTTTTTGACATCAAGACATTAACTCTCATCTCCTTTTCTTCATGTTATTAGACAGATGAAAACTCTTTTACAGAGACACTGATTTTGTACCACTTTTTTTCAGAAACATTTTATGGACAGCATCCATCTCCTTTACTCGATTACAATGATTTTTCTTATACTTAAATACAATAATTTCCAAACTCTCACCTTGATCTCTCAACCATCTTTTCTCTGTTTGTTCATCTATCATCATCTTTCCCTCAGTTTCCCTTAGTTAATAATTTAGGGTTGATTCTTTTCCTGAATTATCCTTAAATCTACCCCAGCCCCATTTTCCTCTCTTTGCTTCCCTTCTATTTATGAAGCAAACCAACTTTTTGGTATGATACTTTTTTTGTTAAAATATGTAGACTTGCTAGGCAGGTGGTCTCTCTGTGACTGAGAGATATTGGCAGGGAAGGAGGAGAAGTCTCTGTTCCTGCTGTGTGCAGCAAGTATTGTATGCATAAATAAAGCATTTCAGTTTCCATCATAGCCAGGCCTCTGGCTTTTTTCCCAAACACACACAAAAAAGGGAGGACAGATAAGTGCTAGGCACCTTAAAGAAAATATTAATTTCTGAGCCAAATAATTCACCAGTAAGTGTGTTTGCAATTCCTTTGATTGATTACTCTCTCCCTCATAGATAACAGGAGATTTTAACTACATACACATGTAATTGACAATATCCATAACGTTTATTAGATAATCTTCCATATGCATCTAACTTTCTTTTCCTCCAAGGTTAGAATTTCAAAACTATTTTATATCAGGACTTAAATTGTGTATAAGCTTCTATAATTTGCAAACATTAAAGAAATATCCTTTATTTTTCCTGACCCTGTCAGTAGATTGATGAGAACTATCACTTTTCTGCAAAGACTATTGCCATACAAATTATTTCATCAGAGCATTGAAAACTGAGCATGTCAACAGATTTTTTTTAAATTACACCAAGAGAAAATGAAGGAAGCTTGCATCTCTGTCAATTTCTAAAGTAGAGTGTTTCTTCAAATGTGTGACATATCATAACAAAGTTTCAAGCCTTCTTAATTGTTGGAAAAAAATCCAAATCCTCAAAACTATAATACAGAGTCATTTGCTTAATACAATAATTTTTCTATAAAATTATCTTTAGAAAAATAATGTGACTCAAATGCTGGTGTATATTTTTTTAGAGCAAGATGGGAGATGCATCCTCAGGCTGTACTGGGGAACCCTAGAGTTGACATGTCCTTCCTCTGCCCCATTCACTTTTGAAGCTTTTATTTTCTTCTGCTGTCTGCTGAGAGCAGTGAGTGGTTTCACATCTGAAGTGAACAGAAGCATATTTTTCACTGGAATGAAATTCTGTTTTCTCCACCATAATGTTTATAAACCTTGGATAATAAGCCCCCATTTCTCACAGAGTCAAAAAATAGGGGATATTATTCTTTTTCTTGAAGAAGAAAGGAAGAAAGGAAGAAGAAAGAAAGAAAAGAAAGGAAGAAAGAAAGGAAGAAAGAAAGGAAGAAAGGAAGAAAGAAAGAAAGAAAAAGAAAGAAAGAAAGAAAGAAAGAGAAAGACACCCAGTCTCATATTAATGATTTAATTTGAGCACATTATTGAATTTTAAGCCTACGTAAATCACTCCCAGTATAAATCAAAGGCAACAGCTGTGAAGTTTAACACATACAGCCTATAAATGTAATTCCTTCCTTCTTTTGCTGCTAAAATGCCCAATCCAGTCCTGCCAAAAGTGCCATACTCCTGATTAAATACTTCTCAAGACTAAAACACAACATTGTACCCTCCATGATTTCTGATCATAGACTCTACAGAGGATTTCCAGCAGAAGAAGTGTCAGTCTATACTGTATCATCCAGAAATGCCTCTCTTGACAGGTATATCTAAAAATCCAACCATCCCTGGGGAAAAGCCACCCACCTACTTACTTAGATTCTCTGACACAGAGGTCTTACCTTAGTTTTCAAATACAGGAGAAGAAGGCATCCCATGTCCTCACCCACTTCTATGGGGTACCTGAAAGCATTTGCTGAGGATTATCCAGTGTCCATCCCCCCCAGCCGACATGTCCCAAAACCTTTGAGAGAGTTGTAACCACTACCCAACCTGGGAAAGGATACATAACTGCAAGCAGGGCTTGGATTAAATACCATCTAAGAGTTGTCATATTCCTTTTAGGCTCCTCATTCTGTCAGAAAAAAAGCCATGATTATTTACTTCTCTTCCAGGGCTGCAACTCTACGATAGAATAAATTCAGGGTCTTTGTCATTTTAGAAGAGAAAAAAAAGTGTTAATTCACAGGCTGCTTCATGGACTTTATGGATAATATCGTGTAAGCAAAACCAAAATTTGAACTTCCTAAGTGTGAGCAGCTGAATATTTCTCACGAATATGTTTTAGTGGGGTTACTTACCAAGAGGTATAGTGGAGCTGCCATTGTAGACTCAGAGAAAAAGATAAAAGCCCATCTACAAAAAGCAAATATTATTTAGGTCCGTTTGCTACACTGTGCTGTGATGCCATAAATCATGTTTTGACCAGATACAATTAATTTTATAGGGGTTTCTTGTCATCTTCTTTTGGATTTTACTTCCCATTCTTCTCAGATCTGATTTCTATGGTCATTTTTTTTCTAGATGGAACAGCCTGTGCTTGATATTGAAATGTGATTTGACAATAATATAGTGGTGAAACTTTGAAGACAAATTATGAAGGATTACCCTTTCTACTGTTCTACATAAGTTTCATTACAATTCACCCCTAATAAGTGTCAAAGGATACTAATCCACTGCTGCTTCCGTGAAAATTTTGAATTAGGGAAGGAGCAGTAAAAGGGATTTATTAAAACCTTTTTGAAACAGAAGATAATTCAGTTATCATCTTCATCATCCCTTGCTACAGAGGCAGCCATTCTTAATCCTGTTTATTATCTCTGAAAGATATAATCACAGAATTTGGCTGGTAGGATGGGAGAGATATTTATATATTTATGGATTTATCCGTTCCAGGATAACTATTCTTCCGCATGGGAGTCTACGAATCCTGAATGCTTCCAAGTCTGATGAAGGGCGGTATTTATGCCAAGGTGTAAATGTATTTGGATCTGCAGAAATCACTGCATCAGTGTCTGTTAAAGGTATGAAAAAATGCTTTGACAGTAATAATGATTTCTTTTGACTAATATTTAAATATGACTCAGAATCCCCAGCCAACCATAAAACATCATTCTCCAGGCAGAATAAAAAAGCATTTCCAACAACCTAAGCGGTCTAAACTCCATCTGGTCAAACATTGCATCAGATTGCATACTCCAGCTGTTGGAGAATTATATCTAATTCTTAGATGTGTCATAAGAATTACTATGTATATCAAATCACTCAAACTACAAATAATTCTATAAGTAAAGCAATCAATATCCCTTTTTACGTATTTTGTCTTTGGGAACTCACCCCTAACTTTTTCTGCATGAGAAGAAACTTTTGAATTAAAGTAATAATTGTATCTATATAAAATCCAGAGAAAGGTAGTACCAGGTAGTACCGAATAAGAAAGAATAAGAATAAGAATAAGAATAAGAATAAGAATAAGAATAAGAATAAGAATAAGAATAAGAATAAGAATAATGAAACCACTGAGTAGCAATCCATTTCTGAACCTTTTTTTTTTTTTCATTTTTCAGCTAAATTAATGGATTTTCTTTGCAGGTGTTCAAGCCTTTTAGCTTCATTTTTCAAGCTTCTTCCTGTATTTAGTAATCCAGGAAACATCCTTTATTATTTTATGTGACAAAACTGAAATTTTCATGCAATCACAAGATTCCAGGTGTTGCAGCCTTAAGGAAAAAAAAGGCAGCTTTTCCTAAACGAAAAAAAAAAAAAAAATTAATTAATCCATCTCAGATATCCCATAGATTGCTGTGTAGGATTCTGCCTTACTGGCACCATGAAACTCTCTGTACCTTCTGATCCCCAGTGTCATACTTCAGTGTGCATTATGAATATATTTCAGTATTTGATTGTCTGCAATTCACACTAGGAGCAAATGTAAGCTCTGAGTAGACTCAGCAGTACTCAATCCTATTATTTTGGTCTGGCACCATAAGCAGACTTCCATATGACTGCTCCTAACACTTCTCTGTTTCAAGAACCTACGAGGATAGAGCTGACTCCCAAGAAGATCGAGTTAACGGTTGGGGAGAGCATCGTCCTCAGCTGCAAAGCCCTGCATGACAGCACCATGGATGTCACCTTCTACTGGACACTCAATGGGCAGCCAATCGACTTTGAGAAAGAAGGTGGACACTTTGAAAGCATCAAGGCAGTAAGTGACCATGCATTTCTCATCTCTGTGCTGGGAACTGATAGAAATTTGCATGCTTTGATTTGTCTCCCACTTACCAAATTTTGACCAAACTGAGAGATAACTGGTTTCAGGAATATTGGAAAGAAATGTTAGATAGAGGAGGTGCAAACTGCAGATCACTAGAATTACTACAAGTAGATTTCTTCAAGAAGATATTAAATTTAAACTTGTACATCCTATTATTAGTGATGTATCTGACAATCTTTTTAAGGGAACAGGAGTTTTCATCAAATCCTACTTATATTCTTCTTCCTTACAATCCTTCTTCTGCTGATTTTAATATAGAATGAATACTGCTATAAACATTGATGTCTCTCTCACAAATAACATCTACTGAAATGCCCTCATCTCCCAATGCTTTACTTTCCTAGAATATATTTTAATATCTGAATAGCAAGGGCTATATTTACTAACTCCCCAGCATGAGGCATTTCCTAACCATGTAACCATTATTTAAATCAATAAGAATCATATAGACAAAAATATGCATATCAATTTCAAATATTGCCACTTGAGCCAAAAAGAGTTTCATATGAGCAAATGATATGATAAAGTAATTCAAACCTGTCTCATGCAAAATTTCTTAGTAGAAAGCTATCTTTTAATGGGAACAAGTTTGGAAATGGAATCTGTGGTCATTTAACTGAATCTTCCAACTAATGAAATGTAAATCAAATGTCCATGCTATGTTAACAGAGAAAAATGAAGTTCATAAAGGTCAGGAAATTTTAAAACTTAATGTGTTTCATTTAAGTACAATGTAGCAAAGTTAACTTTGCATTAAAAATCTTGTCAGCTGCAATCAATTTATTCTTCTGCTTGCCTATATGGAAGTCATACTCTTCATGGAAGTTATATCCACTTAGTGGGCGTTCATGTTTTTAAAACTTGAGTTTACTTCAATAAACCTTTTAACTGAAGAACATTAGTAAGGTTTCATCCGAGGAATACAACACTCAGAACAGCACTATCTATGTAAGAATGAAAACTTTCACTCTTTTTTAACTTCATTCTTTGATTCAAGAAAAAAACCCTATGTTTACAATTTAACTTCAAGTCATTACCAAAAACCTGAAATCTAAAACATGCTACATGTTTTTTTCCTTCTATTTCAGCATCTCTCTTCAAAGGAAATTTTTAATCACTGGGAAAAATCCACAGGCTAGGAAATTTTTGGAAGTAATTTCATATCTCATGTCAAAATAAAGCTAATTTAATATAATTTAGTATATGAAAAAACTCAGTATCTAAATGACTAAGTGACAAGGAGGATCTAAAAAATACGTTTATTAAGTAAAAACCTGAATATTTTCTTTTCAGAGGCACATAAGCAATTTTTTTTCCCTAAAACAGAGTTTTCAACAAACAGCAAACTTCAGCTGATCAGAAAATATAACCAGCCTGGAAACAAAGGCATTATATATTTTGCAAAATATTACAGAAGTAGATTCTACCTTGTCACTGTTAAAATCATGTTGAATTTGTGTAATAATATACAACTCTAAAGAAGTACCAAAACAATGCATCAAACCCTGATATTTTTAGACTGGACTAGCTCCATTTGCCCTTACAAGATGGTCAGGCCATGCTTTATTTACTTGCATTCTTAACTCATTTAAATGACATGACATTTCTGGCTTTCATCCTAAAGAGAGAGAGTGGAAGTGTGGGCTCGGATCAGCTGGAAGGGGATTGAAAATAGCTGTCAGCATGTTACAGGCAGGATGAGGGCTGGCAGCTACACTTGCCTTCAGAACAGAAGTAACAAGGCATGGCCCTCTTAGGACATTCTTCGTGGAAATTTTCTGAATTATGTTGGGAACAAAATGTGACACATCTTTTGACACTCTTTTAAAGTAGTGGTTAAAATATCTTGATTTTTGCATTGCCCCGAAATGAAGACGGATCAGTTGAGAGATGAAAATCTTAAAAGTGGTAATAGTGACTGTGGTAATAAAGCTTTTTTTTTTTTTTTGTGTTTTGATACAATTCCCATACCTACTAATTTGTGGAATGTTGTCAATTATATCTCATTATAATTTCTGTTAACTATATAAGAAATTAATCAAAAGGTTAAAAATGTATTTCTTTATGTCACTAAAATCTAAAGCATGACCAGGTACTGGGGACAAAGGAAAATAAAACTCCTTTTTTGCTGTCATATAATCTCCTTTAATCTAACCAGTTTCAAAATTGAGATACACAATAAAGCCATAGATTTATGAATGGAGAAAACAGGAACTTGAAGTCTGATAGAGTTCTATCTATAGCCCTTATTTTGCTCTTCTGAATTAAACACTTCAAAATTGCATGAGTTGATCCTGAACAAAATGCTTTTTAATGGGGTACATTTAAGTAAAATAATGTCCTTTGTGTGCGTGAAGTCACAGAATTATATGTTCATTTTTTCCCCATACACTGATACTTCATCAGATAAAAATATTTTCAGGCTTGCCTGCAGTTTGCATATTCATATTAAAGCCTGACAAATTAAACCTTACTTAAATGGCTTTTGTTACTAATAAAGCCACTGTAAACCTCTCATTTGCAGTGCTCATACTTTCACTGTGGCAGACCCAAGTGTTAAGTATGATGAACATCTTGATGCTTAATGCCGTTATAAAAGCTATCGCCAAAGTAACATCTATTTGGGCTGTAGATAAATTTTCAATTACTAAAATTGCATGATCCCTAGCAATCAAAATTAAAAAGAAAATCTTCTCTTACTAATAAATATTACTTTACCTGTTTCAAAATTATATCAGTAGCTTTTGTATCAAAGAAAGGTGTTATAATTCTTCATATTGAGAAGTTATTTTTTATACAAACCAAGGTATTTTTGCTGTTCTTTACTGAGCTAGCAATGATTTAGTACCCATACCAATTTAGGTACTTCAAGGACTCGCCTGGTAAAAGATGAGTGTGATAAGGATATCAACTTGTGCATGAAGGGAATATTAAGGAAAATGGACCAGCTGAATTCCACTGGAACGACCACAGATTGCAGTCTAGGAAAAGAAAACATCCCAAATGTTGTGTACATGTAACTTCACAGTCCATTTGCTGGAAAACAATAATGCCAAGGGTTATATAAAACCGGAATCCCTTGGCATTGGTAAAACTTTATTTTATCTAACAAAAGACTTGATAAGATTTCAGGTTCTGTGAGGGATAATCCGTGTAATTAATAGAAAAATGTGGAGTGGGGATCAGTTCTCCTGATCTAGGTAACAAGTGACAGGCTGAGAGGAAGTGACCAGGTTGCACCAGGGGAGATTTAGATTAGATTTTAGAAAATATTTCTTCACTGAAAGGGTGGTCAGGCATTGGAACAGGCTGCCCAAGGAAGTGGTGAAATCACCAATCCTGGAAATGTTCAAAAGGAGTGTGGATGTGGCACTTGGGAATATGGTTTTAGGGTGAACATAGCAGAGCTGAGTTAACAGTGAGACTCAATGAATTTAGAGGTCTTTTCCAACCTTAACAATTCTATGTACTCTTCTATTTAATTTTATGTTAGACAAGGGGGATGATCAATAATTTTGGAAAATGTGAGCCTCTCAACATTCCTGACCGATTTCTATTAAAATTGCAATTATGATTGCAATAAGCCATGAAATACAGTCAGATAATTTTTAGTGATTTGTTCCATTGCGGCATTTTGTACCTTTCCATGTTTACAAGAAGCATTCTAATGCAAAAAATCTTAGGATAAATAAAAGGCATTTCATGACAGTCCATTCTTCCCTCTGTTTACTTGGAGCTGATGGATCATTTAATGGCTTGGCACAGTGTTAATCTGGGCTATAACAGCAGAATCGATTGTTTGAACAACTGATCAATATCAGTTCCTAAGGAAGCTTCCATTTAGAGCTCTGCTGCCTATTTCACACTTGCAGCTCTGCAGCCTTTCTCCCCAACTGCTGTGGCAGTGCTTCCCAAAGCCTTCCTGGCACTACTTCTCCACTTCAGTTCTTGCACTCCCAACCTTCTGTTTTTATTCCGGAGGCCTTGCACCTGCAGATCTCATAAGAAGTGCCATGGGGAGAAGCTTTCCTGTCCTGAAGCTCACCTCTACCCCTTGCCCTCTCCCTTTGTCTCTTGTTTAGTAAACCAAGACACAGCATGCAGCACAGTAGATAATGTTCACATAAATACTTCATAAATGTTATCCAAAAATAGATATACTAAGAATCTTAACAACCAATCGTGTAACAACTTAAGGTAACAGTGGGCCTCTCTGTCATGAAGCTTGCCATTTCATATCCCGTATATTTTCTCATTCATCCCCATTTTCACTGCTTTTCCTATGTTTTTGTTAATCCCTTGACTTCACAAAACTACCCCAGTACATGACATACCACCTGACAGCTGATATTCTTTTAACTTCATCTCTTTTTCTACCTTCTTTCAATAAAATTAATCAAACTCATTTGCAGCAATTCAAGATGCACTTGAGATGCATTTGAATCAGCATTTCAAGCCGACTCAAGTTCTCCCTATCCACTCTCAGTACTCCATCACTCTCTGGTATCCACTCAAAGCCACCAGTGCTCACCAAAACAACTCTTTTAATGATTCTTGCCTTTAATAATTCTTGCCTATGCAAGCTGTTCATAAATACTGCCATTCAAAGGGTCTGCCCACTCCAGATGATTCTTAAGGATTCACAAATCTAAAGGCATCCTTTTAACTTCTTATAGACAGGGGAAATGCAAGTTATGTTTTATCAGGTATGCCTGAGTCAATCTGCATCAGATTGGATACTGGTATATTACCATTATTATCCTGCCTCATACCATTATTCACAACAAAACTGAAAACAATTATTTCATCTTCTTGTTCAAAATGCGCTTATATGATTAAAAGACAGAGCTCACAATATAATTTTCCATTATCAATATATCAACCAAGAAATCTGCTGCTTCTTAGAAGATTAAATATTTGCAATTTGTAATCATCACAAGCAGTAGACAGATGTAGCTGATACATTCAAACCTGTTAATTTGCATGAAAATGGTACTTACATTGCTCTAAACACAATATGGACAGAATCGGGCTTGAAGCCAACAATCCATCATAATGCACATATAAATTGACAGCATTATTTAAAATAATTTTATTGTATTGATTCTCACTCACTGTTGATGGTAAAAAGATAACACTGTAATAAGGTTATTCTTTATAATCATTAGTTTGCTTCAGATAAACTCACTAAAAAAAACTCCATTGCCATTCAAATATAGCAAAAATCAACTGTGAAATAATTTTTCAATCTAGTCTAACTGAATTTCATTAGCAAAGGATATTTGGCTAAATGAAGTAATATATGAGTCAGGAATTCACCTAACCTGTGTGTTATATGTAAGAACACCCATATATTTTAAATGATCATTTAAACTGAAAAAGCTATCATTAACAACCCAGGTCATTCTTGTTTAGGATCAAATCTCAGTCCTTTTTACTCAACACAGTATTGTTTTATTGTTCTCAGTTTAAACAGAATAGAATCTTTTTGGGCTTTTAGTACCTCCCAAGCACTCTCTTCTGTATAAAAACCACTTTGTAGGAAAGCATCCTCACCTTTCACTGTCAAGAGATTTAGATGACAGGCAGCAAACCTTGATAAACCCCTCTAGTCATGGTAAAGAAGAGACCCAAACTCCACTTTGGCTTTCATCATAAAAGTTTTCCTGCAATGTCAGTCAGTGTTTGCCCACTCTTTTCTTCCCTTCAATTTAAACTTTTGTTGAATCATGATCATTTGTAATATTCTCATTACCCATTTTAGACACGTTCTTCCCAGGCAAAGAGACAGTTTTCACCGCGTGAAAATTAAATTGTCCAGGCTGAGTAGGGGGAGTGAATCCTCCGCACAGTAATAGGCAGTCCCCAAGCCCTTGCAGTGCAGAAGTTGAGAGCTGTGGGTCAACACATCCTCTCTACCAACTATCCAGTATTATGAACTTCTTTGGCTTTTTGTCCCCCTTTCCAAGATAAATGGGAGCTACATTCAAAGAACTGCAGTTGGAGTGCAGAAGAAAAGTATGACAATGAATGTGGAAAATGAGCAGCATTAGAGGCAGACTAAATGAAAGCTGTGTTTGATACAATGACAAAATAATGATATTTCATTTATATTTTCCACATATGATTCTGTAGTTTGAGCATATGTGATAAATTATGTAATAATCAACCCAAGTGTAATTCTTTCATGGAAGAGATAGGGAGAAGGGAACAAAAGACTTACTAGATATTAAGAAAGTGCTCTAGGGTGTAACTGTGAGCTCCATTTCAAATGCAGGCAGATTAGAAATTGTTCTTGTGCAAAGTCTTTAGAAGAAAATGTTGGATACACTGAATGGACCACCTTCGTTTAGAGATAAAAACTAAGCAAATGAATGGACAGGTTAACAGAAAGGTTTCCTAGCAACTGGCTCAGGACAATAAACTCACTCTCATGGAAAGAATACGTTTAATTCTTTTTGTTTGAGGGAAGAAACATATGTAAAAGTTGTTTATTGCAAAGCAACTCACAACTGTTAAGATCTGGTTATTAAAATTAGAGACGTCATTGCACAAATTAAGGTGCAAACGAGACCATATGTCAAAGTCATTAGTATGGATTTTTATTTACCAGTATATGTGAGAGAGAGAGAGGGGGAGAGAAAGAAAGAAATAGGAAAAAAGAGTGGGAGCAGGGAAAGAAAGACAATGACAAAAAGAGAGACAGGAAATATGTCACCACTGCATGGATTCTGTTGGTTCTCTTCTGGTCTTCTCAGTGGTGAGGGTCCCAGTCTAGTCAAAGTGATTGTCACTGACTTGAGCCATGAGGGGTGGGAGAAACACAAAACCCACTGGGTTTATATTTACTCTGGTTTGGGTGGGCATGCCCAAGTACCTCCCCTGGGGCAGGGAATTTTACACTGGAAGACCTAATACTTTAGATTATGGGACACTTCAGGAGTCTGTTGGTTTATGATGCATTCTAAGACTAAGACATCACATCTGCCTCTTATATCAGTGAAACTGAGTCAATCATGGCCCACCAGAAGGGGTGAACTCCTTCGGGCTGTGTGTATGTCCTGCTGCTTCTCTGGAAGGGAATTTCCACAGCTAGTCACTGCTGTGGACTTTGGCAACATAAAAAGCAGGACTCCAACTTCCAGGATCTGCTTCTTATTAGCTTCTTCCCTTATCTTATCCAACACCCAGCTGTAGCCTCTGGTGATGGTATGCATGCCTTCTGCAGCTGGGCAGTTAAATGATGGATTTTTCGAGTAATTAACTAATATCAGTCCGGGTTCCCACAACAACCTGTTAAGATTTATGAAATGGAAAGAGAAAAAAAACCCACACACAAGTTCCTCTCTGTGGGTATTTGAGATGGCTGAAGGAGTATTAATTCCCCAACAGAAAATTCTCTGAAAATTGTCCTTTTTTTGTTGTTGTTGTTTTTTTGTTGTTGTTGTTGTTTTGTTTCTGCAAACCCCCCAAACATTAGGACAATTAGTGCAAAAGACAAATGCAATGATGTCATTACTACTTAGCAAAGTATGCATGTTATATGATCCTTGGAGCCTTTTTGAATTTGGGGAAGTATTTCCACATCAAAAGCAAATGCTAATACATAGGTGGCACCAATTTTTGAAAAAGAAATAGTTTCAAGCAATACCTTACATGTACAGCTAATTAGATACATTGCAGACATGAGAGACACATTAGTCATGATAAACAGCATTCTGAGCCCTTATTATTATTTATTTGCTGCTTAATGAAGATCAACAGTGGGTCTGTAGCTGATGCTGACCTTGAAGGTTACTCTTAGCTTTCCTGAAAATCAGTAAAAGTTGGTTCTTGAACCTATCAGTTTTGTTTTGTTTTGTTTTTAAGTTCAACTCCAGTAAAATACAATCTACATTTCACACAGTAGAAGTTCTTACTGAGATTAAGGTACTGATACTCAGTTAAGTGGATAATACATGATGCTCAGAACACCAAGAAATATGGGTTTTTCCAATAAAATGTTACTTTGAAATAATGCACTTCTTGCAAAATATTCCCTGTCATGAAAGAGCATAAAATCAGTGGAAAAGGCGGCTTTTAAAAACATACACTTAATAGCATCAAAATTTAGACCTAGACAAAGAAATTTAAATGCCACTAATGTCAGCTTTAAATAAAATTGAGACCACAAAGCTGCTGATACACCAGGCTGTCCTAAATCATGTTAGCCCAGCTGAGAGAGATCTTCCTACACTGTTTGCATCCATATCACCCAGCTTTTGTCTTGCCCCAAGGGGAAGTGAATGTCTCTGCTTTGCTGCTCACATCTTTTTCACTGACGGAAGTCTAAAAACACAAGAAAGTTTCTGACCTTAAATACTTTTCCTAATGGAGTCTCTGCTGCATTCCCACTTAGTAGTTTTTTTTTTAAACTGGATTGTAATTCTTAAAGTTTAAGTACTAACTACAATGACAAGGTGCAGAAATTTTCTTAAGACTTAGAAAGCCAGCACATAAATTTAACCTCCCCCAGACCTTTTTGCGGCCAAGAGCCTCTCATTACAAGATAAACTAATCAACAAATAATTTGTTTTCCAAGACTTCAAAGAGCCTGTAAAATTAATGAAGACCACTTTATAAATGCCACTGAACAGTAATGCGGTATTTTTTTTTTAGAGTCCCTGGTCAAACATATCTCCTACTTATCTAAATGGAAGCTAACATGTGTCATTATTTTCTTGATTATGATGAAGAATCCAGTGTCTGAGCATATACCTATCTCTATTAAACACAGTGAGTTTAATCCACTCACACATCCTCAGGAATGCTGGCTGCACATCCTGTCATGTCATAATAAAAGTGTTTCACAGAAATCTCTTGTACTGCACTGTTCTCCACTTACAGCTATGATTCTTTCAATTGCTGCTTGTCTGCCCAGTTACACAGGTGTGCAGATGAAATACATCTACTTTTCCTGATAAGAATATTAGGATTTACACTTTCATGAACCCTCTGGAAGTTAGAGTGATAGCCAAGATTTTTAACAGCTCCTGAGCAATGAAATCAGGCAGTTGCTATCCATTAGGCTATTCCTCACATTTAACAACAGAACACACATTAGATGTAAATTACCCTTAAGAGAGGACAAATGTGGACTGATTCTGGTTTATCCTTTTAATAACTAAAGCTTTGTACCAAGATCACTAATGATCTTGATCAAACCGTTTCAATAGCTAGTAAATGCTACTGTTATAAAACTTCTAAAAAATGTATTTGCTGAATTTAACTCTGGGTGGGAGTGTGTGCTCTTCTTTTGCATTTCAAGCTGTAGAGTACTGAGATATCCTTTTCCACTGCTGTGATTTCTCATATGCTAGAGCAAGAATATAAGAATTGCATTATGGCCTGACTGGTCTGAGTATCTTCCCTTCAGCAACATCATTATCTAGGCCACTTCAGAAGGCAAAACACTCCCACAGTAATCACACTCTTAGATCTACAGGGTTATTAAGCTATAGATC
Source organism: Dicaeum eximium (assembly GCA_013396995.1). Lineage (NCBI taxonomy): Eukaryota > Metazoa > Chordata > Aves > Passeriformes > Dicaeidae > Dicaeum > Dicaeum eximium. The sequence continues at coordinate 417,045 of VWZP01003639.1, forward strand.
ATGCCCATGTTCACTTTGGCCTCAGAGGCAGCCTTGATGTCTCCACCTCTCTTTTCCTCCCTTGCATTTGAATAGCCTTTGGTAAAGATTTTGCCTTGATGCTCCATGGAATATTACGACAACTTAGTTCAAAAAATGTAAATGAAGAGAAGATTGACTGAAGAAGTGTGCCAAGATATGCTGCAAAGGAACTCTTCTGCCTAAAAACAAAAAACTAAATTATAGAAGATTGGATCTTGAAATTAATCCTATTTCATCTTGTCATTAATGACCTTGGCATAAAAGAAAGAAGTATGCAAATGACAATTGGATGGTACAAAATTGGACATCTTACCAATACAGCAGATGATGGAAATAACAGATGGGAGCAGACAAGAAATGCAATCCTAGGAAGAACAAGGTCATGCACATATGAACAACTACTTATAAAAAGGGAGCTCATAACTTGCTAATGAATAAGGATAAGGATCTATGTGTCTATATGAGTGCAGAAAAAGTATGTGCCCAAAAAAAGCAAATATGAATCTAGGTGAATTCAGTGACAGATTTCCAATACAGATAAAGAAGTACCAACATGTATACCCCTAGTAAGATTTTATTTTGAATGCAGGGTACAATTCTATTCACTCAGAATCAAAATTACTCAAATTAGAACCGCTGCATGGGATAGAAATACATAGTTCAAGGAAAGACTGTCAGTGTGTGCTTGGTTAGCAAAGTAGACCAAATCTGAGAAGGGAAATGCCTATACTCAATTAATGTTTCTTAGAGTGAACTTTGGGGAATTGTAATGACTGTTGGCTAGAATTCTAAAAAATAAAAATTTGAACTGGTTCTCTCTTTATATTCTCTATATACATTTTGCATTTTTCAGATTTAAATACATACATGATTTCCTCAGGAAGGATGAGAATCTGATAATGTTTTCTCAATCATATTTAGCATTAACTTCGTCTCTATTAGTAAAAAATCAATCAATATTATCTTTCAAGTTATCTTAATTTTAGCACGGTAGCAAGACATATTCCAAATGTCACTGCATTGCAGTAAAGAGGGAGAGGAAGAAAGTTCTTAATTTCTAAGATGACTTTTTTAATACCATGCATAGCATCCAAAATATTTCTGTTCATCTCCTTAATGAATTTCTTTGTGCTAGTTGGAATAATTCTCTTTGAACATGCAAATATGCACAATGTGCTTTAAGCAAAGTCAAAGTTATTAAAAACCTGAAATGCTCTTCTTTAATCCCTACTAATAATTGTATAAATGCAATGTTCTGATAATCCTCACAAGAGGGTATTAGGACACATACATTTTGCAAAATGAAAGCTGCATTCAAGAGTTGCTCAGACTGTACAAAAACACCCTTATGAACTACCTTGAACACAGATTTACTGAGTTTTAAACTGGCACTTCATCCCTGTTTCAGCAAGCGTCCTCTGCAGATCTAATGATCAGGAACATCCTCCTGATGCACGCTGGCAGATACGGCTGCAGGGTCCAGACCGCGGCGGACACCGTGTCAGACGAGACAGAGCTGCTTGTTAGGGGTGAGTATGCTGGTGGCTCCCCCCTGAAAACACAATCACCACACACAGCTGTACCAGGGGCTTTTAAATAAAAGTGAGCTTCAGGGATGTCTCTGCCATGCAGTGGTCCTCAGATTTTATGTTACTTAAGCCATTTGTGATTAACCTGCTGTCTTTGAAAACAGTTTCACCATAGGCTGACCTGCAGGCACTGCAGAAAGAAACAAAAGACAGTGGGTTAATAGACAGTTTTAGGAGAGGTAACAGCACTAAAGGTATACCAGATTAGCTAAAATGCATCCAATTAGCCTTCACGGACCTGTGTAAGGTAGGTATAATGAGTTTTTACTATTTTATGTGATGCTTTGCATTTCATCTTATGGTCAAGTCGTTCTTTCAGCTCTAGCAGTTTAGGAACATTCATTCATATCATAAGAGGGGTGCTCATGCAGCCTTTTGTAAAATTATAGATATGAACAGTGAAACAGAAACCCGATAATATGACAAGAATCTGGGATTTTTCATGCATGGAATTGTTACCACCACTTGTTTACTGCATCTTTATATCCAGTCCTATAATCTGTTAAATTGTTTCACCTGTCATCGAACTTTCCTGATTATGCACAGGAGCACAGAGTCCTTTTCCTGAAGGACCCCAGATCATACTAAGGATGCCAACTAGCTTACAGTAAAGCAGGGCACCAGCACCATCTGTGCCTTCCATTAAGCAGAGTGTTTCTGCATTCTGCACTAGCTGTGTGTGTGTGTGTGTGTGTGTGTGTGTGCATACACACATGTGCTCAGTGCCTGAGGGGATCTGAGGATTTGCAGTTCACTTACTGGCATCATGATTGGTGGGTCCTGCAACACCAAGAGAGATGGATCTCTGCTAGAGAGAGAGCAGCACAGTACTGTAGCCTTATTGTGGATGATACATTTTTGAAATAATAAATCAAGGTAGATATTTTATTAACATTTGAAAAACTCTGGATTAGAAAAAAAAAATTATTTGGGTATTATAATTTTTCAAAAATATTTATTTTACCACATTCCACAATATCTTTTGACTTGATGTGTTCCTATCCACCCCTTTTAGGGTAAATATATGTTTTAAATGATAAAGAACGTTTCTGGCTGACTGCAGGGCTCTTCATTTTTTCATGAAAGTAATAGATAAATATTTCCATAAAGACCCTTTGAGGACCGTCAGATTTCTATGAGCTATGGCACTATTAGGATGGTTGTATTCAGTTGACTCGCCATGTAATACCATTTTAGCTGCCTTATGAAATCTGATTCATCCTTCTGGGTTATGCAAGGCCTTTTGTGTTACCTTTGTCTGTCTCAGACAGGAGCTGGAGGCTCTGTGGATAGGCAAGGTAATCTCAACTTTAAATTGAACTTTTGTGACAAAAAAGTCTTATTTATTATCGAGGATAGACTGATTACAAAATTATTTTTTAAGAATATCGGTTACATAAATTAGTTTATTGAATTTCCTGTAGAAATTAAATTCTTCTCCAAGGAAGAGGTCTGAGATTAAATTTTAAAAAAGGCATTTTAAGAAGTATCAGGATGCATTTATGTGAGTCTCATCACCATGTCACCATGCTGTTGAAGGAAAAACTATAACTGCTTTGTAGTGGAATTTGAATTCAAATATACTTTGCTTACAATTTTCTCCTTTTCTTGTTTCTACAATTGGATCATTTTAAGATAGAGCAAGAAATTTTCTTTTGTATTGCAGAAAATGTTTAAAGCACCTTCAATGTAGAATTGCGAACAACTAGTCCTTAAAGATGTCAACGGTGCAAAAATCAAAAATATTTATGAGGATCTAATCTATCTCTCCTTATACTTTTACAGGAACTTCATTTTCATTTCAGTATCTCTAATTATTTTTTCTCCCCTATCTCAGCCTGTAGAGTGCACTGATTGGTGTGCAATTTGACTCCGATGATTCCAAATTGCAGCACCTTTCAAATTTCTTTATGTTTAGCTTCCGGTGATACTGGACATTGCTTAGGAGAAGATACCAGCAGAAACACATGTTTCAGTAAATATTCCAGTTTACTCTGAAGAATTCCACCTAACAAAGGAAGCCATCTTCTATGAAGAAAACTCATGCAGTAAAGTTTGTAATCCAAAGCCATATTATTCTTTATTTCCAGTGCAGTTTATAGTTAAAATAATTTAATTTTATGCATATTACAAAACATCCTTTTCTTTTAAATGTTACAGCCCATAGCCAAACTGAGATAGCAGAAGCTTTGTTCTGAAGCTTTGTTCTTATATGTATTGGTATAAGCAAACCTTAAGCACACCCTTGCTCTGACCTTTCTTTCTCTCCTTTTGCCTCTGCAGAATATGCCAGTGATAATACTGATAATATCATACCAGCATATAACTCTATTTCAATCATTACTTTTATTGTAGGGTTCATATGGTATTTTAATAAATCATTGTAATTTTTTCTTGAAAAATTGTCCTTCTTACAATGTTTCTACATGAAATAAATTTGACACAGAGAATAAATTAATTTAAAATAATCTCATTCCCCCTCCTTTAGATATTCATGAATATCAGAATTACTGCCACTAGGAAATTGATTAAATTTAAACTGAAATATGCATTCAACTTGTTCACTATTTTTAAGTGAACCAGTTAACTTTAAGTTATTTTTAAGTTCTTTTTGTCAGAACTCAATTACAAGTGACCTGGGAGAGTACTGTACCTCGCTGCAGCCTCCTCAGATGGAGGAAGCAGAAACAAATTTTGCAGACTTCTGTTGCCCCAAATTAACATCCTGATCTTTAACAGACAGACATTCACCACTGCATTTTCAAGTAAGTGCAATGTCTCAGTATCATTTATTTGGGGAAAACATACAGCATCCTTAAATTATATTTATCTATTTTGAAACCATTTTTACTGCTTGCTCTACTTGAAGTTCCCTCGAATATATGCCAGGGAATTTCACTATTTTTGTCCTTGTTCTTTGCTCTGCATTATACAATGAGAGTTATGTTCCAAAAATATCACCAATGAAAGACAACACAAAGAACAGAGAATGTACAGTGCCAAGTAAATCTCAATTTCTTTGAGTCTAATTACTCATAAGGTAATGGTACAAGAAGATTCCTGAATTTACTGCATATATACATGTGTGTGTGTGAGAGAGAGAGAGAGAGAAAGAAAAAGCAAATTAAATAAAGACAGCAGCAAGTTTCTATTCTGCAACTTTCTATAATGTGTTATACATTTTTTAAACTCAGAATTTAAATTTTCAAATTTACTACCTCACAGGTCTTGAATTTAGGAAATTTTCAGTGAAAAACACTAATTACACTACTTAACACTAATATTTTTTCAATAATTATTGTGACCTAGAGAATCTCTTTCAGGAAAATTTCAAAAGTATATGTAAAAAGATATTCTACATCATGTTTGGGCAAAATCAGAATTCAAGTCCCATCAGACCTAAATATTCAAAAAAACCCTCCAAATACTTCTCTAAGTGTTTGAAAATGTGATTAAACTGTGTATATTAAGGTAAGAAAAACTTTTTAGTGGTCCCTAGCATTTTTTTTTTCCTAATGCTGCCAGTAATGTGAGTTTCATTAGGAAGAGATGATCTGCCATTAGCAGGACCTGTCAGGCACTACATTAGCTTTTCAAATTAAATGTCTTGCATTTTATTCCTGGAGTGAGAAGTATTTTGGTAGTTCCATGCTGGTCAACAGTGACCTTCAAGGGTGGGCTGTCCTGACATGCCTGGCATCATCTGTTTATATTAAGGTAAGCTACTATCTAACTGGCAAAAGCATTTCCTCTCCAAAATACAGCTCTACGAAGTTCTCTGGAATTCATCATCACAGGTTGTTTTTATTATTAGGTGCCTAAAAAAAAAAAAAAAGTAATGATCTTTTATTCATCCGAGATCCACCATCCCCTCTAGATACACGCATTGATTCTGTAGAGGTCCCCGGAGAGTCCTTTACTCTCTGAATATGGGGAGGATGAGAGAAGGTTCAGATCAAAGGCCAGAACTGATTTAAGGCAGAAGAGGCAATGTCAATCACTTTCAACTTAGCTCAGCAGCTGCAGTGCTCATCTGTGAGGTAGGATAACTCTTTTTATCTGTCTCAGACCACAACTCAAAATCACGCTTTTTCCTTAAAACCATGCTATACCTGCATGTGTCTGTTGTGTGGGATCAAGGTATGTTCAAGCCTCTTTCTAAGGCAGAGGAACCAGGAGCACAGAAATCTGGTGATGAACAAATGAGCACCTGGATGTGTAGGGCACAATTTATGGCACCTCCAGTAACCCAAATATTTTCTTCTTTCATTGAATTGACTCCTGCTCTAGAAATGAACAGAGGTTCCCTCAGATGAACCTCTGTAATGGCTTAAGCCAATACACTGAACTGTTTATTGGAAAGGGAAAAGCTAAATAGCTGTGTAAAAGCTAAATAACAGTCATGCCACCCTCTGAACCAGGTTGCCCTCTGTTGGGGCAATGATGGAGATAGTGGTAGATTTTCTGCAATATTTTCTGGAAGACAGTCATCAGAGCCCATAACAGCAGAAGATATATAGGCTGATACATCTCAAGGACATCTAGAAGAGAAAACAGCTTTTCACAGAAGCTGGTAACTATTCTGGCACCAGGCCTGCACAAATGTGATACCTGAAGTACAATCCCATGACAAAAATTAGGTATGTCTGATGATCAAAGAAATAGATTTAGTGGAGTGAATGAATACAACAAAAATCACCATTATGGACTTACATTCCTGACACCCAAGTCATTACCTGATTTCATTTCATTTATGTTTTCTGTTGTTTGCTCACCCAAGGAAATGCGGAATACCTGTTTGCCATGCAAACAAGAATGTTTACAGGAGAATATAGATATTCACTCCACAGTCAACAAATGTTTTCATCAGCACATGAAGTCAAGAGCCATTTAAGAAGTAGAAGTGATTTATGACTTTTATGAATGTCAGTCCTGTCCTTGACATCAGTCCAAGAATAGTTTTCCCATGTTGTGTGCATAGTTTGGCTACCAGCCTTTACTTATCCACCCAGATCTTCAACTTGCAGTGAATATTAAGCAACAGAGGAGCAGAACAGCAGAATGCTACAGCTTGGCTGGTTTTCCATCTAACATTGGCACACTAGTAGTCAAGTTGTCTCTTGAAATGTTTGTGTTCACAAAATCATTGTGAAATGATTTTTCACAAAGTGATTACCTAGTCAGAAGGCTCTAATAGAGGATAAATATGCATGTCACGTTCTGACATGAATGATATCATCACAAACCTGGGTACTGAACACCCAACTACCAGCGAAGAGACCTGCCTCTCACAGATGTCTCAGGTGATCTTGTAGCCAGCAATGTGTCAGCTTTTCTTGAGACAATGCCTGCTTGGTGAATTAAGTTCTGGTTTAAAGCATGACTTCCAAAAAGGACTTATTACATTCTTATTTTCCATTATGCTCTTGAAATCTGAAGCTATCTGTGCTTTCATGTTTTCACTACAAAGAATGTCTAAATGACCCAATGCTTCAACTATGTTTTGCTGTAAAGACATTTAGAACAAGAAATACTTTTATGATAAAGAGCTTGACACCATGAAAGGGCTGACCCTTACTACCGTGCAAAATACAAACAGTATTTTGTTTACAGTTTATTTAACTCATCAGTACAAAATCTATTATACAGTGACTGGGAGGTTTTCCAGAACACCAGCAGAAATCATAGATAAGAGCAAAAGGCTACTTCTTACATTTACTTTAGCAAGAAGTATCTCTTTCCTCTTAAAACACACTGTTTCTAATTAATTCATTTGAAGCACTGCTTTGCCATAGGCTGCAAGAAAAAAAAGCAGGAGTAGAAAAATATCCTACCAAAGCCATTTACTGTATACTTCTTGCTCTTTCTTCTGCAAGTTTGAAGGGTTGGCTGGAGAAAAGCCTCTGTAGTTCAACAAAGAAAAATAGTGGAAGTTGGGAACACCACACAAGAGTCTAACTTGCTGTCACAGAAGTCACCATGAGGCTTCCTGTAGTCAGTTATAGGTAGAGATCCCTTTCACATACACTGAGATGAGCAGTAGTCCTGGCTCGGCAGCAGTTTCCAGGAATGACAGTTTCTTTCAGATCAGAGGATCAGTGCAAAACCTCCTGTAATACTTATCTCATATGGATGGGGACAGTGCTTCAAACATTTAGAACAGAGTGATTTTTGTTATATAAACCTCCGTATTGGTAGAGATGATAGTGACACCACAGACACCAGCTGGTTGTTTTCCACAGTTATACATTTCATCCATGACGTTCCTTTTTAGAAGCATCATGACTGAGTTAGAAATACACAGTTGTGAATCAAAAAGCTTGGTTTACATCTGTGAAAGCTTCAGTGCCTAATCAGTGCTACCAAGTTTTAATGCTTATTTAATATATGAAAGCTTTTTATCATAACAATATACTGGTTTCAATAACATCAAGTTTTCAAATTAATTCCATCAACTCTTACTTGCAAACTAGTCATGCAAAGCTGGTTTACAATTCATTAGAACCAAAAGAGTAAGTTTGTATCTGTTTCAAACTACTCAAGCAGATGATGGATGCTGCATTATACACTGCCAGTTCTATGGAGCAGCGAGGTCATCTCCATATGTTTCTTTCTTTAAAATTTCTCCACCTATTCACAAAGGAGCAAATACTACCAGCCTCAAAATTACTTACTCAGTGTTTGAATTTCCACAGTGTAAACAGTGTAAACAAAGGTAGTGAGGGTTTACAGTACAAGGTAACTAAGCCTAGGAGAGTGTAGCTAAGAAGATGACCATTAGGTCTCTGCCAGGAAACTATAGCAATACAACAGCCAGGCAAGTTCATAGTTCATTTCACAGTTTTATAAAAGTACTTTATAAAATATTTTTATATTACATATCTACTATAAAATATACTTTAGGAGAAATAATGTATTGGTGTCAGTTATACTACAAATAGAGCTGTGCTCTCTAGGAATAAATATAATTAAATTTGTTCAGAGTGCTATCTCATCCATCTACACTTAAGGATTTTAGTAGATTTAGATGTCAGCTATTTTCTGGGTATTTTAGTAATAGTTTTTTAGTAATAGTTTACTCATTGCTCTTTGCTTTCATTATCCTTTTCGCTCCTACTGCTCAGACTGTGTTTTTTATTGTTATGGATGTCAACAGACACTATGGTTTTCTAAGAGTATTAAAAATAAGGCTCAGTCCTCTTAATACTCTGCATCAATGCTTTATACCCTTGGAAACTTACAAGCATATACAGAGCTAATTAAAATCCTTTGACCGGTACAAATATTAGTAGGAAAAAAAAAAACATGTCAGGAAGTTTCTTTAAAACTGGGATGAAAATCAGCTTCCTCCTACAGTATAACACATGTATTTTAAGACTGTGCCCTGAGAGCTAACAGAATGCACTGTGCATGCCTACTGTGAGTTATATGAGCATTGAGATCAAACATCTACCTGCAAGCTGTAAGATGTTGAAATGAAGCAAAGCACAATCCGGTAGTGTGAAGGGATGAAAGTCTTTGTGGCTACAATCTGTGGTTTGAGTACACATTTTGTGGTCTAAAAATAAAATAAAAAGGTTAAAGCTATTCATCTTATAGACTGGCAAAACTAGCAATCTAAGCAACAAATCCACTCTTATCCTTTATTTTTTGAAAAGTAATGTTTCCTCTGAACTCGAGTGACCCAGAGCAAATATAACGCAGGAACTGCTGGTTAGGTTGACCACCCTGTTCCTTTCTGTTGTGATATTGCCAATAAAGCTTAAAGACAAGTACTTGGGCTTAAAGGCCTTCAAATACATTATTAAATGGAACGTAAACAAGGTCAGCAGATTCTTGCTGGTCCTTGAAATTACATTTGATCTGTAGCAAAGGCCAGGAAGATGCCCTGAGCACAGACCCCATTATTTGGACTCACAGAAAATGTCCATAATTCTGTTCCCTGAGGTCAGTGGGTACAGCAGAGTTCCAATTCACACACTTACATTCCCAGTCTTCCTCCCTCAGGATGCTCATGGTCTGTAAGGATTTGCCCCAGCCGCAGTAATCCATTAATTGCATCAAAGCACTGGTTGGAAAAGTCATAATTTCACAGGGTTTGTGGAATTGGGATAGGTTCTGTCTGCCAACATAGAAGCAGGTATGGTCAGGGCTAGAATCCTGATCTGTACTTTGGCACTCTTCAGTGTATCATCTGACACATTTATAACATTGGGAGATAGTGTATTACTGTAGATGGAGAATCAGCGCTTTCGCCCACAGACTTCACCAAAACATTTCCAGCAATTTGATCTTGTAATAGGACCTTTATTTTTTTTTAATATTTTTAATGATATGAAAGGGTAATAGATTCATATCTTTAGAAATTTTTTTTCAAGAGTTTAAAAATTATCCTTTGTTCTAAGAAGCTTTTTTACAAGCATTGACTTCTAAGTATGAACTAACTTCAGTCAAAAAGTGTCTAGATACAAATACTAAATTAGAGATCAGATGTGATAATGTTTATTAACTCAGTGCCTGAAAGAGACACACGTAGTCCTGGGAGTGCTGGTGCCCACAGCAGGACTGCAGAAAGTGAAGGGAACAGCATGGACCAGGGTTGGGACACCTGGCAAGGGATGCCCTGCAGCACTAAAGGTAGTCAACAGGCCATGCCAAAAGTCTCAAAAAGAGGAAGTCTCAAAACTCAGTCTCTTACTCTATTTGGGACCTGCTAGCAAGGTCATCCAGGATCAATTCCTAGGCTACTAGTGCTTTTATACCTTAGGTGAAATTCAAGTTCCCTGTGCTGTCCATACATTTGTGTCAACAATTGCCGCTACTCAGAGGTTCGGACTGCAGTCTGGATTCTGACCTTACAAAAATCATCAGCTCTTAGGGTTGTGTCATCCAAATTCACTATTTTTAGGTTTGCACAAGGCAGAAAAGTCATCCAGGCAATGGGGCACAACATGACATAGGTACCACTAAGGGACTTCTCAGGCAGGACACCAGGGATTTATCTTGACCCTCATCCCTGAAATGAGTTGAGACTATTCAGGATTAAATAATCAATATCTTCTCTTTCTTACATTCCAACCCTAAGCCTAACCTTCCTGTCTATCCTGACATTGGCTGGGTTATAACCTCTCCATCTGCCCTCAGCCCTTATGTACCTTACAGAAACCACACATGGAGGGACTGGCATTATGGATGTATCCACTAAAACGAGAGTGTCTGTATCATCTACTATACATCCAAATTTCTCTCTGTCATCTCCTCCACCATGTGCAAATGCATAATCTGTCAGAGCTGGGTACAGCAAAATGGATTTATGCTGCAACAATCAAGCTCCTGTTTTAAGCAGCAGTTTTATGTGCCCTTCCCACTATTCTGTAGTTAATGCCTCTTTCTTATCCTCTTTTTCTCCACCTCTCACCTTCTTGATGACAAGCCAGTGCACCTTGTCATCCAAAAAGCAAAAATCTTCAGGTCAAGAAATCTGTGTTTGTGAACTGCTACATATCAGGCTTCTTAGCTGTTTGGTAAGAGTAAGAGTTCTCCTGGTCAGGCAGCAGTGAAGTAAATCAGTGAAAATCCTGGGATTCATAGGAAAGGGCACTACCTCACTGAATGACTACAGCTATTATTGGTAATTGTTTTTCAAGAACTCTCACATTAACATCGTATCATGGCGAGCAATCTAATGACCTCTCAGGATGATCATTTCAACAATAAAAAGATACATAAAACAAATTCGCCAAAATGCAGTCATGCATGTCCTGAAATGAAGTATCAATCTATGGAATTGCTCTGAAAGGAGATAACTGATTAATATCCTTGACAGTGGGTTCACAGTGCTCCTAGACTTGTGTAAGAGCCTATCACAGTCACAAATGTCTTCTTCATGAAGGTCGACTGCACTATAGTGCATTTATGACCACTCATTTTATGTCTAGTTTCCAGATAAGCATTTGAACAGACCATGCATTTTTCCTCAATTGGCTATTCTCAGCTGAAAGATTGTTTTAGAGATCCTGAGCAATAACACAGCCCTTGGGAGAAGAGCCTTCCTGCATTAGTCATCTGACTGACACCATGAATGATTACACCCAAGCATCAAATTTAATGAGATTTCTACAAAAATGAGTGACATCTGCATAGCACTCATGTCCTGGCTAACTGTCATACATTTGTCATCACTGGGGCCTTTGTCCTTTATTAATCCACTTTCAAGAATGCCTGCTGTTGGAAATTGAAGTGCTTTTTAGCAGTCACCCTGCAGACTGTGTAAGAGCACACATCTCCGAAAGCATAATGACACATTGCCATGCGTAGGAATGCATTTAAAACATTTAAAAAACAGGGGAGAACTCTGACAACAAAATATTTTGAGAATTTAGCAGGGGATGTCTGCATAAATATTATTTTACATCCTTTAATGTAAGCAAGGTTCATATTCGTTTATTATAATATAGTGGCTAAAAACACTTCAACAATATTCATGGGAGAAATATTGTTATAAAGGAAATGTACTAAAATATTTCCCTTTAATTTTGTTTGTGCTTGGGACCATTATATAATTCTGGGCCTAAGGCTCCAACCGAGTAAAAGCATATGATTGCATCAAAATTCCAGCTTTCCTCTAAACTTTCCCTCATGGCTACAAATAAAAATTTCACTAATATTTTCCTACATCAACAGATAGCCTGAAACAGTAGAAGATGGAGATTGAAGAATCACGCTGTTTTATTAAATTAGCCCCAGGACTTTCTCTTCTGAGGCAAAGATCTGACCTGGTGCTTCCCAGCAAAGAACAGCAAACACTTGGCAGGAAGGCAGGAGTGCTGAGAACATATCTTTCTGCCATGTTTTCTCCAAGGAAGAAAAGCAAATTTCCACTGCAAATGAGATGGGATTCCAGGAGGCCAAGAGCTCCAATGGGTGGCACCATCTCATTCCAGTCATTGTTTGTGGCTCAATCAAAGGCACTGACAGCAGCAAAGTCAAGCCTGGTGAGAGGGCAGAGCAAGGGAAGGGGAGAGATTCCCAGCAATGAAGATGTTAATTGCCTATGGAAGTGGAAAACCTCGTTCCTTGTTCATCCTACGGCCCAGAGCCATACCCTGAGCTCCTGTAAAGACTGCAGTGTGTTGTGAAGACAATATTCTTCCATCATACATCCACAGTACTAAAATTTACTGAATTGAATCTCCTGAATTTCAAACATTTGTTTCTCTTTCTTGTCGCTATTATTTCTAAAAGCCATACATATCCAACATTTTATTGTCAATTAGTTGCTTGTAGATCATTGTCAAGCAAATAGAGGCAATTGTGAATAGCACAATTTGCTCTCTCATTTCTAGGATTCAATGTTTCTTTCACTCTGAAGGTATTGAGTCCAATTATTACAAAATTCTGACCCTACTGCTGTCACAGTTCATGTAACCATGTTTTAGCTGAAGGCATATCAGAGGAAACATAAAGCTGTTTGCAGCTGCAAATGACAAAAAAAATCACAGCATATACAAATACTTCAATTAGTGGGGTTTTTTAGCCTTTGATGTTCTTATAAATGTGTTTCTACTCTTGCACTAAGAAATATAGCCAGTAAAAGATTTGATTGCATGAAATAGCACTAAAACATAAAAATGCCAAACTCTGCAGTGAGAAGTATTGACTGCAGCTTCCTCTTCAAAGGGAGGCTTTGAAGACCAGATCCCTGTGTTTGCCACCTTGATCTGCAGGTGCTGAGCTCTGACACTTCAGCAAGTGGGAGCACACCACTCACCAGAGCTCAGAGGAATGGAGGTTTTCAAAGGTCCTACTCTGCTACAGCTCATGATATGTTCAAACAGCACTGGGCTCCCTCAACATTGTACCAGCAATGCCTTTCTATTAATGAAGTTTTGCTCCCTTCCTGCAGTTCCATTCTGGGAGAAAGTATCCACTAGTGTATTTCTGATTTCACAGTCCTCCATCTGTGTAGGAGCAGAAGCAAAACATCAGCCTTCAACAGCAAAAAGATGGAAAACAATTAAAAGGGCCTTGGCTGCCAAGAAATATATATTTTTCATTTAAAATTGTAGCTATTAATAATATGAATATTTTATGGAAGTATCAAGTTCTGTCCTCCAGGACTTATATAAGCTTTTAAGTATAAGAAACCACAAGAAAGAGGTTTGGTTTGCATTTACACATGACAGGGACACACATTTTGCCCAAAACATCTGGTTAAAAACAACTGTGGAGGACGATCCTGAACCAGGCCTCTAATTTAGTTTGGCAAGTATAAATGGACAATGTTTTCAAAAAACAGTCCTATCAATCATCAAGAAGAATTAAATAAGAAAATTATGGATAGGAGTGGGATGTTGCAGACACATTTTTCTTTGCAAAGTCATGTTTCTTACCAGAGACCTCACTTATTGCAGCAGTCATATGGCCTATACAAATGGTGATTAACATACTCTCATTTAGAGCAGCTAAATGGAAAAAATAATCTTTTACTTTTCAAATTAAGAAGTTTTTGTGTGATTTTTGTTGGGTTTTGATGGCCCCTAAGTAATTTTCAGCTTTTAAAATATTGGGGTTTGGGTTTTTATTTTAGTTTTAGTAGCTTTCAATCAAACAGTTAATGGACTTCCAGCAGGAATCCAGGCAGCTTTCCTGAGTGAGTGAATTTAAGAAAAAGGATGAATGCTGTATTCTTGATTCAGGTATTAGTAATATTATTGTTCCTCATTAAGAACATCCTCCTGTGCTTCATTTTTCTTACTACCTGTCTTTCTCACTGACAAGTCTCACACAAAGAGAAGAGGTGATTGTGACTGTTCAGTCTAGCCTGAGTGTTTCTTAAAGTTCCTCCTTTTTTCCTCTAATTTTAGGTTCAGGACAATTATAATGGAGTTTTGGGTGTGTTTTATAATCTGTTTCTATTTTTAGTTCTTCTGCTGTCACTCTGACAAGCTAATTGATGTTCACTCACACAGCATCTAAAGAATAGCAACAATCACAGTTTACCATCAGAAATCATGGAAATGAGGTATCTCCATGGTGTAGTACTGTGTATCTTAGCTCTCGTATTTCATGGATATTGAACTCCACTGGGTCCCTACAGAATGCATCTCCTACATTAATGCTGCACATCCAAGATGATGTTGTAGTCTGTTTGATTATTCCACTTTATTTCTAGGTCCTCCTGGTCCCCCAGGGGTTGTAATAGTGGAGGAAATTACAGACACAACAGCAACACTCTCCTGGAGTCCTGGGGCAGACAATCACAGCCCTATCTCCCTCTACAACCTGCAAGCACGCAGTCCATTTTCTCTTGGCTGGCAGACCGTAAGAACAGGTGAGAAAAATTTTCAAACAGCACAAGTAGACTGTTCAAAACTCCTGACCATAACACTAATAATCACTGGCAACTATAGGAACAGATACCCTTAAGAAAACAATGACAAATTAAAATCACTGATTTTTTTTTTTCTTTTTTTTATTCCTTTTGTGTTACTTAGCAACAGCTCTGAAAGGACAGCACAAAGACACCTGCCACGATGCATCTGTGAATAAGCAGAAAGCTTTCCCCTAAATCCTTCAATCTGTGTCTTTTCAGGAATACTACAGTGCCAAAAACCTAGCTGCGATTTCTGACATATTAGTTCCTTGATGTCAATCATTTCTAATGACCATGCTGTACCACAAAGTCTGCTTTCTGTTGAGATACTGCACATCAGGTTCAGATTTCTGAGTGACCCATACATTTCTTTATTGTCTCCAGTTCCAGATCTGATAAGTGGTGACATGGAGTCTGCTATGGCTGTGGAACTGAACCCTTGGGTGGAGTATGAGTTCAGAGTAGTAGCAACCAATAAAATTGGGACTGGAGACCCAAGTGCACCGTCGCGAGTGATCAGAACCAATGAAGCAGGTAAGGAAAGCATAAAAAGTTATTTTTACAGCATTATCAGAAACAAGAACTGCTTTGATATAATAATAGACCTAATCACTTTTCACTGGTACACATCTGTGTGTCCAGTAATCACTGTTCCAAGGTGATATTCTTCATAGTGGGGAGCCAGTTTGTTTTAATTACAGGAATATTGTTTGACTTACAGAAACTTAAAATAAAACTATTCCCCGCTCTTCTACTCCCTCTGAGCTGCCTTACTTTTTATCTTACGCTTAAGCCATTGCTGTCTTCCCTCTGATAAACTACTGCTGCTCTTAAATTAGGCTGTTTTGCAGTCTCTTCAAACAATTATTACTAAGCATCCTCTTCCCCCAAATTTTTCACAACTTCTCTCACTGACGGCACATGGAATTTTTTCAGCAAGATAGGGAAGTCATAAAAAGCTGCTTAATTTAAAATACCTTGTATTGTGTTTCTTTGTCTTGCACACTCTACTGTGAACAGTTACTACATTTTAATAAATTTCATTGTATTTCTAATTAGGATGATACTGTGGGAGACCAGGAAAACAAAATATCCCATTTGAGTCTCTTGGAAATTACAATGGACTCATAAGATTTGGAATCATTGACAATAACTTGGGCAGAATGAAGGAAGATAAAGTAGATAAAGATAAAGAAGGACTGGGAATCAGAAAAATACCTAGGCACCAAGAAAGATGTTTTAAGAAGCAGAAAGAGATAGAGACAGCATTTGGACAAAGCCCCAGATGAGAACTACATGTCAGAACACTTTCAGTTTATTCTTCATTCTTCTTTGTTACTTAGGATGCCTAGACAGGTTATTTTGTGTTTTGATGTTTCATCAGTTAAATCTTTTTTAAGTAACAATTGTACCACTGTGAAGACCTCATGCCTACCTCCTCAGTGACCTCCCCACAGGCACTGGGAGCTGCTGTTAGGTCCCCCAAAACCATCCCTTCTCCAGGCTGAACAAGCCCAGCTTCCCCAGCCTCTCCTCACCAGGCAATTGCTCCAGCCTCCCCTCCACCCCAGTGGCCTCCCCTGAACTTGTGCTAGGTGATCAGTGTCTTTCACACTGTAGCACCCAAAACTGGATGTCCTATTTCAGATTATGAGAAATCCATCTGCAGTTGTAATAAGACATATTTATGTTTTCCTGCTTTAAATGATGGTGTAGTTGCTAGCTGATATTAAATTTCACCGTAAAATCACAGAACAACACTGATTTGATTCCCATTCATGCATGTTGAAAGATGCTTCCTATCAAACTCTCCCCCTCACCTTCTTCATGCTCCCCACAGTGTGAAACTCAACAACTTGATAGCAGAAGTTTCAGATGCTCCATACTTTGTTCCATTATAAAAAGGAGGAAGTGAAAATGAAATAAAAAGCACAAGGTAGTTTAATCTCAAAGTTTTTTTTTAAAAAAATTCCCTTTTTTCACCACCATTATTCTTTCCTTAATTTTGTGCCATATATCATTGGCAGTGCAAATTCTTCTGGACCCTAATGTCCGACCAATTTTTTCTATTTATTCAGATTATACATATCAGACAGGACAAAAGCACTCTGGAAAAAGTTTATCCTGAAATAGGTTGCACCGTTGGTATTATGCTCTTTCAGACTGAGGAATATTTTCCCTGTTTTTACAAGGATGGTTCAGTTTTAATCAACCAGGTGCAGTTACACTGTGGGCTTAAGTTTTTCTGACAAACTGAAGTTTGAAAATGTTAGATTTCATCCAGCTCTCATGTTTTCAGGCTCCTTCCTCTTCTTGCCCAATGTTTAACCAACTAAGCCTCTATTTGCTAAAACATATTCTCATAACTCAAGTGAAATTCTTCTTGAGTTCTTCTTGAAATGTGAAAATGCATATTAATTTTCAATATTCTTTGCAACTTTACCTCTGTAAAAATTAATTGATCTGTCATAATATTGATCAGCAAAAACAGAATTATGGGAAAGACAAAGCATGCAATGTGTGATCAATTTTCATCTGGTACTTGGTGTTCATTTCTGGGTAACATTCCGCTGTTTTGCCATCAGAAGAAACAGAGTCTTTAACTCAAGAAACAATCTAGAATCTGCACAGAGTTTTATTGGAACAATAAAACAATGGATTCTGCTTTAAACAAAGAACCAAATAAATTAAAAAGCCCAAACTGCTACACATATAGTTCTCTGAAAAATGTCATACTGCACATAATATGTATGGCACTCTTGTAATATCAGAGCCTTCATGAGCAGCTTCATTCAGGCAGTCAGCTTTACCTGAACTTCAGATATTCCTGAAATTCAGAGTCTGTTGCCTTTGTATTCTGAATGCCTTTCACTGATTTTGGGAATTATCAACCTTGGTATAGTTTTCAGATGCCAAAGAGACAAGAAACCAGTAATAGTTTTCATTGGCTTACAACAGTTTTTGTATGGGTTTTCAAATTAGCACATCATTGCCTACCTTAGTGAACCCATTCCTCTGTTATTTTTCACAATCTCTCTATTTATTTTTTTAATCTGAAAGCTTCAAGGGAAACTGTCTATTAGCATGATGCCCAGTTCTAATATGATAGTTCTCAGTTCTTAAAGGACATTAATATGATAGGTCATATTTCAGAAAGAACATGGCATGAACCTCTCTACGCATGACCCAGGCAGAATAACCTGGCTATTTGCACTGATGGTACATGTGGCCAACAAGTGTAAATGGGCAGGTTGCCCCTGCACTGGGTCAAAATCCAGAAATATTCATCTCCCAGCTGACAAAGTGACTGTGACTTGTGTTCAGATAGGAGTTGAGACCCATGAGGATGAATGGTAGCTGTGTAGACAATCCACAGAGGCAGCAAATGTGTGATTCTGGTTCCATTATTTTACACTTAAATGGAAATCCGCATCTGTAGTTTAATGGCACAAGAAAATTTGACTGGAGACTGAAGTCTTTTTTTATCCCCAGACCTCACTTATTTTATCACTCCTTATCCAAGATAGTAACACCATATATTAGTCCATTATCTAAAAATACCTATGAAAATAATAATTCAGGTGGTGTAAGGAAACCAACAGAATAAGTTGAACCAAGTTTTGACTTGCTTTAATTTTTTAATTAAACTCTAATCTTGTTACTTAGCTCATATTCAGTTAACATGATTTTTTTCATTGCTGCTTCCATTGGAACAGATAATACCGCAATTTTCTGGCACATCTAACTTACAGCCAGCTGCTGCATTTCTGTCAGTTCCAGCCTTGATACATATTTTACAGATCCACAAGTTGCAAAGAGCCAATAACATGAATTTAAAAATGTCTGGCATTCACTAAGACAGTCAGGGCATTTGAAGCCTGGGGGCAAAGCATTAGTTATATTATCTATTCATGGGGAAACATGGAGAGAGAGAAATTGAGTAGAATCAAAGTTTAACCTGTTAATCATGCATGCAAACTTGATTTTATGAGGTAACAATGTGATGTACTCTATTAGTAGCAGACTATACACTGGCTATATTTCTAATAAATCCTTATGTTGCATTAAGTTGCCCTTATTCTCAGCTAGAATTCCTTCACATCATAACAAGAAATGCCTTTGTCCCAGGAAAAAAGTTGACCATTTTAGGCCAGCTTTATTTTCAGGGGTTTTTGTTGCTGGGGGTACTGTTTTATTTGTGATTTGTATAGAAGAAGTTTCAGCTTTTCTCATCATCAAAACAATTTTCACTAGGAAAAAAAATGCATAACCTGCTGTACTGGGACATTTGCAGATGATGGCATGGTCTACTAAAGGCTTTGTAGAAAACGTGTTTTTTCCATGAAGAAGAACAAAAGGAGAAAGTAGGCTGTAATCACTGACTGGAGGCTACTTAGACTTTGGATTGAGGCTCCAACTAATATTGACAAGGAATCCAAATGTGCGTGCGGCAGAAGATGGAGCAGAAAAGCACCTGCATTCATCCCATGGCATATATGTGTGCCACAGCATCCAGGATTTCAGCCCTAGAGGTGGTGTTTTGGAGACTATTCAGGCATAGTCCTGCATTCACCTATGACCCTCTTGTCAGTGAATAGAACTGAAAACAATCTCATGATGAATTACAAATATTAATAATACAGAGGAAATTAGAGCAACATTTTCAGATGCTGCAACCGGTAGGGATATCCTTGTTTTCCAGTAGTTGCATATGTGCGTCGTCCACTTCTGAGATGTTGGCATGTTGTACATTTCATTCCTGAACAGGTGAGATGTGTCTTGTTATTCTGGAAGGGTGACAGCCTGAGGGCTGGGTTTTCACAGAGTGAAAGCATCTTCACTTGACACCCTCTTGTTTCCTAGATGTGTGCTGCAGGAAATACACTGAGATACACACACACAAACATACATGCATATAGAGGGAGAATGGAAAGCAACTGGGAAGGAAAAAACTGAATGTGTTATACTTTTGGTCTCACGATAAAAAGTTCTGCCAAGCTGGGAACAAGCCCTCTATCCCCCACCCATACCTTTTCTACAGCTAAAAAGTGTTGCTTTTCGAACTACCTCTGTATCATAAGTTATAAAAAGCTTTAAAACAAATAACAGCAACTGTACCTTGAGCAAAGGTACAAGTTCTTAAGGACTAAAGCCAAGTTTACTAATTTATCTCCCAAAAAAATGCAGCAATATCAACATTTTTCTTCATTTTTCTTCTTCGACAAAAGTTTCAGAATTTATACAAAAAGTATCCATTTGGAAAATATCTTAAAAATACAGGATTCAAGCAGAGTGAGAAAGATCTTATGAACTAAGTATAGAATTGGATTTGGGAAATCTGGACTCATTTGGTTATGAGGAAACTATAAATTTGGGCTGCTCAGCTTAGCTTTTCTTAGTCTAAAAACAGGAGTTTAGTGGGACCCTTACTTCTCTTTGTCTTCCCTTTAGCTCATCTATTCCCTATTAAAGGATAGGGACCAAATCTAGGTGCAGGTTTCTACTGCAATAATGCAATCAATTATACTAAATTATAATCAATTATAATTTTGGCTGCTAAATACTTTTGTTCTGCCCAAAAATTAAGACAGACTACAAAATTAATAATCTATTTTCTCTTTGTAATAAACAAAACACATTGAAATAAGCCACTAGTCATTTCCTTGGGAAAAAACAGTAAACAAACAAAAACACAAAACAGAAACACTTTTAAATTATTAATTATTCATTCAATAACATTTTTAAAAATTTATTTGCAAGACTTGAATGTTAAAAAGAGCATAAACTGGCCTACAAGTACTTTCAGCTTTTCCAGGTTAAGTGTGATATTTTCTTATTTATTGGTTGCTTATTTATTTTTCTTTAGCAAATTAGAACTAAAATAAAAATTTTGGATTAAAGTTAAAAATCTCTGTCAATTCAAGCTGAAATACTCTAATCTGTCTTTCTAGTTTTAATTTTTCTCTTTTTAAAAACTGAAGCAAAGAATTTTATTTTTTTCAAGGTCAAATTGTTCTGTTTCATTTTTTATAATGTGAAAATGAAATATTTAATGACTATTAATATTTTTCCCAAAACTGAGTACCAAATATCTTTGAATCAGCTCACCTGTGAAACCCAACATTTTCATTCAAAAACGAAACAAAAAACATAAACTAAAAAATCCCCACAGATAACCCATCAGCCATGTAGATGGAAGAAAAAGGAATTTTAAAAATCTAATTAAATCACCATAAAGCATGGAGCAATTTTTAAAATTTTGACACAGTGGAAGTCTGGAAAGAAAGTGAACATCTACCCCTATATGTTTGTGGTTTTATAGCTATGGTATTACCCACCATTTCAAAAGCTTTCCCATTTAGATGTTTTACATTTAAATATAGATTTAAAATATATACATGACACCATCAGCATTTTTCAGCACTGTATAACCACTGTTTCCATACATAAAACCCTCAGCAATAGCAATTCGGTGTATATATTTTTTTCCTAAACTAAAACTCTCTGCTTTTCATTCATATTTAGCTTGTAATGATAAGATACACATGAATTATTAAACAATTGTCATGGTTTCATGTATAAGCTTTATCCTTCCATATCACCTTTTCTTCATTTATATCTTAAGTATCTTGTCAAATGCTTTGTAGGACTGCTGAGGGCTGCATTCTCCCTGCCTGCTCTTAGAGAAAATGTTAATGGGTTTTTTGTTTGGTTTAGAGGAGATAAGTTTTAATAGAGTTTAATTTGACTTTCATTTCCAGCATATCACAGTAATTTAATGAAAATGGAAAACAGTAAGAAAAAAATGCTGCTGTTTGCATTCGAATCAAACTCCTGGCACATTCATTTCAAGAGTTTTGTTTGTTTGCACTAAATGGGGGGGTTTGTTTATTCAGAAGAAAAATACCAAACTTCTCAGCTTTGATAAACCCTAAACAAAAGAGGTCCTAATATCCTTGTTCCCCAGGCATATGTATCCTGTTTCCAGGAGCCAAGTTTAGGCATCAAATTTGTGTATTTGGTGCAAGTCCATCTCCATGACTGCCACTGCTGAGAATTAACAGCATAAAGATTGGGAAGTCATTAATTGCATGGCAACAAACTTAGGCCATGAGTGAATAAATTCAGATATAACATTGATATAAAGGGATGGTGCTGAAAGCATGGCTGATGTACAGCTTTGGTGCCTGGCAAAAAATGTTTTCTTTTAATAGTTTTCTCCACTTAATAGTTACTCATTTCAAACTGTCTCCCTTTAACTGTGTATACTCTGCTTTGCTGCAGTGCAGAGGAAATTTATTCTTTTGACACATTTATTTTTTTAATGGTTATTCATTTGAAAGGGTTTCACTGTGTGAGTATACATTTTAGTTTCATGCAAAAGAAATTTGTCGTTTTGACAGTTTTATTCTTTTAACGTTTATTCATTTAAATAAAGCCACAGTCTGCAATGCTGTTAACAAGAAAACTCTAGAAAGAGGGAGCTGCAGGTTAAATAAGTTCATCATGTTGGATGCTTCAGAGGAGGACAGCATACTCTCTCATTTCTAATGTGGCAGGCAGCTACATAAAAACTTCATTTGTCTCTATAATTTACCCAAAAATACCTTAGAGAGGCAAGAGAAAAATGGGTGCTAAACAAGGCTTAAATATGTTCCATTAGAGATGGCATCATAATTTTTAGATGTTAATTAACTGTCAGATGAGGCTTCATCTGCATCTTTTCATGCTAGACCATTCATCACACTGTTGCACATTGATTGTACTCTTTCTACTCCTTTTTTTAAAGCCAGAGGGAAATTCTGTTTCTGATGTGATGAAGGGAAAACTTCATCACCTTTTTGCCATGTCAAAGGGAAGGAGGGAGGCGGGCGGGCGGGCAGGTGGAAGGAAGGAAGCGCGGAAGCGCGGAAGCAAGGAAGGAAGGAAGGAAGCGCGGAAGCGCGGAAGGCGCGGAAGGAAGGAAGGAAGGAAGGAAGGAAGGAAGGAAGGAAGGAAGGAAGGAAGGAAGGAAGGAAGTCAAAGGCACCATATTTGCCAGATGAACTCAGGTGTATTGGAGAGAAACACATTAGAAATCTCCCCTATCAGTCTGCTAGGAGCCACAGATAAAATAACACCTGCCCCATTTCCAACAATATGAATCAGAATCAGAATCAGAATCAATCCTACGCTTTGTCGGGTTGCATCATTTATGAGGAAAAGCAGAATTGGGTGCTCTTTATAGGAGAGTTTAGGGTTCAAAAAGTGACTACCCATATGAATTCTGAAGTCTAGATGGACAGACAGGATCTAATAAAACCTGCATTTTCCTTGAACTCAAGCTTTCAATGGCACAGGAAACAGAGATGACATTTATTTAAATGCAGTTTATTTTGTATAATTCAAAGGCACAGTGCTACTCTAAATAAGCTAAACAACATGCAATAAGGCCTAAACACCTAAAGGCTCACAGTACATTTCTACCAATGAGCCATGTACTGCTGTAAATAAGAAAATAAAAATTTTGTATCTGAGGACATATTTAATCAAATAGAGAATGCAGGAATTGCCTCCTCACAGTAAGTAAACTCAACTGGCACTAAACAAGGTTAAAAAAATTATACTATTCCAATGGAACAACCCACATTTCTGTTTTTGCAAAAATATGATAATCCAAATAAAAATGGTGGTGACAGTTATAATTTACTTTAAATAATTTAATCTGTTGTTCATGTGCTTTAAAGCTGCAATGATGAGCTCAATTTTTCAAGAACTGTGGCTAGTACTGCTTCCAGCATTTTGCAAGAAAACATGAGGGATGTTTGAGGTTGGTTGCTTTAACATTTCCAAAAGTTGACTCCCAGGTAGAGCAATGAGAAATAGATTCATAATAATTAAAACATTCTAAATCACTAACTACCTTAAAAAATAATAGAGACATTATTAATTATGTCCTAAGATTTTACCTGAAATCTGAAAGGTCAGGTTTCCTGGCATTTCAAGTTGTTTGTTAAAAAAATTAAAAGATTAATTTAAAAAAATTAACAAGAAAATTCCTGTTTTATCACTTAGGTGATCTGTACATTGAAATTTTTACCAATCTGCAGAAGACCTAGTGCTTAAGCAGTTTTTTATTCTAATATTATTTTCCTTCTCAACTTATGTTTTGTTTGATTTTCCTAGCTTGTGTGTGCAATTCTATGAAAGGAAGCTTGAGCAACTTTTCTTTACCACAGAGTTCTATGATTTTTAATTTCTATTCTGATTTAACAGTCTCATGTCTTCTGCAGCAACTTATTACAATGGGGAAAACTTCAATAACTTGGATATTCTGGTTTGGTTTGTTTTGTTTTGTTTTTCCTTTTTGCACACAGTGCCAAAGACACCTCCAGCTAACGTAAGTGGCAGAAGTGGAAGACGACATGAATTAGTAATAGCATGGGAGGTAAGGGATTTTTCTGTTTAAAGGTTTTGTTTCATGCTAACTTCTCTGAGGCCAAAGTAAAGAGTACTCTACTGGGGTTTCCTTACAACAAATCTTGTCAACACATGAACACAAAATACTACTCTTAAATATGTTCTAAAATTTCAAAGTACTGTGGATTTTCATGAGGTTTGAGTAGAAGACATTAAGGGATCAGCTCCAAAGTTTTATTAATTCATTCTTCCCAGTCTACTGCTTGAGTTTATTTGGTTTTTCTGGATCTTATGTAAATATCAGATGAAATAATAGCTAGGAGAGGAAAAGGAAAGACTTGTAAAATTTTTTGAACATCAATTAAAAAACAATTATTTTTTAATTGTTGAATAAAAATAAACTAAAGAGAATCTTGAGAACATATTTGGGATGCAAGATGCAGCACAGGTATATGGTCATGCCAGTTAGAGAGTTGCTTTCTCTGCTAATCATAAGAAACAGTATGACAGACGTTTTTTAAGGAGTTTTCAGAACTTCTAGATTTATCATGAAAAGTTTCAGATTAATAAAAATTCATATATATATGAATATACATACTCAATAAAAATTCCATCAAATAAAGATATGGGGTTATAATGAAAAATGTTTTAGCTTAGCCTCCTTTTGAGGGGTGATTCAGATGGTGAGACACACCAAATTCTAATTGTTTAAATTGGCAAATTTTAGTACATCTGAAGAGCCTGCCTTATGTTGGCACATCTGCCTTTTTTGACATCAGCTAACAAAGACAGCTGAGACAGAACTGATTTCAATTTGCTTTATATTCTATAAGGGTAAATATCAACATCTCTCTTATTAGGAGAGAATTTGCTGAATCCTGAACAAAAATACCAGGTGGCTAGAACTGTATCTGATGTGAACGGGCCTAATCCCAGTCCCTAAGAAGATAGATTATTATGCAGTATTCATAATAAGTGTCTTTATAGCACTTCCCAGGTGACTGGGTTGGGAACTACTGGAGAGTGCTGTAATTCCCACTCTGTCAAGAGCCTTAGTTTTCTTCCCAAAGAAACCAGAGACCCAGGGGTGAGACTAGGTTACGCAGTCTGTCTTAGTTTTTCATCCTCTGTCCATGAAGCCATGATTCTTTTTTTTTCTGGGATTTGCAGTGCACAGCTTCAGAAGGATGGCTAGAAAATTTTGTCTGCAAGTGAAGTGCCATGTGATGACACATTAGTTTGAAATGTAGAGGGGAGAGGATTCAGTGTCACCCATGCCGCGGCTCTGATTCATTTGTCCATTAGCTCCATATCTATGATGGGCATTTCAAGAGAGGGAGTTTAGACACCTATTTTTTGACATTTCACATAGGTTTAATATGCAGACAGCTGTTAAATATAATTTAGTCCCTAAACTAGTCCATTGACTTCATAATAAATGTAAGGTACTGCTAATTTAGTAATTAGCATGAAAAGTTCCATTCATTGAGTTGGATGTGTGTCAGTTTTTGCAGTGCTCAAGCTCTAAAACAGATAAATCCCTTTTCTAACTGCCTGTTTATGTCAGATGTGTCCCAATCTAAATGGCTAATTTCACAAGTTCTCTAAGTAGAGAAAAGAAAATGTGTTATTTTCCACCAAAAAAAAAAAAGTTAAAAACTTTTTGAGACTTAGGTCAACTTAGATTTATTAAAATGTATTCTAAGTATTAAGCTGAACCCTGGAATTTAATCTCTAAGACTCAACACCCCATTTGAAACAGAATTTAGACTGTCTGGCACCTAAAACCCAAAAGAGTCCCACCACAGTAGGTATCATAGACATCATCTTACTCACAATATATTGCTCTATATTTTTAACAAGGCCACTGATAGGGCTATTCCACCTACAGACAACTGGTTAAAGCATCCCACTAAGAAGTGGGATATATAAAAGAAAACACTTTTCTGAGCACAAGAGCTCATTCAGTCCTAGGACAATGACCTAACTGTGGTGATTAGGTGAGGAAACTCTCTTAGAAGGTACTTCCTTGGAAGCAATTGTCCTTATGAGGACAGGTATGTTCAGTAAAATCCTATAATGGAACTGTGACTTTTTTTTAAGTTAGTAAAACTATTTCCAACCCTGTTAAGTTTCTGAATTTAATTTTTCAGCCAGTGTCAGAAGAGTTTCAGAGTGGAGAAGGATTTGGATATATTGTGGCCTTCAGACCCAATGGGACGCGTGGGTGGAAGGAAAAAATGGTGACGTCTTCAGATGCCTCAAAATTCATCTACAGAGATGAAAGTGTGCCACCTCTGACTCCTTTTGAGGTGAAAGTTGGTGTTTACAACAACAAAGGAGATGGTCCCTTCAGCCCTATTGTGGTCATCTGCTCAGCTGAAGGAGGTCAGTTCAACATGAAGCTAAATTGCATATTGTGAACTATATTAAGCCTTTTATATATAATGTATCCTCTTATAACACACTTTTTAATCCTTAATTTAGAAACTTCTTTACAGATGTGCTAAATAATATTAAACAGGTTTTGCAGAGAAGGAAGTTAACTAACTTGCCAAGCCTACCTAGAAAGCAAATTACAAAGTTTAGGAATAGACTTCAAGCCACATCAGTCATAATCAAAAACAAAAGAAAAGAAAACAGAGACAAAGCCATGAAGGTACATCCTTTATGTGAAATCATTAGCCTTAATTTTAGACAAGGTTTCTCTAATACTGAGCAAAGAAAGGATGCTATTCTCTAATGTCCATGATCCTTTTTTGACAGGTTAATCAGACAACAGCTCAAAGAATAAATTCACTTATGAATATCCATTTCCTAGTTAATGCATTCTAAAAGTGCACAGAAATAAATTTTGTTTTAATTTTTATTTCATTAGTAGAAAGTTCTGACTTCGCATTAATGTCCCAGTCTTCAATGTGAATTTTAGAAATAGCTCCCAAGAACAAATGAAAAATATTTCCTGAAAATTTCAATTGAGAATTGCTATAAATTCTAAATAGTATTTTGTGGGGCAGAAAAGAACCAAACAGAAACAACCAACTGATACTAATTGGTACTAGTAAAAGAAGTTGCTGTTTTGACAGGACTCAGTGTATGGAAATTCCCATGCAAAAAAAAGGGCAAACAAATGTTATCCACAAGAATATTTTCAGAAGCGCCATTATTGGAATTCATAAATATCAGTTTCTCTTTACTATACTATCTTAAGTTATTCCACCGTCTCCTATTGAGAGAATAAAATTAGCAGAGTCCTAGAAAAGACAGGAATTTCATGCTCTTTCTATGAAAAAGTAATGTGAAGATAATAATCGCATGTGAAGCTGGAAAACATTAAATGTTATTTCATATTAACCCACAATAAATCTATAACTTTGGAACCATGATGTAGCAAACACTGTCTACTACTATTCTCTCATAGTAATTACAGAGGTTGGTGCTGCTGTTTTTTCTAAAAGTAGTCCCAGTAAGTTGGTTTTTTCCACTTTTTGAATCAGTATTACCAAGTAGTCATATTTTTATAAAAACAATTACATTTTAAATGTAAAAATTGCACAATGCAACTTGAAAATTGTACAGTTGACTTCCCTGTTCCTTAATGAAAATTGATACTGTGAGGCCAATGGTGATGTTTTTATTTTTTAATGATTTCATACGCAAAGCAGAAAGTCCTTTGCAAATAAAGTTTTACAAAGGAAGGGAGATATTTTTAGTAGCAAAAGCTATTTTAACAAAAGCTGAATGCTGAATTGTAATAATAATTCCTTATACCTTTGCTTATTATTTGGACAAGACTGGAAATAGAATGATTAGTAA
Source organism: Dicaeum eximium (assembly GCA_013396995.1). Classification (NCBI taxonomy): domain Eukaryota; kingdom Metazoa; phylum Chordata; class Aves; order Passeriformes; family Dicaeidae; genus Dicaeum; species Dicaeum eximium. The sequence continues at coordinate 445,245 of VWZP01003639.1, forward strand.
TATAAAACAATTTTTTTCTCTCAGTTCTTTTAAAACATGAGCTTTACAAATGTCTTAATAGAATATTAAAGTTAACTTTCTCTAGAAACCAACTTTTCTGATTTTAATTCAGTAGCCTCAAAGTACCTATCCATTATAGCTTTGCTAATTTAGTCTCTGTATGTGTCTGTACATGAGGAATTCTATAGGCCTAAATATTTTACACAGTATATTTCAGGAAAAATATGGGATGCTGTGACATTACAGTACAAAATTAATTTATAAAAAGCTTTTCTCCAGAAAAAAAAACCAAGGTAATATACTGAGAATTTAAAGGAGTAATGAAACAGTTTATTACAGCTAAATTCGGGGCAATATGAAGATTGAGGACAATAGGCATTGTAGCTTGCTATGAAAATGGGGAAGTGCTTTTGAAAGAGGTATGGACTGTCATGCCTAAGGAACTAAACAACTGAAGGCACAATTTTTCAAGGATTTCTATTGAACAGTAGATATTAAATAACAATTGACAGTACAATATATTATGGGCTGGTCCTAGGGCTGATCCAGCAAAGCTTTAGCTTACTTGCTTTTCATCACACATCCAATTCACTCAGCAAGAGAAAGCAATAGGATAAAATTATTAAAAATTAAGGCTTCATGTTACGTATTACAAGTTGTCCCACATCTATAAATGGATCTACAATTGTTTAATGGCATAACAATTTGTCTAAGGAAGTCTAAACATGTTGCCTCTGCTAAGCACATTGGAAAAAACAGTTTTCACAGGACAGATTCTGAACCATGAAGAAGTCTCATATTTATTTAGAATGAATGCAACTCCTTCTTCTGTATGACTGTGACAGCATATTGTGTGCTTTCTGATTCACATTCTGAGCCCTTTGGGGGTGGTCTCTGAGTTGTTCTTAAGCAGGCAGCTTGGCAGGTGGTGTTGAGTAAGGTCTTCTCTCAGTGAACCCAACAGACTGCCCTCTGATTGCATAAAGGGATCCTGTCTGGGGCAAAAGGCTTAAAACACTGTCTTCTAAGTAAAAGAACTCAGAAATTTGACCAAAACACTGAGCACTTTTTCAGAAGTAAATAGAGTGACTAATCTTTTTCTGTCTATTAAGTCTGATCATATAATAGAATCACAGAATGATTTTGGTTGGAAGGGACCTTAAATATCATCAAGGTTTACAACACTCTGCTATGGGCAGAGAACCTTCTAGTAACCAAGTTGCTCGAAGTCCCACCCAACCTGGCCTTGAGCACTTCAGGGATGGAGCATTCACATCTTCTCTGGGTAACTTGTTCCAGGGTCTCACTAACCTCACAGTAATTAATTTCCTTCTAACAACTAATCTTAATCTCTCTTCTTTTAGTTTAAATCCATTCCCCCTTGTCCTGTTACCATGTGCCTGTATAAAGCATCTCTGCCTTTTTTATAAGCCTCCTTCCAGTACTGAAGACTACTAGGCAGTCTCACTGGGGCCTTCTCCAGGCTGAACAACCCCAACTCTCTCAGCCTGTCTCCATAAGGAGAGGTGCTCCAGCCCTCTGATCAACTTCATGTCCCTGCAGGTGGGGTCTGAGCAGAGCAGAGCAGAGGGGCAGAGTCCCCTCCCTGGCCCTGCTGCCCACGCTGCTTTGGATACTGCCCAGGATGTGGTTTGCTTTGTGGGCTGCAAGTGCACACTGCTGGCTCATGTCCAGCTTTTCATCTGTGACAACTCACAAGTTCTTCTCTTTATGGCTGCTCTCAATTAGTTCTTCTCCCAATCTATATTTGTATTTGAGACTACCCCAGCTGAGGTGCAAATCCTTGTACTTGGCCTTGTTAAACCCCGTGAGGCTCCCACAGGCCCCCTTCTCAAGCTTGCCCAGGTCCCTCTGGATGGCATCCTGTCCTTCAGGTGTGTCAGATGCAGCACTCAGCTTGCTGTCATGTGCAAACTTGCTGAGAGTGCCCTTGATCTCACTGCCCATGTCATTGATAAAGATATTGAAGAGCACTGGTCCCAAGACAGAGCACTGGTGGACACCACTTGTCACCAGCCTCCAACTGGACATAGACCCAACAGGTATTTTGAAGACAGAATTACACCAATGGTCACTAAAACATCAATGACAGTGATGACCCAAAGTTGAAGAAGCAAGAAAGTCGACCTGGTCATAGATATTTTAAGATATTTTTCCTCCTCCACTGGTCTTTTGACTTCATAAAAATCATCACCAGAATATAGTTCATGGAAAAGACTGTCCAGGAGCTAAAAGTACAGATGATTGTAATTGAAGAATAGAGAATAGAATGGAGAATCAGTTAAAAAGGTTGTACAAAGCTAGACATATAACCCATGGAGAAAAAAAAGCAAATATATGGATGACTCTCTAGATAAGGTATCTTAATTCGGTACAAAAGTCTGAAGGAGGAGCCTTTCCTGGAAAACTTGGGAAAGGAAATGAAGCAAGTAGTCAGAGAGAAAAGAAGAAAAATAGAGGTCACATGTAGTGATGTTAAAAGGGATGCTGGGAGCCAGGAAGCAGTTCTGAAGAGGGAATGAGGAAAGGCTCAGAAGATGCAGGATAGAAAAAAGACACACAATTACCTCAATAAAAAGGCAGAACAGAAGGAGACAGTAGACATTTCCAGCAGCAGGGAAGGACAAGCCTGAACCTTACATGAAGGAAAACTTTAGTAACAGCAAGAGACGTGAGAGCACAGCAAATTAGGCTACCTGCCAGGAGAAAGGTTGCAGCGTGCAGGCCTGAGGCTGAAAAGGATCATGAACAGAACAGAGAAATCTTCTGACTGTACTCTCTGCCAGGAAAATAAGGTATCAGATTCTTGCTAGAAAATACTAAAACAGCACTGAAATTCAGTGCTGGTACAGATTATTTTTATCCACAGAAAAAAAAAATTGTCAAGGCACTAGACACTGAAAATAAAGCAATGAACAAAAGCAATGTTAGCACTGTTTGCTACACCATAAACATTTATGCATTCTCTTTTTATTGATGACTACATTCCGCCTAAATACTGAGGTGCTAAGAATTCCAGGATTACTAATACAAGTTTTCAGTATCAGGGAAAACCAAATGCAATCTCTATGTGTGCTTTAATTCACTGGAAAATGAAAACTGGGGAAATCACAAATTTAGCAATGGAGAAGGAAATACAAGTGTGAAGGTACAATGGCAAGAAGATGGAAAAGGCTATGCTGATAACAGTGATGGCCAGGCTGGCTTTCTTTAACAATCATGGCTAGACAAAGTATGAACTACACAGGAAAGACAAAATAAAAGTAAGAAGTTGGATCTCATAACATGCTGATGATGTGATAATGCATCAGCAAATACAAAATCAGTATTTGGATAAAACAGAATAACCTTGGGTTCCATGTAATTTTGGAAAAGGGCAATTACAAACGCTGGAAGTCAAGCTACAGGTCAATTGCTGATTACCCTGATCAATTTAGATGCTGAGAAAGACCTTTCTAATTGTTGAAAAATATTAAAGAATGCTGTTATTTATCAGAGAATTTAGCTGTTCATAGTTTGGATAGTAAAAACTAATTAGTGAGGACTAATGACCTTGTGTTCTGGCTGTGCTAATTAGCAGATTCTTTATCCTGTACTAAGTGAGAAGAAATAACAGTACAATAGCCTTGTTCTGATGAATAATTAAGACACTATAGAAAAGCTGATCCTAACAAGTAACAGTGGAACATGTCATCATTAAAAAGCAGAAAATTATTTTATTAACTGTTGAAACTAAAAATAGAAGTGTTTTGGAATGTCTCTAAGCAAAATGTATAACAGATATTTGAAGTTTATGCTGCAAGAAATGGTACATTTCTGAGACAGGACATTACATCTGTGGATCTATAGATGTACCCTCTAAAAGATATTCAGAATAAGTAAAAAACATACATAATACAATCCAAGTAATAAAAAGGATAAAAATAACACAAGTATAGACAAAAAAATTAAGGGTTTTTTTTTAAGTTAGGAAAGTATATAAGGCATGAAAAATTGAAGTAAGTAGGGAATTGATGTTATACATAATCAAGGAATGGAAAACAATAATGAATAACGTTATCATCTATTTTAAATAAATAAGATTATATAGACAGGATCGCTAATAAGAACGTGAAACTGAAAATTTTTATATCTGAAAACATGAAACATGAAACCAGTGAAAACTTCTGGTATTGCCAGTTGTCAAAAATTCAACCCTTTCCAAATTAAACAATGCAGAATTTGCTAGTCAAATGTACCATAAATAAAATTTAATCTGTTTTTCTACTCATGGAGATGGGGTATAAATTACACATAAGAAAGACTCAAATGTTTTAATCTAAATCAGGGCATTACTCTGATCTACCCATCACATCCAGGAGCAGCACAAATTGGGCAGAGTGAACATTGGATGGATGATGCCAACTATGTAATGCTACAGATAGCTGTATGTCCATGCTCAGGCAGGTGCCTTGGCTCTCTGTCCCTATTTAGTTTACAAGTATAGATGCAGCCTAAAAGCACAAGGATAAATGTGAATTAGGGTACTCTACAGTATGGAAATAGATGAGAATATAAAAGGCAATAGAAACAAGTTTCTGGGAACCCAACTGGTTTCAAGATGAGTTAGGCCTTTTATAAAAGGTTTTCTTGTTAATGATTGTCATAATGGATGATACAGGATCAGTTCTGTTCATTTCAGTATCTGATTTCTCCTTCAGGCATTGACAGAATTATCTTCACAACAACTGAAAGATCTATAATTTTGATAAACGGAGTAGTGAATACTACTAAAAACTTTTATATAGGAAATAGAAAGCCCTGAGCAATACAGGTTAAAGCCTGAAGACTCTCACTCTCACTGTTTAAAACCTCCTGAGGGACCCCAGATGCACTTCTGTAATACATACAGGATGCAAAGATACTGCACAGAGTTTTTGTTCTAGTTTTTATGGATTTGCGGTAATTCATTGAGCAATGGAGATCCAAAACTCTCAGTTACCTGAGAGGCAAAGGACAATACAAAAGCCATTGCAATTTTGTTTCTCCATATTTAGTAAAATAAATTACTATTTTCTTTTCATTGAAAGGAAATAATATGCAATCATACACCTTTGAATACAGCTTCAATGTGTTTAATTAAAATCTTAAATTCATGAAGTGAAGTCCTGTGATTAATTTCATAACTAAAGCTGAGCTACTTGGGACTTAGGTGAACCTGAAAACTAATTGCAGATTAGCTGTAAACTACAGGGGGTTATTTCCTGATTCTGTCAGATGATCTGTCTGGAGAGATCCTGTGAAAGCTCAGCTAGGGCTGTCTCCAATGATTTTTTAAGGAATGAAATCACAATCCTGACAGGCAAGAGTTTATTAAGCACTCCTCTGATCAATGGCACTAGCCCCATGGGAAGCAGATGTGCAGTCAATGTAATGGGCACATCCCCTCCACGTCACTTGATGGAAAGAAACCATTCGTATTCATGAAAATGACAACACTCCTCTGGTAAATTCTTTGTGGAATAAAGCAGCTCCTTATTCCCAGGGGACACTTTGCTGTGTGATAAATCTGGGTTATTCCATAGGGAAGAGAGAGTCACAGTAGGATGTACACTGTGAGAAAGTGTGCAGGAGAGCATCATTACAGGAGTAGGTTTCAGAAGTTCTTCCCAACAAGTAAGAGTATTTCAGCACTAAATCAAAAATATTCAGGGCAGAGGTCTTCACTTATAGCTCATTCCCATACTCTTCTAATTTTTCTCTGCTTTAAAGTCTTCTGCAAAGACACTGGTCAGAGAGAAAGTGAAAATAGAAAGGACTTGTGGAAAAGTGAGAATTCCAAAGGCCTGTCCTGAAAACAGTAATCTTGTTTCTTCTATTATGGAAATTGGATATTTTTTCCATTTTGAGCACAAGATTCTGGAGACAGTTCTATATCCTGCAGACAGACATTTCACTGCAGATCTGATGGAGTCTCCCATTTCTGAGGAATGGAAGAAGTTCACTGAAGGTTCTCTGATTTGTAAGATAGTCCATGTGGCTATTTCTAGCAAGGAAGCAAATGCTACCACTTTCTTTACCTACAGGTTGACACAAGAGGGATGAATTTTCTTGATTTTTCCTTCTGATATTCCTCTTGTGGATTTTTCCACAGAGAGGCATTATCACAGAAATACATCCTGGCTGAAATCCAAAAATCTCAGCTATGAAGAACTGCCTGCAGTTATAATGTAATTGCTCAGACTGAGGTTCTTAGCTTCAAATAAGAGCTCAAATTTTGAATAAGACTACTTTGTAAAAATCCTTTTTTAGATAAGAAATAAGAACTGAACTGATATTAAGTGATTGGCTGAGTAGTCCTGGCTGAGGCTCTGTTCCATAGAAGAATTAAAACAACATAAATTTCAGTAGGCTCTTGGACTTGTTTTTTAGGGTAGATCACATGGAAATACTTAAGGATTAATATTTCAGGAAAACAAATCAGCTTACAGTCATAAACAGGTACAACACACTGATGGCTAGTAACTGATTCTTTTCTTTGCCTTCCATTGTCAGAATTCAGGATTCCCTCTCTGAACACTGGCAATGAAATTAATGTAAATGCATGTCCTGCCATTTGACAGCCATCCCAAAGACCTACATATTGATCATGTTTCTTTAAAGTGTGATTGCAACAGGGGGAAAGACAGTGTTTCATGGACATTGCACACAGCCTTATGAGAATTTGTTGTACTGCACCTTTATTTCAAACAGGGAATATTAAAGAGACTATTAAAGTTGGCCTTTTTTTTTTTTTTTTCCCCAGGAAGTATGACCTTAGGTAGACACCTATAGGTTTAGCATACTGACAAGATCTGAGGAAAATAATATGATTATAACATCAGTGACCATAATAGAAAAAGCTAATGAACCTATCAAACTTATCATTAGTTTTAGACACAGAGAATAAAGCATGACATTGGAGTGAACCACAGACTGTATTATATCACCAGAAGTTTTATGGTCCTCATCATATCTGAATCAATAAAAAATGCTATTTAGTCTCCAAAAACTTTCAGACATTCATAATATATCTTATTCCCAAATATATAATTTCTGTTGTCTTGCCAAACACTATTCTTAGTGCCTAATATCAGTGAAACTGCAGTGGATTCTTTCTGAATATGTGAGAAATACATTTTCTTCACATTAAAAAAAAATCCAAACTATTTCTGCTCCATTTGCTGAAAATAATTTTTTTAAATATCAGAAAACATTCTATGTTTCTATTTAAGCAATGTATAAACCACTCCTAGTGCATGCTATGAAGGGGAAATGATACCTGCATTTATAGAAAATGTAAAGTCTGCCAACCAACATTTTGTGTACATCGCAAATTATTTATACCACTGCAATTTTTTCTGACAAAAACTAATTGCTTCAATAATACAAAAACTAGAAAATAGCTTTTGCCACACAAATCTTAGTAGTACATAAAATAGAAATCTGGATGTAACTGTTGAACAGAAAATCATTTTATGAGCAATATATTTCTTCATAATGCAATTCTTTTGGTATTGAATTCAAATGATCATTTCACTCATTCCTGAACTTTTTTTTAAATTCTTCATTACCTAAAAAGTTCCAAACATATTTTATTAGTTATATTCATTGTTGGCAAACACCACTTTGTATCACATCAGAATTACTTCTTTTCTTCAGATGCAAATTAAAAAAGAGATCAAAAAAGAGTAACAGACTGACATTAAAAGTCTGACATCAAAAAGGATAAAAAATTTGTATGAGCTGTGTCAAATATATTTGTAGGGCAACATCTGTTGTAGAACAACATCTGTAGAGAAAGGAGGGCAGCTCATGAGTCAACACTGATATTAGATATCTTACATATTAGGTGGTTTGATCACTGAGAAAAATATGTAATTTTATCTCAGGCTGTTCTGTAAGGAAATTCCTTTTCTGCAACCCTGTTAAACAAATCCCCAAAACCCCATTTTTCAGAATGCTCTTTGATGTGTCTCCCTATGACATAAAACCAAGACCTCTGCCTGCCCTTCAGGAACAGATCAACACATTAGAAATGTAATTAGGCCAAGGAAGAAATCACAGGTTCTGTGACTAGAGGGGAATGAGAATTCACATTTTTGCTGAGTAAGTGAACTACACCATAAAGGTGGAGAAATGCCCTGTTGTGTGCTGCATGTAGAAGCCTTGCCTCCACAGCTTGTCTTTAAGAAAGTTTTCAGTCATATTTAGGTAATAAAGCAAAAGACCCACAAGATTTCCTTGATTCGTGTCCCGGTTTCATACAAGACAATTTTTGGACACTCATCATTCCCAGTGTACTGTAACAGGTGATACAACTGAGTGGTGGGTGCTCAATAGCCTGTCATGGCAAATACCTGGGGACAATTACTCAACTTCCCAACCACTGAAAGAAGCTGTGCCTCTATAAAGCATTCATTGATGTCAAAGTACAAGGGCAAACATGCCTGTGACAACACTGTTGGGCAGGTGTGGTATGTAAGGCATCCTACAGCCTTCAGTGAGTGTCCTGGCCATGCCCCAGAATCACCAAAGGACTCCCAGCCAGGCTGGAGGACAGGAAAGATCCTCTGTTCCAGGTAATCAGAAGGTCAGGACTGCAGTGTCTTATGAATAGCATGGAGATACAAACACAGACAGAGGGCCAGTGGTAACAAACACAGGTAACCAGAGGGACAAACATCAGGTCTTGGTGCCTTTAGAAAAATGTGCACCCCAGGCCTAAAACAGAAAAAGCTTCACAGCACAGAGAAGGTGGTACATCCCAAACACTGGTGCCTGTGACCTCGAGGATATAATAACATAGTCCTAAAAAAAAATCTTTCACATAGCATTTCACTACAGCTCTGGGTATCACTTCCTACTCAGTATTGCCCCAGGGCAGGACTGACTGAGCACCCCAGCAAGGCATTGCTCATCCTGAGCTGGCAGAATGGCACTAAGAAGCCACATACAGAATGGATGCTCTGTTTACTGCTGCAGTTAGGGCTAAGAAAGGTGTGTGGAGGCAGGGGACACATATACAAATATTAAAGCTTTTTTAAAAAATCACAAACAAGCTTCTTTCACAGTTTGCTGCACACATCATAAGTGATGAGATATTGATGTAGCATGACACAAATAAAGAAATACAACAATAATAATCTCTTCATCTTGTTCAGTTTTTCATGTTCCCCCTAAGTGTCATACCTTCTTGCAAGTATTAAGGTAGAATAAAGGAAGTAAATGACAGTTTCAGACAGAGTGTTTTTGATAAATACAAGCTGTTACAGTGGAGGTTTATTGTTTCAATTTTTCTTAATACAGAACCCACTGCTGCTCCCATCGATGTCAAAGCTACGAGTTTGTCTGTATCAGAGATTCTTGTTGCGTGGAAACATATTAAAGAAAGTCTAGGAAGACCACAGGGATTCGAGGTATGAACACAGAATATCATAATGAGAAGTCTCGTTGCTTTTGCGAGTGTTGCATTCTGTTCACATGTGCAGTAGGGAAACTTCAATAGGAATTATGCTCATTTTAGCCTACGTACCACTAGCTGTGGAGCAACAGTCACAGCTGTAGCACCGGAACATTTTTTATTTATTTGTGCTTGAAAACTGTTCAACACCAGTTCCTATAACATCTCTTTGTCACTCCAGAAAGAGCTGAAAGAACTGCAAGTGACCCAGCATGCATTGTTCACAGGCTGGGGAAAATTAGGTATTGACTCTTTCCAGCTCTAAGCGACCAGTTCAAACTTGTTATTTACTGCCAGCAATCAGCCCAGAGAAAGGGGAGAGCCTCTGCATCCGCGTGCTCTCATCCCACAGTGGCCGAGGGACATCTGCTGGGCAGACCGTAACAACAGGATGTCAGGAGGGAAGCAGCAGCTGCACAGTCCATAAATAAAACACTGCTTAGAGACTCTGTGAGAGTGAACCAGCCCTGGCAAGGGATCTCCTTGCACTTTTGGGTACAGTTTACAATCCAAACCTCCAGGAGCAGATCAGATCTAGCAGTACACCTATCTATTCTTTTGGGCCACTGACCTTGTGGATCAGGCTGTGCTGATCCTCATTAAATAGTCCAGCTAAACCAAATTAACTGATTTTGGGATGCTGGCTGTTTGTGCTGCTTTAGACCTTTAGACCTTTAGACATTGCTGACTCATTCCTGATTTTCTACAGTAACACTGAAAAGTGGGTAAACACGTAGGTCTGAGGTAGACACCAATCATTTGGGTGTCAAAAGATATCTTGTGATCTACTAGCACAGGGCATCTCCCTGGTCTGGGTGGCTGCAAGGGCTGGTGACCTTCACCAATAGCCTTAGGAAGGAAATTGAGGTGTCTGAGCAGCACCAGAGCCAGCACCTTCCCCTGCTCAGCCTCAGCTGGCCAGCCATGACCAGGACAGTGCATTTCCCTCACAGCTCAGACACGGCCAGTTAATATTTTTTTACCTGTTTCTGTTGATGTATTGGATAGCAATATCTCTATTAATATCTAGCTCAGTCCAAATGGGCTGTGACTTGGCACGTCACCTCAGGTCTAGCATTTGTTCAGGTCTTTTTACCATCTCCATCTGCATGCTGAACTCTGCTAACCCTCTGTCAGTTTTCTTTTATTGTTCTTTTCTCCCACTTCTTCCTTACATTAAATATGTTCCTATTCCTTTGTGCATAGCTTGCTTCATGCAGCAAAAGTCATATTTGACCATTTTACCTTTAAACCTGCTATTTATAAAGAGAACAAAACTGTATCTGATAGAGATGATACTCATCTTGCAAATACTATTCCTCTCCATGTTGAAGTGTTCCACTTGTTACTAAGATGACTTCAATCTTGAGATCAGTCTTTTATCACCCGAAATAACTTATTTGCTGCACCCTGTCTTTTTTCTTTTCAGAAAGGTGTCTGGCTTGTTATTTTTTCTCAGATATCTTAACATCTTTTAAATTATAGCTACTATTTTCACTCTTATCCTCATTCCATCGATCAAAATGATTCTCAAAATGTTCTAGTAACTCCGCATTACGTATTTTAAAATAAAAAATAGATTTTCTTTCCAAAATTGAAATTTATTTCCCTAGAAGCTTATCCTTTCATAATGTGAATGGATTTTGCATTTACTTACTTGTCACATAACACATCCCTTAGCTCTACAGGTGTGTCCTAGCAATAGATGGCTGTTACAGATAGGACACTGGGCTTGCTTTGCATCAGAAGTGGTCTTCTGCACTTGGAAAGTGCTCTGGACTTTGCACTTTGGCATACTCTGACCCAAACAGTAATACTTTGCCAGCTCTGTCTCTCATGGATTTCTCAGGTACAAATTTGAAAATGCCCATTAATACTGGAGAAGTTACTAACAGTGAGCCTTATTAATAATTTGGCTCCTCACTCTGCTGTATACCAATTTTAGGATTATAGCATGAAGATTACAGAGTAAATATTTCAAGCCAAGGACCTGCAGCTGATGTAACAAAAAAAAAAAGAAATATTAAAAAAATTCACTGCTTCCTCGTACCTCCTCCCACGAATTAGAGGAGCCTCCTAAATAGTAATAACTTTTAAGGTACTACTTTTATCTGGGGAGATGTTTTTTCCTCCCCACCCTACCCAACCTCATCCTGCCCTTTCTGTCTTTGTTCATTTAGCCAGAAGTCTTCTGCCCACTTTCTGACAGACAAATCTTCCATGGAGTAGTTTGCTCTCCTCCATCCTCACAGGAATGATTACCATCTGAGCAGCACTTACTCAGTAAACATAAAAGTAAATGATGCTGTTCTGCACAATTCAGCAGGAGAGAATAACTTCTAAGGATGGTATTGCTAGATCTTTCCAATTCCATTTTTGGGAAGGATTACATCAAAAAGGAGGTAATGATTTACAGGATCAGCACAGTGAGTCAGTGCATTATAATATTCATTTAAGCACACTAGGTCCACACTATCAACCCAATTTTCCTAATGTACTGACAGTTTGCCTTTAAAGCATCCCCACAGTGCAAAAAGGAAAGGAGTCTGCATAGGAAGACATTGGGGCTAAAAATCCACCCCCACAAAAAAACCCCAGAAGTACAAAACATAACGTTTTCCATGTTATTTACCTTCTTAAGAGTCTCTTTCACTTGTTGGGAAGACTCTTAATTTCAAAACTGATTCTGAAAGTTCATCATTTGTTCAGTGCAGTGGTAAACAAAGCTTAATAGTACTCCTTTAATCCCCAAACAGCAAATAGATAATGCACAGAAATACAGTAATTTTGACAAAATGATGAATGATTTATCTTTTTTCCAGTTTTTTTAATTATCTCCTCATGCAGAATAATTGTGAGACACAAGTAAAGAGTTGCCTTTGGTTCAATATGAATGCAAAACAACCTGACTAGCCACTCTGTTTTCATGTCTCAATTGGTATTCTGGCTGCGGTCATCATAGCAGTGACAACCTCCTACACAGTCTTCACATTTCTGGCCTTTTGGCAACAGCATCATAAAAGGGACAGCTGTTTTCTTAACACTTGAATGTTTGGGCTTTAATCAACAAAAATGACAGAATATTTACTAAATGTGGACAAGTTCACAGTGACCCACTTTCACTCTGGCCCTGCTTGCACTTTGTACTAAGGAGTAATGAAAGGCAAAGGGACTTGTCCAATTTCACGTTGTCATCCTTGAAAGGCAGTGTTAACTGTTATCCCACATGAGTTTTATGCAAGGTCTACTGCCCTCATTTGCATCTTCCAAAGCACATATTATTCCTGCCTTCAGTACAGGTTTGTCAGCTGTCCGCCCGACCTTACTAAATATATGTCAGCTACAGTCTGAAAAAGCAGAAGCAGCTCAAAAACTTTGTCAGAATTGTGGAAAAATATAGTGTGTTGTTCATACTTATTGTTTGGAATCTATAAGCTGAAGGTTATAAAATCTATTTGAGCCTGAGGCAATATTTTCTTTGTCGTTCACTACTGGTAAGGAAGGAAAACAGAAGAATTACAGACTGGAAGGAGATATTTTGGGTTTCTTTTTTCTTTTCCAGAAACACAAGGCTAATACTTAAGTATAAATGAAAAAGCTCATGTCTTTTTTGCTGGAATTCCTCTAAGGGATAGGAGTTTGGTTAATACAATCAAAAGATCAACTTGAAGCAAACAAATACGCAAAATACCAAATAATAATCACAAAATATTTTTTTAAAAAGGTGAAAAAAAATCTTGAGTGCCATTTTCAAAGAGGATTACTTGACATAATAATTTGGTTTATTATATTATTTATTTAATAAAACCATATTATGGCTCTTCAAACTGAATTACTCAATATTTTGCTGCTTCTTAGTTGCACTTCATCTTTGAGAAAGAGCATATGGATATTTTAACCACAGCCTGGAAAAGCAAGACAGAAATTCTGCCTAATTTAGGCTCTTACTTGGTGTGCTTAATTTGTAGCTTAAATTTTCTGTGGCCAACAGAAAGAATATCCAGCCAGTAACTCTGACTTTACTGCATTTAGTGAAGATGACCTGCAATTAGATCAGATTAAGTTATGACAAAGACTGGATAACCTAGAAATCACTTGGGGAAAAGTGTAGCATCATTTAAGATACTTTTTAACTTAAAACTTCAAGGAAATGGTCTGCAGCTATCAGAGATAGAAGAATTTTAGACAGATTTTTTTTTTTTACTAAGATTTGCTTTTAACTATTGCTTAACCCATGATCAAAGCAAAGCAGGTTTCTCCTCTCAGCTCAAAGGGATGGGTCTCTGAAAATCAGGTATCAAAGCTTTTTCTTTCAGTTTTCAAATATGGGCTACTTTTTTGTGATTTATGCTTCATGCTTTTATCAATATTCAATGTTATCATAAATGAGCACCTGTTCTGTGTTATAGATCCCTTCTAAGTTTAAATTAAGGTTACAGAAAATAAGATTTTAAAAGAACCAGCAAATGCAGAGAAGTGTAAATAAACAAACCCTCTATTTTAAGATATATGTCCCTCACTTTTAAACATCAGAAGTATGTTCATTTCAACTCAAATCAGTGTAAATCCCCACACCATCTACCTCAGTCAACAATCATTGGAATTTTTTTTATAACCAATTCTTTTATTTCCTTTGGTCATCAACACATGGATGCATGTGCTACCACAATTTAAAAAAATTTAAAAATAGATCAAAGTTAATTCCTGAACATTTCATAAGCATCAGACATGATGTGTCCTGTGAATAAACCAGCTACTTCTAATTTTGCTCCTGGCTTTCTAGAAAAAAAGGAGAAAAACTTCAGTTGCATTTCCACCCCTGCTACTGTTCACCTGTGTAAACTTAGCCAAGTCACTTTTCCTTTCTGACCCTTTTCTTGTTGGATCCTCAGCAGACTGCACTCCCTGGATGATAGGGGCTCCAGGACACAGGTTCCCTCTCCCTGCTCATACAGAGCTCAGTATTGTGCAGTTCTCACCATTGTGGCATCAGATTTGTAAAGATGCATCACAAATAAAATGAAAGAAATCTGACTGCCAAAGAAATTATAAGCATTGGAGATTCAATAGTAGGATGTGAAAAAATGGTTATTGATTCCTTTTTCCTTTCAAGAAAAGAAAACTGACTCTGAATAGGTGTTATTTCAGATATCAGTAGCTTTGGTCAAGTATTCATCCAGCAAAATACCTCAGTGAATCACACTTATTTCAGAACAAGTGGTGACTGCAGCTAGATTTCTGAACTGAACTGTAAGTCACCAAAGAATTAAAGCAACAGCATTTTAACATGAAATAATGCAGGCACACATACAAAAGAAAAATACTTGAATTTTACAGTTGAAAGAGTGGACTGCGAGCTGACGCAAAGTAACATACCCTCAATCAAAGTTAACAGAGCACTTTTCTCAAGTGAAGATAGGACCTCAAATGTATATTTTTGCAACCAGATTGTTTCAGATCTTTTTTTATGGCAGTCCTAGTGCAATTACAAAAGGTCAGCATTTTGCTCCTTGGTCTTATTTTCCTGTGAACCCCTTGAGGTTTTTTTGGTTCACCATTTCCTGGGAGACATTCTCAAGAGTTCTGTCTTGTCTGTGACCTTTTTTCTCAGAGGAAAAGTTATCCCGATACAATGTAAATAACTTATTAAGAAATAAACAGCTTCACACAAAAGGTCAAAATGTGGAAGAGAAGCAAGTAGGTCTCAGCATGAATAACAGTAAGCTGAGTATAGGGCTTTGAAAGGCATTTTATTGACATCTCCTGTTAGGCAAAATAGGGCCCCATGAGAATTGCCTTGTGTAGCTCTCCTAGATATATTTTTCCAGTAACACCCTGCAAGTGCTTGGTCCCTGAGGACAGAGACTGGCCAAATTTTCAGCTCAGCTTTATAACCTTTTTGAGATTATGATAAATTTAAAAATACCACAGAATAATAATTAAGAACCACCAAAGATCATTTAGGGGTTCATTTTATGTCTGAAAAGGAAAGGCATAAACATACTATCAAAACTTCATTTACCCAAAATTTGTTTATAGCCAAGGACTAAAACTGAATCAATTTCTTTCCTTTTCTTCTGTTAAGATTTTTTAGATGATTGAAATATTTTCATCATTGTTCTGTCATTGCCTATTCATTGGACTGATAAGAAAGCTCCTGGATCTGAGCTGCACCAGGCCAGGAAGTGAATATTGCTCTCAACACTTCTTGACTGACACAGTCAGAGTTTTCCAGGGTGAATGTAGATATTCTGGTGACCCACCATAGGATGAGCTCTCCTAGAATGGTGTCCTTCAATGATGAGCTCTCCCTGCCAAAGTTCACTCTCTGCTCTTCTGTCTTATAGCAACCTTTTCTTGTGCCAGTACACAGCTATTCCATGTGCTTTGGGTCACACCACAATATTCCAAGTCTTGCCATTTTGAAGAAGAGAGCACTGCATGGCTTGAGGTCAAGCTGAAAATCCTATATGCTTAAAGGGGTGATGATCAGAAAAAAGCATAAATGGCAAAAATACCCTCCACAAGATAACAAGCACAAGCATCTGGAAGCATGAGCTTGCCAGCTTCCCCATATTAATCCTTTTTTGGTTGCTTGCTGGCAGGTTGGTTACTGGAAGGACATGCAGCAGGAAGAAGCAGCAGAAAAGGTCAAAACAGAGGGAAATGAGTCATCCATCCTCCTGACAGGATTAGAAGGAAACACATTATATCACCTAACAGTGAGGGCATACAATGCTGCAGGGTATGGACCACCTAGCACTGCTGTGCATGCAGCAACCAAGAAATCCCGTAAGTAATCTCAGGGCCTTTGCTAAAAGGAAGAAATCAGGGAGCAACATTTGTCCCTTTGGGTTTTTTTTTATTAAGAGTGTATAATAATCAAGAATCATGAATAGCTTTGATTCATGGCTTTTCTTTGATGTTTAGACATGAATTCATATGACTTTGCATTCATAACAAAGGTTAATTTTCTAGCAAAGGAGGCATTTTGTACAAAGGAAGAGAAAAGAGTTGATAAGCTTTGTGGAATTTATGGGGTGGTTGGAATAAATACTCTATAATCTACTAAATTTAACTACTGATGAAAAAAAAAAATTTAAATGTTCCATCCAGAGTTGGAACCTGTTAACACTACCAGTTTTAAATATAATGAAAGATTAAAATACTTTTCTTTTGTTTTTAAAGAAACTACCTATAAAATATATGTGTGTACATGTTATTTTTTCTTCTCAGCTCCCAGCCAAGCACCAGGCAATATTATGTGGATACAGGATGGCTCACATGTGTCTCTTGGGTGGGAGCCAGTCAGACCTCTAGCTAATGAATCTGATGTAATGGGATACAAGGTTAGTGCTTCCCCTTCCTTGCTCACCTTCCTCTCTTCCAAACAATTGCTCCTCTTCTTTGCTTGCTTTTTCTCCCTTTCTTGTTCCTCTGTGCAAGTCAAGCATTCTCTACAGACTGTCCCAAATCAGTTTTCACTGTGAGAAACAATAAATAAAATGAGAGAAATGTCCCAACATATTTTTGTATTGTGATTTTCAAATACCAAAGTCTGTCTGACTCCCCTCTATCTGAGAGGGTCAGCCCATCATCTCTGAATCAGCAGTGGCTATTAATAATATCAGACTGCAATGAAATTCCTAATAACTCTTCAATTCAACTGTGTTTGCAGTAGGATTTAGAGATATGCAGAATAATGAGATATCTTTCATTTACAGTAAAATTAATGTTTTTTGAAGCAGAAACACAAGTACTTCAGTTTGTTTTGTGATTATGTTAGTGACATTCAACAGCAGTGATGGTAACATCTGGAATTTAAAGTTCTGAAGTTTTAAAGATTAAAATCCAGATTAACACTTAAACAATAAGTCATAAAACCAGAATTCACTGCAGTACTTTAAATCAAAGTAGACTGATATTAGTGTTTTTAGAGAAGTGTTGAGTCTGGGTTTTTTTGGAGCCCAGATCAAATAATTTCTATAGACTACAATGTCATATCTCCTCAGATATATCAGGAAATATCACTGAGAAAGTATAAAATTGTTCAAATAAACCAGAAACTGTTCTAACCTTTATCAGAATAGCTGATACTCTGAAACAGTCAGGTTGACTTCTTTGGTTTTTCACACCTCTCTGACCTTTTCAATTTTCTCTGGAAACAGAAACTCTTATGCAGAAATACCAAAAAGACAGCTACATGCTGACTTGCTTTCCTCCCACATGCCATAAATTTGTATTGAGTTTCACAGGAAATGCAGGGACAGATCTGAGCTGTTGTCACTTGATTTAGCCAACTAAGGCAAACACAGTAAATACATTATTCAGGCTATTTTCTTTGCATTTGAAGTTGGGATCTTGAGCCAAAAATGTGAATATCAACATGAACTTTGGGATAAGAATTTGAACCAAATGGAACTCAAAATACATTTTGAAATTTTGGAGATAAAGTTGTGCAATGCCTAATGCTGGAGAGGGCAAGTCCTCTGTCTTTGCTCTAGGTCATAATCTATGTCCTTTCACATTCATGAATCTCTATAATATTTTGCTATTACTGTCTTGAAGCCACTGCAGGAAGGGAAGAGTAAAAGCAGCTGTCTGTTCAAATGCAATGTCAAGAAATCCCTAATAAAAGCATGCAACAGTTAACTTTGCAGTGTTATTTGTGTAGTGTTACCTACACAAAATGTCTGGTGCAGAGCTTGAATGGCCACTGTGACCACGATCTACTTTATCCACCACAGGTGTTATTTCGGCAAGAGGGCCAGAGCAATAGCCAAGTTATAGAAACACAGAAAACCTCTGCAGTGGTACTTCTTCCCGATGTTGGGGTCTACATCATTGAGGTCTGTGCAGTCAGTGAAGGAGGGGATGGGACTGCGAGTCCCCAAATCAGAGTTCCATCTTTTTCAGGTAAGGTTACACTTACATTTGAAAGCATGGTGATTATAGCAATGCTCATTAACTCTGTTCTTCTCCACCAGAAAAACAATGTTCTCACAATTCTTTAGCTATTAAATAACATTATTGATCTGAGTCTTTAGTTCTGTGCTGAAACAAAGGTATCTAGTGACACATGGGATGTTTAAGATCATCTGAGGCAACCATGTGAGGCTGATGAAAAAAGAAGATGATTTATAGGAAACCTCTCCCTTTTGAGGATAACAGCTAGAAACCTACCTGAGCTATAGATGTTTCTATGTGCACTAGTGTCTCAAATAGCAGTATAGTCAGCTGGGATGCAATCCATAGACACCAGCAGTGGAGCCTTGACAGCACTTCAGCCAGTCTTCTGCATTTTAGTAATCAGACATGAGCACCTAAGGACATCTGCAATGTCCTAAGGCATCCCAAACAGAGCTGGCAGATGGGATGTGGAACTTAGGGGATACACACACCATTCTGTACCACCAGCCAGAGGTGTGCTATGTAACACAGCTAAAGTGTCATGTATTTGGGTAGCTGACCCCTGTGTATGTGCCTCCTTGAGAATAAGCTGAATTTCTCTGAAAGTTCCAGTGACTCCCTTGCATAATTATTTCTATTTAATTATTAACTTATAGCAGTATTAAAGTGTTACCATTAGGTAAATTATGATGTCTAGCTGTTCTCTCCTCAGTTACTGTGATACGTTGAAAGAATTTAAAGTATCAATATTACAAAGGTAAGTAAGGGATGGGAGGATTAGTGGCACAAACAAAGAAATAACATAATCTTTGCCTAAACACAGCAAAGCATTTTAATTATAACCTTCTGATAACACTTTAAAGTTTTACTAAATATTGCTTTTTGCTCCTTAAGGAGCACTAACCAAAAGGTGTGAGCCTGAAACTTCAATCTGAAACTAAAATTTCAGCTCTAGTCTGGTCACAAACTATCATCAGTGCTATCATCAGAATGGAGAAGACACCAATCCCTACCCCATGGAATATTTCTTTCATATATCTTTCGAACCATAATTCTAGGCCACAAAGTTCTCCATCTAATTAGACTATGCATATCACATTTGTTTCATTTAGGACAATTGTTGTCCAAAGAAACCCAGTCTGATTCCCTTCCCATCTTGTTGCCACTACCACCCCAGAGCACAGTTCCCCTTAGCATGGCCTTTTAAGACACTGCTGTGATCAAAAATTAATGCTGCACTAATAGGCCAAAGCCCAGTTTTTCCCTCTGGACAAACATAGGGATCAAGGACTAGCTTTTATTCCTTGTTCTGGGACAAATATTTGTGACTCAGGGCAGCTTCTAGAGCCCAATGCTTTTTTGAAGACACAAAACCATATATCCTTTTGTAATTTCCTATTAATTTGCAGACTGAATATGAGGATCCAAAATGTGACTTGCTGTAGGTATCATCATAAAATCCCATCTGTGTAGGGAGCCCATTTTGTGACTGCAGTTCTCACATGGTAATCCATTGCCTAAAGTCTTTTGCTGAGGGCAAAAGCTAATATCTAAATGTTCCAAGAACCATTTGCATCATTTGTTTCTTAATTACTTTGCTTTTCATTTCAGGAGGGAAAGTAACAAGTGCCCAGTCCACCTTACATGTGCTGTCTTCTTCCTCGTCCTCTGTAACGCTGCTTTTGGCACTGGTGGTACCTTCGACCTCATGGTGAAGGCTGCAGACTTTGTTGTTGTTGTTATTTGTTTGCTTTAACTTGATGACACCAAGGGATGGAGTTTTACATCTGTGGAGAAACTGAAAGCCCAAGCTAATGCTTAAAGACCCATTGAAATGCCTGTGGTGCACTTAGAGGAGTGGTGGAGACACGGTCAGTAATTAATCAGGTTTTTATCTCTTCTTTATTTGTAAAAGTCCTCTGGGGAGGAGACCCTTCTTGGCCCAAAAATATGCAGATTGTATGTAATAAACTTTTGTAAGCAAAGGTAATTTCTGTCAAATGTATTTTCCTTTTTTAATATGTTCAAATTTGGTGAACCCAGTCATGTATCATCAGGTGTTTAAAGGGTGGTGTCTAGTAGAGTACACCTGTACGGTTTGGAGAAAAAAAAAATTCTTTTTTAAATATAGAACAAAGTTTGATATAGCTTTGCTGTTCAATATTTTGCTTGCATCCCTGATAAATGGTTGTTCCTACTCACAAGGAAGAAAAACAGTTTATATACAAAAACCACTGCAAAAGTAAAGAAGAACTTGTTCTGAATATATATAATACGTATTATCCTAGCAAAAAGAATTGTCAGTGAAATACTAGACAACTTACCCCAGAACACAGCAAAATGGAACAGAAAGTCCATTTATTTTACTACCAGGTAAATGGAAAATTACTAAACACAAGCTTAGGAGGAAACCAGTCAGGTTTTATCAAATACCACAAGATTTCATGTCCAATGAAATTTTCAATCGAAAATAAGTCAATTCCTACTGCATATGACAATGAAAATTCCACTGGGCATTTAAACATTATATACATTAAGCTACTAAGTGGACAAATAAAGCAATGCAAGGAGATAAACCTACTTTTCCCAACCAGTTCTCAGTTGTAACTTTCTTTTTCCTCTGAGTCCAATTTTTGGGAACATTCTATGCTTTTCAGCATGGCATGATCCACATATCTACAGACCGCAGTAGGATAATTTTTTTGAGAATTTTGTTTCTGAGGAAAAAAATACTTGGAAAAATGCTACAGAGCATCATTCCAATGATTTATCTGTTTGGCTCTATTTCTGTAGCTCACAGGACATTATTCTTGTAGGTACTGTGTGTTAACAGTTTTAATCCCATTGTTTGCTGTACCAGACAATTTTTTACTCACCAGAAAATTTGGACAATTTTTCTACACTGGAAGGCGTTCCCACGTAGTGGAACCTGAGGAAAACCAGGGAAGATGGTGTGCATGTTTGTACAATTGTGGTGGGCACAGGGCAGCATTTTGCTAACACAGCTGGGGACCGTGCCTAAGAAAACATTGCACTGCCTGGGAAAAATCAAGTCAAAAATGGTTAACATGAAAGTCCTAATAGCATGGTTCTTCTAGTTGTCTATCTCTCTAAAAGACCTAAACCTGTTTTAGCTGATGAGTTCCCAACTCAAAATGCTATTATTTTGCCAGTTCACTAGCAAAATAATTTTTGGCATTTAGATAATACACTGCAACTGTGCTCTTTCTCAGCTGCTTCAAAACAGTAGCCAAGAAAGCACAACAGAGATAAGAAGATGAAAAGCTGATGATGATTAGATATTTTTGCTTTTGAATATTTTATCAGTAAAATTTTTCAGAGAAGATTCAACTCAAACCTTTGCTACCCACTAATATTTTAAATAATTTTCTAAAAAATGGTGGTTAAAATTACTTAAGTCACCATGTTGCTCAGAAAACAAAGGCAGGATAGCTAGCTAAAAATTGACTGTAGAAATAAAAAAAGAGGCCTTCTATATCTTTGCTTCTGGGAAAGCCTTTGAGATCAAAGACAGGAAGGTGCAATGTACCTTGCTGATAGTGCAAACTCATAGAGAATAACTACCTGCTGTCCCTTGTAAAACAGCAGCATTGTTACTGTGCAGAGAGCCTGCATCAGCAATCCTTCATCTGCCAAAATGTTAAAATAAATAAGAATAAAGTGATGAACCAAAAAGTCAAATGGCTATTTTATAAATTAGTTATGCATAATTTCCTCTATTTTTTTATACAGTTGCTTGCCAATGCAGTTCATTTCAGAGTATTCAAAAAGGTTACATTCACTGCTGGTGGCATTTGGTTAAACTTTCTGATAACAATGAATGGGTATGCTTTATAGGAAAAAAAAAGTCTGATAAGGAGACAGAGCTCCATCTAGACACATCTCCCTCTCTAGTATGAAGATACAAATAGAAATACTGAACATACCATCAGGTAATTTAGTTGTATTGCAGGGACAAAAGGAGGTATGTTTTATATTCAACATGAACAGAATATGTATTTTGCATCTTAAATATATTAATAAACATGTTTTAAATGTTTAAGTACCTATGTATTACCTATTTGTTACTTTGTAGAAGATGTTTCCTTATCATGACATTTTTAGTTGCAAGGGAAAGCTTTTTCTTTTTCATGTAAAAGATTATAATAGTGCAGTCTGGCGTCACTGAGGAGACTGTATTTTTGTATAATGTCACAGGATCTGTTCAGAAAAAAAATAATTAGAAGGAAACCTTGTTTCACAGACCAAAAGAAAGTTGCTGTCATGGCCCATATGAAAATGTTAGATATATTGTATACAATCTGTATATATGCTATATATAATGATATATACAATGTGGAAGACACAGTAATATAATAGTTTCTGTGTACTGTTCTTGTAACATTAGATCTTTTTAATAAATTATTCTCTTTTTATTGACTTTTATCTTATCTCCTGTCATCTCCTCAGTTATATTCATAGAGTTCAAGGTGACACAATTATTTGGTTTTCAGCAGCAAGAACCTTTAAATTACATGATTTTCAAGAAGAAAGAGATGAAACTACAATAGTGAATGTTGAAAACTGATGCTTTTGGAATCAAATAATTTTTGGTATCATTTTAATTTCACCTAAATTTTGGATTTCCTAGGTAATTAGTTTTTTTACAGTTAAATAACTGAAAGGTAAAAGAAGGCCGAATTCTCAAAACCTAACGGAACGACACCTAATGAAAATTGCAACGTAAATCTGCAATTTAGCATCAGGGATAAAGGTTCTCTGCCTTTAAAAAAATCATGAACAGAATAGAGATTTATATTAGATTGTAGGGAAATCTCATCTTTCCTGGGAAGGTGGTGAGACTCCAGCACAGGTTTCCCACAGAAGCTGTGGATGCCCCACACCTGGAAGTGTTCAAGGCCAGGTTGGATGGGGCTTTGAGCAACCTGGGATAGTGGAAGGTGTCCCTGCCCATGGCAGGGGGATGGAACTGGATGATCTCTAGGGTACCTTCCAACTCAAACTGTTCCATGATTTCCATGAAAAGAGCTTTATAAGGAGGTCACCAAGGTCAATCCTCTATGTACTGAATTATTACAGAGTTTCTGGGACCTCTCTGTAACATTCTGTTAAGTGTCATTTGTACCCCATGTCCGTGGAAGCACAAAAGCACAGGATGGTCATGTCATGTTAAATTGAAAAGTTTAGTTGCTTTGTCTTACACTTGAAATACTTGTGTGAGACTAATTACAATATAATAACTTTCAAAAATACATAAACATTTTTGAGAAAAAAATGGAGCAATGGATAACCCAATTATAGCAAATATTTTTTCTTTTTGTTAGTTTTATTTGAGCTCTTAATAATCTCCAATCAGTCCTTTATGAAATGCATATTTATAGCAAATGACTTTGCAACACAGTAAGAAGTCAAAAAGCCCATACTGAAAATAAAAATACATTGCCACAGTCATTTGAACTGAGACTTCAATTACAAAATGGGTATGGCTTAAATAGCATATTATATCAGGACTTCCATTAAATTAGTTATGAATGTCACAGAAAACTGTAATGACCTGATTTTGCTGACATGGAGAACTGCGCATATTGAAAATCCACATCCTATCAGAACTTCTACCAAACTGCAACCCACTCTTGCCCTGTTATGGCCATCATCCCAGTTCCTCTGAAGATGAAAGACTCTTTACTTCTTAATTGCTTCTTATGCTTTTTAGCAAAACAATGTCAAGGATAAGAGAAAATGAACAGCATTTTATTACAACAGGTTAGTTGGCTTTAGGCTATTACAAACAGCCTCACTAAGCACGCTGACAGACAGGCTGCTTCCAAAATTACAGGTCCTGAGTTTGCTCTAAGACTTCTCTCTATTCCAGTAAAGAGAGACCTGATTTTGTCTTTATTGTGGTTCATATTTTTAATACTTTAAACAGGATAATGATAGTGCATATAAATTAAAGCCTCACAAACCTAAAACAGAAATCTATGGATAATTGTACAATTTCAATATTCCTGTTACTTCTTACAGCTGTCAGGTCAATTGTTAGGTTTTTACAGGTCAGCTGTTTGAGAAAACTGGCAAAAATATTTAGATATGCAGCTATTTGTGCTTCTTTTCTTATGCAGCTATTTGTGCTACTTTTATGCTGTCAGATTATTAACTAAACACCCCAGCATGTATAAGAAACTTCTGTCATCAGAAGAAACTGATAAAGAAGTGTGAGATGCTTTGGTTCATCTTTTATTATGATGAAATACATATGCCAGGCTGGAGGAAAATACATTCCCTTTTGGTGTTAGGGTTTTTTTCACTTTTATGCTCAAACTCATGAATTCTAAAAAAACTATAGAATAAAAACATGAGAGTCCTCCTGAAAAATCGGATTAGCAAGATGAATAGCAAAAGCAGGCACCATCAGTGTTAATCACAAATAAAGTTATTTGGCATAATTTGCTTTTTGTACAGAAAATAAGGCGGGAAAATATATCCATTTCCTTTCCATAACAGAAAACAAGTGAATAAAAAGATACTGAAAGCAATTGAGGCATATCTGGATCAAAGCTTTAGCAAGAACAATTTTCTTTAAGCGGCATTTCTCTGCTCCCTAGCTGAATAAGCATTTCCATTTCATAATGACACCATCTCTTATCTTCCACAAAAGGGCCTTTTTAAGACAGGGTAGTAAAACAGGATAGTTCTCTTGATATTTCTTGAAAAATTTGTCATGTGGAATGACTGAATGACTTGGAAAAGAAGCCCCAGGTCAACTGCTTACTTTTGTATAATTCATTCCCTTATTCTTGAATGGCATATACACCCAAATCTATAATTTTGGAGAGAGTCATTCTAGATGATGATGTTTTATGTGTATGCTAACATCTAGATAATGATGTTTATATGTTTCTAATAAACAAGTTTCACATGTGCTTTAGGCAAAACAACTCAGTATCTGTCCTGCTCTGACCACCAGGCTGTAGTGCATGGGCTGCCAGATGATCAGTAGAGGGAAGGCTCAAGCCTGGTATTAGTACTTGGACAAGGCTCAAAAGCAAATTGTTGATTTTTTATGGATACATTACCTTTATTTCAAGTCATTTATTTCAATTACCTTATTCAAGTCAAATTTTCCACCGTGCCCTGAGTGTCCCTTTTGCTCCAGTTACAGAAATGAAAAAGCAGTATTACACTCTGTCCTACAAATTTCTGGGCAGACCCTCCTTCCTTCCTGCCCCGTCCTGTAACAAAATTAAAAAGTGTGTATGTATAGAGAGGGATGGGGGGGAGGAAAAGAAAAAGGAGGAGGGAGTCCATGGCCACAGTCTCCCACAAGGATGACATAAAATGAACTCTTTCTCTTGACCTAGCAGTGATTGCTTTCTAACAAGCCATCTGAAATGGTAAGCCTTTTATCTTCCAAACAAGAGAGGAAGCATTTTTAGTCATCTGAGAATGGCTGTATTAGATTATCCAAAACACTAAGCTAGATTTCCACTGCGTTGTGTCAACTCTTTCTGACTTTCCAATGGGAATAGAAGCAAATCCCACAGCTTTTGAATGGGAAGTGAAAGGAATTTCATCACTACAAATTTTTCATATTAAAATCCTCTTGGGTGCCCAGGTACACACAATAGGAAATATCAGTCTTTAATGCTCCTAACACAGCTTTGTCCATTTAATGCAGGAGATAACTTTGGCAGGTTGCAGACTGAATGTATTATTGCATCATGAGAAACAGGCTTGCAGTGGCAAAAATTTTGTCAGATTTCTACTTTCTACACTTGAATGTTGCTGGATGTCTGCAAGTTTGCTTTTCAGAATGGTAATTTTTTTCCTTTTGGGCCATTTTTTATTACACCCAAACATCTCTTGAAAGTTTCTGATGTACTAAGATCTATGACACTGGAAGTCCTCTGGCAAAAGAGAGAGATCTCCAGCACCTTAAACTTTGGTGTGACAGCATATTGGCAAACATACTCTTTGCTCAAGGCATAGCTGCTTCCACAGTTCTTCCCTCCACTAAGAAAATATTTACTTTCGTAAACTATAGTGATTTATACTCATAAACTGCAGTGAGGTATTTCTGTTCTTATATGGCTGCTGAACTCTTACTTCTCATCAGAGTACATTCTATTAAGATACTGTAAGCACCTAAAAAAGGTGTTAAAAACACACACAAATCCAATAGGTCTATTTTTATAGGCCAGTAAACAAACTAAACCAAGCCAAAATAAAATTATGTTCCATTCAGATTAATGGTGGGGGAGGGAGTGGAGGCCTATCCCCCTGCAAACCCAACTTCATTTGTCGACTGTCAGTGCAGAAAGATCTGTAGTGCCATAACAACTTTGCACAGGCTTCCTGGTAGGATGCTGTAGAGGAGGAATGGCAGCCAGGAAAAAGGATGAACACGATTTCTGTCCATTTTGTGGCTGACACTGCTATTTTTACAGAGCTCAGCGGCAAGGTGAGAGATGTCTGGCCATCTTACATCTCCTTTGAAAACCTAAATCTCAACATTATGATGATTCAAACCCCTTTCAGGTAATTAAATGGTAGATAATGTTGAAGCACTCACAGACTGCTCAAAACTGGTTGAGGAGGGAAAAGGCAGTAGCTACCTTTCAATGCCAATAAAAGTGAGATGAAGAAAACCTAAACCGTGCAAACCTAATGCTGAGTGTGGAACTGACGAAACTCAGGAAAGGTGACCTGAAATAATGTCAAAGGGAGTCAGGAACTCATGGGTCACCATACAGTAGCTTCTAGAATGTATAAGTTGAATGCCACCAGAAAGGTTACTGAGACAAAGATTAAAACATTTTTCTGCCAGACAAAATTTTGGTTTTATCACAGTACTGGTACTGTGGGCACTCAAGGTCTTGCAGCTCAGAAAGGATCATAAAAGAAATAGCAAAGAGAAAGACAACTCAAGTGACCAATGGAATCATCTACAATATCTTCCACCTTGGGAAAGGCTAAAAGGACTAGGGTTTGGAGGCAGCAGGGCGGTGAATAATAAGCTATCATACCCCAAAGCACTAAAAAGACCTCTGAAAGACTGACTCCCAGACTTCCTTGGCTTCCTGTTTGGAAAATGTGCTTTAAATTCAAAGATCCTGCTTTAACTGTACAGTGAATACTGAAGTATTCACAAAGAAATCTCCGAAACTGAAAAGATGCTGTTTCGGAATACTCCCTATTCCCAGGACCAGAGTAATCAAATCTACTCCCAGTTGTGATACAAGTTAGAAAGAAAAGGCTTTTGAGATCTGTGAAATCCTCAGCTGGATCTTTAAATAATTTGCAGCAGACAAAAGAAGGAAATGTGTCTTCCTCTGTTTTACAAAGGGACACTCACAAGTATGCATGGAAGCTTATGAACGTACCCAGGCTGCTGAAACCATCCCTCCCACATGGACATAAAATGTAGGAGTTGAAATTGGGTCTCCAGAATCACAGTCTAGCATTTCCACCAGTGATTGGCTTTAAGACTTTACTGTTATTGCTCTAATTATTGCTGTTTAGGTTATATCCTCATGGTAGCTCTTGCAGACCATCTGTGTTACTTGCTAATAGCTAATAAACTCAAGACTGTAAAAAAACAAACCTTAGGATCTTCCTGTCCTTGCACCATTTGTTAAGCTATACACAGAGCCTGGAAAAGTTTTAGGTAAGACAGCAGAGGAAAAGGCAATATCTGTTCCTACACTTTTATGACTAACAACATCACATTTACTGCCAGACCATCAGAGACTGGAGGAAATGAAAATGCTGCATTTTTACTCCTTGTTTTATACCGAATACACTAAGTGGAATGATTTTGATATAATGTAGTAAAGAGGCCTGATTGATGTAGGTTATAATTTTAAAACTTAGTTTTCTGCTTCTGAGTACACACATACTTACTAATTAACTTGAACAGCAGTTTATAAGACCAGTTTTGACTCTGCCCATTTAATGAACAAAATCCAATCAACCACCCTGTTAGCGTAAATGGAAAATACATGTCTGCAAGAATGATAAATAACTGATTGCCATAGTGATTAGCATAACAGGCCTTGTGGAAAGCTATTTGGCATTCAGCTCTCACTACCAGGTTTTAAGGATTGATACAAGCCTTGGTGTACTTTGCATTGGACATGCAGCTGATTTAAACAGGAAGACATCTTTCTAGATCTGGTGATTGACATTTTCATTTTAAACTTTTACATTTCTGTTTATAAGAAAATGAATCATATTTCTCAAACTGCTGTGGGTGTTTTCACATAAAATATATGCTTGGTTCATTTCACTGAAAAAAACCCCAACCACTCTTAGTGGTGCCAGATGTTCCAAGCTTTATTGCTGAGCTGAATTAACCTCAGGAAACCTGTGCTGACTCACACTTAAGCAACCTGTTAACTTTTTAGACCCTCTGTATACTTCAACTATCTGGGCTGTAGAAAAATCACAAATTGAATACATCAGATTATCCCCTTGATTAAAAAAAAATTATATTTGAATTCACTTGAGGTGATTTGAAATGCTGCTAATAGAAAACAGGATATCTAAATTTGAAAAATTGTCAGTTCAGCTACTTTCTTTAGTTATTTATCTTCCATTGCAATTAAGATATGCTTTAGCATATTGGTCCAGATTTTTAACATATTAGATTTTTCAAAATCCCCATCAGATACAAAACAAATTTGGGAAGCTTTGCAAAGGTCACCATGCCTGCCACAGAATTGGCTTCATTTTGGGCCAAAGCTCCTCCAGGACTGCAGTGTCCTGAGTCACCATCTCAGACTGGGTCAATGGAGCTGTATTGAGTGTTTCTCCCATCTCACAAATGGATGGGTTCACTTAAGCCAAAAAGAGTTGAGTTGCAAATAAATTATACTTAAATTCCACAAGTTAATATAAGGAGCTTGAAGTAACTGATTACGACAAACAACCCATATTTTCAAATTACCCTGTAAATTTAAAGGAGGCACAGGTTCAAGAGGGGCACAGTGAAATCCAGGAAGCAGGGAAATAACCTCAAGCTACCACTGATGCAAAATGGATAAAATAAAAAGGCTTGAACTGTTCCTTGAGCTCCTAAGGACAGGAACTGAGCTATCATTCCCAGGAAACCCACAATATTGCACTTAGTGTTTTCAAAATCATGATTATCTCTGTAGCAGCACCCAAATACACATGCAAATTGTCAATTCAAGGAATACAGATATGAAACCTGGATCTCACTGATCATACATCTGGTGCAAGTAAGAGTGAGAAATGAATGCAGGGAAGTATAATAAAAGAAACTTTAAAATCTCCACTCTTCCAAAGCACATAAATTTAAATCTTAGAAATTGCATTATACTAGCTGTGAAAAAAAAATCCAGCAAAACAGGAATTAAATTAAATATGTTTCTGGCAAATTTGAAATGCCTCTTGGACATCCTTCCCTTATTAAATATTCATGGAGACACACCAGATAACTACAGGATCCTGTGTGCAAACTCTCTTGCTCTTCTTGCTTGTGCATCTCACTCTAAATTGTCAGTCATAGGAAGGAAAGGTCAATAAAAGGTTCCTTCTGTTCATGGCCCCTTTCATGCCTGAAGGGTGATGACTACTTCACCCACCAGTAATTCTGAACTGACTGAAGACAAAACCTGACCTTCCTTCTGTCCCTCAATAGCAGCACCAACCTGAGCAGCTGCTGAGAAGCAGGGCTCCCATTTCTTGTATAGCTCCTGCAAAGCCTGCCATGATCTGTTTTGGGAAGGAAAACACACACCCCACCCTAAAGCACTCTGTGGAGGTGGGCTTCAAAGGCTTGTGAATATTGAACTTGTTTTGAAGGATACCATTTTCATAATTTCTAATACCTTGGAAGGTTTTGCTTTCATCACAAGCCTGGTAAACAGCTCCAGATGTGTTGCTGGAACAGCAGCTTCCCTGACTCTCCACTCAGAATATCTCAGAATAGCCCATGTGCAGCATAAATAAATTCTTGTTTATATCATGCATACATGCTAAAGAGAGATGTGTTACACTACTCCTCATTTAGCCAATATTTATAAAAGTGTCCAAAACAGTGAAAAGCAGACACTGAATTTTAAGAAAACACCTCTCTGTATATGTACAAAGGCACCCATTACAACTGAAATGATAATATATTATAAAGAGCTGATTTTAAAAAAATAACAAAGAACCCTCCAAAGTACAAAGCACAGTATTTTCCACTGAAAAAAAAGACCACCTCTCTTCAGACTTTCCAAAATTATTCTGTGCAGTTTTCTGTATAATCTGGCATGTTTCATTTCCAAAGCAAGGTTGCAGAATGGAGACTAAATGTTTGTGGCTTCTTTTGTTCTTGGTTTGTTTGAACATGTAGCTTTCATGATACTCATTGGTTGAAATGTAAACTGAAATAATTTCTTTGCTGTGGAACATACTAATAATACCTGCATGTCTCACACCTTCAGACTGGTGCTTCTCTCTGGCACTCAAGTTCAAACTGGGCATATTTGCTATTGTATTTGTCAGTGAAGATGGGCATACATAAAGGCAGTTTTCCATCCAGTTTTCTAGTGTCTGTATTTCAGCCCAAGGTTCCCCCAATATACTCCAGGAGCAAAGCAGGAGTCTAAAATTTCTCCTTCTGTGATAAGTGGTTGTATCTACAGCTCACATTGGTTGTCAAGCACACACAGACTTGTGCACATCTCATGTACCTAAATAAATATCAGTTGACACTGTCGTGATAGTTTCTTATCTCTCCTTGAATTCATTTAAAATAGCATTGCTAAATGTGTGATATTCCAGTGCCTAATTAAGCAAGAAGTGACTGGGATAGATGGTGACCTTTTCCAAGTGATTTTCCACACATAACACGCTGCATGAAATGTAAAACTCTGTCACCTGAATGGAAGACATCAAAAAGGAAGATTGTTCTTTTTTATACTACCATTCTAGAGCACTGTGCAAATGACTAGAATATTTAAGGCATGAACAAAATCCTAGCATGTGACATTTCATTTTCAAAACCTTTTCAATCCATGAAAGTGTGTTTTTAATGGTACAATCCTTGTAAATTATTAATGATTTTGCTGAATGTGACAAAATTTATAAGGCAATATTCTCAGCATCATTTATAAGAATACCTATTATGTGTACTGCAGGTATAGGGAGACAATCGTAGCAGAAAAGTGAAATAGTCAAAAAGATATGTAAAATAAGCTGTGATTTGTGTATCACTGCATTATGTTATTAACTTGAAAAATAGTTCTACTTCAAAGGAAATGTCAGTGAGCTTTGTACAGTTTTCAAGTAAGGCTCAATTTGGAGTAATAATGAACCTATCTTAGGCAGAGATGATTTTCACACAGAAGAAAATTTTAAATTATCTTTCTTATACTGTGAGCATCTTTCACATGGACCTTGTAAAGATCCTAAATATGTATCCTTTAATTGGATGAAAAGGTTTCTGATGCATAGGTAATAACAAACAGGTTTCTAGAATATCAAGAGGACATTTTCTGGTTTTACATAAAAATGGTAAAGTTCACTTCCATCTTGCCATTAAAAAAATCCCATTTTTGCTAATTTTTTGAGCTCTACTATTTTTTTGTTGGTTTGGTTTTTTTTTTTTTAATTGCTGGGAGATTTAAGAGAATGAAGGGCATTATCAGTGACGATAAGCAAAAAATTATCCTGCTTAAGGCAGAAGCCCAAAAATTCACCACACAGAGATTTCTTTTCTGCTCTTTTTGTATCTTTCCACCTCTCCTCTGAATTCTGGAGGCACGTGGAGAAGGTACAGAGTATAGTAATTATACTAGTCTATAATTCCCACATGAGATTACAAATTTTTTAAAAATTACGAGAAATTCATACTGGATGTCCTTCATTGTTAGAGTTCTCTATTTCTGAATGGAAATAGGAAAAAGATCTTCTTCTTCTTGAGTAAAGTGACCATCTCAATGTTGGCCAAGTCTGATAAAATGGAGATGAAAAGAGGAGATGAACTGTTATAGTAATATTCTCCACAAGGATAGACAAGAGCAGAGGAACAGGGAAGGAAACACTTTCAGGTTGTCACAGCAGGATATAAAAATGCTCCTCAAGAGCTCTGTCATGAAAATGGGGATAAAAACCCAACTTAAATGTGAACTAGCCAAATAGTACTATAAAATAGCCTGTGTTATAATAAAGACCACATTTCATCTTCTAAGACTCTAAGGCTCTAAAACTCTTGGATTACAATTGGAATCACAATCCAAGAAATCTCAGAGACAGTATTGACTGAATTAATAATGGTCTACTTAAAAATAGACATTTTTTTCTGTAGATCACTTTTGCAAAAAAGGAAATACTTATTTGCGATACAGATCAAGAGTTTTCAATTGCAAGTCTAATGTACATTTATTAATTTCCACAGTATGGCTGACTTGTTAATACTCACATCAGGACCTGATGCTCATTAGATCTTAGATGCCTTGAAATTAGTCCTTCCAATCTCATGCTCTTTAATTTAGATGTACAGTCATTTCTTCAATTTTTAATTCCATAGCTTTATGCTTATTCAAATATTTTATTTAATTTTTGCTGCAATTACTTTACAAGTTTAAAAAAAAAAAAAAAAAGTTCCATTTAGTCCAGAGACAAGGTTTTTTCCAAAAAGTATGGGTCTTTAAAACTTACAGATGTATTATAGTCCTTAAGAAAATCATTAGGAAAATGTAGCATTTTTATATCAAGGCAAGGTGAGAATAGTGAGTGAGCATTGGCTTGGGTTAGCAAGGAGCTCTGGAAGCCAACAACTCAATTAAAATAATTGTTTGCTCAAGGTGTGGAAAGAGAACAGGGGACAAAAATAAGACAAAAATAAGAATATCAGATGAAATTTTCTTTCAACTTAAAATATTTATAAATTGTGAGTGAACATTTCAAGATTTTCCTATTCTTTCATATCAGCACCATCACTAAAGTGGAAAAAAAGATTGTTCTGTTTCAGTTATAATCACAGCAGCAGGTTGCTAAGACCTTTGTGGTCAGTGATCCTTTTTCAAGATGTGGCTCTCATTATGTGGTAAATTCCTTCGTGTGTAATTAAACTCTGCCTTGAGTAGATGGCTTCTACTCTCCTTTCTGATCTGGAGCTGTGCTACCAAGATATTAGAGAATATAGACTTTATCATGAGACTCTTCCTCAAAAAGTTGGATCCTGCCATTTGCCTTGATATGGATGGACACTTTCTAGAAATTTATTTTATTGATTTTTCCCTCCCTTCAAGCACACATGCTGGTTCCTCTGTTTCTACCTTTTACTTGTGAATTTTCTCATCTTTGAAAAGCTAACAAATTCAAACTGTGAGGAGACCTATTTTTTGCACAGGTGTTTTTCCTTTCTGCTCATCTAGCCAGAATAGGCTGGAACTGAATCTGATACCCCAGATAATCTAAGCATTTCAGCTCACAGTCACTCCTGCTCCCTGGCAATTAGGTCACTTCTCTTTGAACTAATCAAATTTTGGTATAACCACTAGAACAGAAGAGCACGTCCTCAATAGTAAGTTATGTCTTAAGAACGATGAGGTGCAAATTGGCAGTCTCCTCATAGGTGCTGTAGTAAGTAAAGTACAAGGGGACCTGAGTGGAAATCCAATTTTGTAATATTAGATAAAGCAGGCAAGAACATAGAAATACTCAGCGTTTGGAAAGTGAAGTTAAGCAAAATCAGTTTAGGAGTAAGTTGTGCATTTTCAACTGCAAGAATAAACACCAGGTCTATTGCTGGTTTATGGACTCTCTAGACAAGCGGCTTGTTTAGAACCCTATCATTAGATACTCAGGTACAGCCAGACATTACAGTTTCTATGCAGAAAATTCCTTTCTTCACAGAAAATTAAGGTTGAGTGGCCAGAGTATTCCCATCTTTTATGACAATCCACAGCCTGTGTAGACCATGGAGAGCTGCAACCCCCTATTTCCATCTGCAGAGCTCTGAGGGGAAAGAGAAGTCCTGAAGGTCTCACCACAGACCTGCTGGAACTGCACTAGGCAGAGCTTTTGAAAATAACAGCTTCAACTATTGTAGCATTTAAGACCGACTTAAAATGTTTTCCAATAAAATTTTACCTCATAAACAGCAGAAGTGCTCCAGTTTGTAGAAGCACTATGTGCTAATGTGAAGGCGGTTCCCAAAATACTAAAGCATACATTATGTCCAAGATTCATTATTTAAGGGATGAAAAAGAGAATTCTCACTAATTAAAACAACAAGAGAATAACAAAAACTTTATCACAGAACAGAAAGTAGGAGAAAAATGGCCAGGCATTTTACCCTTCAGAAAGATTTGCTTGAGTATTACAAGCCATTTCAGTGCTAACAGGTCTCATTTCCCTGACGTAATTAGCAAAGGAAACAACAATTACCTGCAAGTTCATTAAATAAATCAGCACTGTTGCTCATTGTGAAGTTAATGATCAGTAGTGCAGATGATTGTTATGGACACAGTACAGTTGATATTCAGCAGTCTCTTTTTACTAAAGAATCTATTACTATGCTCTTAAATTGTGGCATCCAAACATGTTCCTTGCTTCTTCTTTTTATAACTGAAAATTATTCTAACTGCAACTGAGTTTTGCAGCCTAATTAGGAAGAACATTTTTCAGAGTGAAATAAATTAACTGCCTTGTATCTGTTTCTATGAAACAGTTTTGCTTACATTCATGTCATGTAACTCAGACCCACCAGCACCATAATGCTGGTAATTATTTTTGTGAAACTCTCATTCTAATAACACTTAAGGACCCATCAGAATATTAGCTTTCTGTGCCAGGAGACTGCCTCTCATGCAGCAATTTCCATTCTAGGCTGGCAGGGGGTCTCTGTCTCATCCTGGTTTCCAGCTTTGTGTTGTTCCACCTGGACTGCCACAAAGCAATATACACAGGCATGAAATCCTCAACCCTTTGAAGAACACATATGAACTGTTCTTATACTTCCATATAAGGTTTCCCCAGAATCTCAGGTTCATTTTAAGGCTTTTGGTCTTTATCTTCAAGATGATTGATCACCCAGAATCACTGTGTGCATAAATATATATATTTGTATTAAAATGTTAATCCAACACTTCTGAAGAAAAATAGTGGTGAACAACTCTATTTCTCAGAATGAACAAAAAATCCAAATCAAACCTTTCTACCATAAAAGCAGAGCTCATTGCTCATAACAGATATCCTCTGAGAATTTCTTGAGATAGGGACTACACTTCTACAAGAACTAGAGAAAATGTAGCTTCATCATCTCTGTTCTGATTTCACCTTTCTTACCCATTTCCACAAGAATAAACTCAGGGCAGCTTGATATATACTACCTTTTATCACATATACCACCTTCAATCACCCTAAGGTGAAGCATGCCATATTTCTCTTAATATTCTATTCCAAGGGAATAGGACATATCGATGTATAATAACTACTAGCCTGAGTTTTATAGAATAGTAGCACTGCCCTTTCAGCAGTCTTTCAGCTATCCAAGAAAGATTCCCCAAGAAGTTCCATCTATAAAGGTATTTTTAAGCATTTTGCAGCTCCATGCAAACTGTTATGAAGTTATTTAATATTAAAAATTAATTAGTGGCAGTTACTGCATTGATTAATGAATTTATGATAATTTGTTCTCTCCATCCAGAATTTACTAGGATTTTGTAACAGAGGAATAAATGTTCTCCCCATTGCCTTGGCCACTTTAAATAGGATGCAACAGATGGAATTTGTCTTGTCCCTCCAGGAGACAGAAAGCCAAGCAACATCCAGCTGACCAGCAGTCTGGGAGTCAGAGGAAACCTCTCCCCTAAACTGACCCATTTGCTATTCATTTATCTTTGTTCACAAGTGTCAAAGAGCAATCAAGCCCAAAGTTTTATTTTACAAGGCTTTAGTGTGAATATTAGAGTAAGATTCACTGTCTGTCCAAAGCTCTTGGAAGTCAAATAAGAGTTTGTTGTCCCAATTACCATGCTTCAGAAGATGGAGGTATTTTATTTTAGACCTGGCCTACAGGTAATGTAAACACCATTTTCATGTAAACTAATAGAAAGTGAGGAAAGAGAATAAAGCTAGTGTACCCGTGTAATATCAGTAGTTACCTCTGAAGTGAATAGCTTCAGGTATTTAGATCTGTTTAAAAATCAAACAGAAATCACAAATAAGTAAGAGAAAATATTACATTTGCTTTCAGAATTTCTCACTGTATACTCTAATACAAAGCAGCAGGACACCTCAATCCGAGTAAAAAAATTACAATGCAGGTCAAGATAATAACATATAATTTTAAACCCCACTTTTTATTCACAAAAGCAAGGAGCAAGTAGGCGGGCACTTGCTAGATTTATGTATAGGAATATCTCACAAACCCCAGACATTCAGCAAATATTAGTTACTCTATTTATTCCCATTGCAGTTTTAGGTTATTCAGCTGGCAGTTTCTAAGGGAACAGCCTTCAGTTATATAGAGTGTTATCAGAACTAGAATATCCCTCTGAGATATTCTAGATAGATATAGAGAGATAAGTCTGCAAAAAAGTAACATTAAAGCTAAATAAATGAGCAAAATATGTATGCATTTATGTATGTATGTGCTTACACAAGCTCAGAGGTGAGGAGTAGATGGCATTAGATCAAATGAGATTAAACTGCTGAAGTTTTGTTTAATTACCAAATTTTCTCATCTGTTTCTTGTAGAAAAAGTATGAGACTAATCTCAAAGAGTTCTCAAACCTTGCTATAAATATCACTAACCACAAGCAGTTACATGTTAGGCCATTGCTGGAATACAGGTTCGTTTTTGTTAAAGCACTACTTCAAGTTTTGCAGATCAGGAGGTGATAATGATGTGGCACACACCCAAAAGGCAGCCCAGGCTAACAGGAAAGCTAAGCTTTTGAAGGATGAACTTGCCAACATCAGCAAGAGAAGACTCAAACCTCCTGTGTCTCACCGTTGTTAGGCAGAAAAAATGTTATGCCTCAAGTGAAAAAAAATCAACTTCAAAACATGTTCAGACAATGTTTTTCCTTTCCTTCCCAAGCAGCTTGGAAGTCTTGAAATAAATTGAAGTACTTGAAATGTCTCCTCTGGATCTTTTACATTTTTTACTGGGACCTGGCATCCCAACAGGCAGTGAGGATTACCCCTTGAAGTAGCTCTTATAAGCATTTGTTCTGACGAGTAAACTAAGTAAAAGCATGATTCCGAAGGCCTAAATCATTGTAGGGGAAAACTTCCCTCTTGAA
Source organism: Dicaeum eximium (assembly GCA_013396995.1). Lineage (NCBI taxonomy): Eukaryota > Metazoa > Chordata > Aves > Passeriformes > Dicaeidae > Dicaeum > Dicaeum eximium. The sequence goes on from VWZP01003639.1 coordinate 482,949, forward strand.
AAACTGGCTGCCTGTACCTGCCAGGAAGAACAAGAGCCCAGAAAAACCATGTGGATAAAATAAACCCAGCAGGATAAGTGTTAGGATGGGGCTATTCTGCAGCACACTGGTGACTTCTAGTCATTTTATTTCTGGGAAAAGTTGTCAAAAGCAGAGATGAGAGCCATTGCTCTTCTCCACGGTGTACAGCATATAAAAATGCTGAAGCTGATACAAAGCAGGCTGTACTACCCATTTGTCCTCTAAATCCCTCTGTCCTTTCCTAAGCTCCAGAAAGAGCAATTTTGCAGCAAGCCCAAGACAACCTAGCAGCTAAATGCTGCCAATATACCCAAAGGTAAGCTGAGCCCTTAGAAACATTTCCTTCAGCTGAATTGCACAGAGCTGCAAGGTTTCTTTTAGTCTGTGGGCCAAATCCTAAGGTCTTTACTCACAGGTTCTCTGTTTCTGCTAAAATTACATTGGAGATCTGTACAGGTTTCCCGGGGAAGAGTTTGTGCAACAATGGAAGATCCATGGCATATACAAAAATACTCCATTATTATTTGTCTTTCAGGAAAAATGTAAGGATGGAAGTTTTGGGATCCAAAATGCTATTGTAAGAAGCACCTCCAACAACAATGCCCCATCAGAACCAATCTTACTCTACTCATTTGGGACTTTAAGCTTTTTTTTTTAATAGATAAAAATAAATTGCTGTTTTTAAAATCTTTTCCACACGCTTCATTACAATTAGTAATTGTTCCTCTTCACTTTCAAAGGACATAAAAGACTAAAGAAAAAACAGCCCTGCACATCTGTCAGAGCAGAGTGCCATGGAATTGACAGAAGGAAATATGATTGCAGCATCCTGGCACCATGTCTTGCTTGCACTGTGAAGAATACTCCATCAATTTTAGAAAATTCTTTCAATTTCACTGAAAGATAGGAATGCCATAGTTTGTCCCCAGCTGACATATTGGAAATGGGCTTCCTTTAGTTTTATAAATCCTGCCAGGAATTTTAAGACTTTTGCCTCCTTACATAAGACACCAGGAGGAGCATTATGCAGGTACCTTCATATTTATAGTTCATTTTGAGGTATTTCCATGCAGTAGGTTGGAGTGAGGAAAGCCACACAAAAGCAGCCCTCTCTGAAAGTCACTAAAAGCAAAATACGGGAAATAATCTATGTGTACATAAATATATCAAGCTTAAGGATCAGAGAAAAAATAATTTCTTGAAGTCTGTTATGTATAAACCATACCAGCCTGAAGAAATTTGCCTGACACTGCGGCAAAATTTACACTGTTTTGTACAATACCACTACATTACTCATTAAATGGCAGCATTAAATTAACAACTTAAAGCATCACGGGGCCTTTGCACACACATGGAATTACTGAATTAGCGGCAGCAGAATAAAAGACTTTAATTCTCTACCTTTAAATCAAGCTACCTCCTTGCCTTTTATGAGTGTGATTTATTGAAGGTGCATCAGTGCACAGAAGCTTTGCTTGTATTGCCTTCCATGCTTCATTAGGAAATCCTCTACAGGCAAGACAGGTTTTATTATCACTGACAAGGAACGTGATAGCACAAGGATTGCCAGATAAATTCTAGAGGCACAGAAGATGCTGTATACCTGAAATGCACCATCAAGAGAGCTGGGAGGAGTTGCCTATCAGGGCACCTGCCCCACCACATCACAGATGTTGTCTATAAGTTAAGGCTGTCCATGGCCTTCTCATGAAAAGAGCGGCGCTTTATTGTCCTCTATCAGTCACCTCTGCTGCTGAGACTTCTAGGAACACAGGAAGGGGCCCACAGCTCCAATAACAGGATCTGGTTCCAGGTGCTTTATACACCCTGCACAAGACCAGGATGAGAGAAAGGCATGAACACCAGGACAGTCACAAAGACGTGAGCGCAATGAAAAGCGGCTGTTGTGCCGATGGAATTGGTTTGTGATGGGATAGTTAATTATCTGCATTGCACCAGGTATGAGGCTGCATTTTGGATTTGTGCTGAACACAGTGTTGATCACACAGGAATGATTTGGCACTTCTGAGCAGTGCTTAGACAGAGTCAAGGCCTTTTCTGTTCCTCGTCCTACCCCGCGGTGCAGAGGTTGAGGGAACGCAGCTGGACTGGCTGACCCCATCTGTGGCACTGTGCTCGGCACGTAACGCTGGGGGAAGGAGAAGGAAGGAAGCAGGGGACATTTGGAGTGGTGGCATTCCTCTTCTGAAGCCACAGTTATGCCTGATGGAGCCCTGCTGTCCTGGACATAGCTGAACACCTGCCTGCCCATGGGAAGTGGTGAATGAATTCCTTGTTTTCCTTTGCTTGCAACAGCTTCTCATTTACCTATTAAACTTCCTTTATCTCAACCTACATGTTTTTCTTTTGTTCTTCCAATTCTCTCCCCCATTCCTCTGGGGGACAGTGAGCAAGAGGATGGATGGGCCTGAGCTGCCAACTGGGATTAAACACAACACCTACAAAAACTTCACAGACTGAGCAAAATAGACATACACAACAAAGAATTAAGTCATTTAATTTCAGCTCTTTCAAAATACATTTTTTTAATTGCAAGATTTTGAAATCAATTTTAAAATTAATAGTTATGGAATTAGGAAAAAATCAGGAAGGTAAAAAAAATTAATTCTGCACAGGTCCCTAAATATTTTTTATTCAGATAAAAAATATAAAAAACAGTTATTGGCATAGCATCTCTTTTCTTTCCAATCTTAAACATTTATAGTCTTACTGAATATTGTTGAACAGCTTCAAAATGTCATGCCAGAGGCTCTAATTTTAGCACAGTTGAAATCACATACCAAGTGTCACTCTTCAGGTATGACATTTTTAGTGAATTCTATAAATCCTGTTAGTGACAGTGCATACTCTAAACTGCCCCTTGTTGACATAGTTATTTATACCTACAGAAATGCAATTCTTCTTTTAGTGTCATTTCCTTAGAGATTAGACACATTGTTTCTACACACAGATTACAGATACACCTAAATAACAACTGGAAAATATGAAAGTATAAAAGACTTTCATATTTATTAAATAAATATTCCCCATCATTACTTAAATGTTTAATTATTGGTAATTTAAAATGTTAAAACACATTGAAATGTTCCTATTACAAGAGCATTATTACACTTAGCTTTACATGTGAAAAATTTTAGGAAAGAGTTTATTTAAGACGTAAAGGCAAAATCTGGCCTTGTATTTGAAGTTTTGTAGCACTACCCTTCATCATAGAAAATATGTTTTTTTAAAAAATGGTTGCAGCAAAACAGTCCCTAGAGTTGAGGATAGAAAGACCACCAAGCAATATTGACCAGGCAGTAGTCTCTTGCCTAGAGAATTACCTTAAATTTTATACAAAGTTAAATTGAGGAGATTCCATCTGGAAAAGAGTTATATATATTTAAACAATGGTAAATAATTTTGTTTCCCATTTCTTTACCTGTGGCTAACTGTAATTAAAAACTTGCCTGTGAGTCACCATGAATCAAGTAAAACTCTGTAGTAGTATTGTAACTGAGTTTTACACTGCTTTGTCTGATTCTACTTTTAAATTACATTGTCATTCCTACAAGTTCTATTACTCAAGCTAAAAACGTCCAACTTACCTTTTGCTCAGTGAACACCCTAGCTGTGTGTCCCTGTAGGGAGTTCAGTGAAGGAAGTTGAGGGTGTAGAATAAAAATTAAAGGGAAGAATTAGAGAATGTCATTAGGACTCTGTTTCACAGCATTCAGACCTGGCTTGGGAAATAAATTGTTCTGGTCCCCAGAAATAAGCTATGGTCTAGTTGTGTTCAAGTTTTTATATACACTGTAAATTGTTTTGGTGTCAAATATCAGCTAGGTCTACTGTCCAAGCAGAAAATCATCTTAAATCACTCATACAAGACAAATGTCCCCTGCAGTAGTAAAGAGGGAACAAACCAGGAAAAAACCCCATCATTACAAATATAGACTAAAGCTTTCCCACAAGAGCCAGAACTTTACTGATTATGTCAAATATGGTCCTAATAGTACACAATGCACTTGCATTTTGCACTGCTGATATTTTTGTGTCAATGAGATGTAGTTCCCAGAGAACAATTCTGTAAATAGACAAGTGCATTCACATGCTTTGCTGCAGTAGGTGTTGTACTTGCATACACATATGTACTGTAAAACTTAATTGGTCTTCCAGATCCATTTAAATTGCTCAGATTAATGTTTCTGCCAATCCAGAGCATTCAGAGCAGAACTGTATAAAAATGTAAAATACTGGAAAAATATGAAAATACGATTACAATAATTCACGACATGAAAAAAGCCTTTGAGAGCCAGTTTTGTGCATGTGTGGGTTCCTGAGATTCCCTCATTTTACCCATACAAATAAAAAATGGTGAACCCAAAAATTCTTTAAGCTAATTCTTTGCCACTTAAAAATTATGAACTGAGCAAATGAGTGGCATTAGAGTAGAACCAAAATTGAAGTTTTCTGCCATTTCCAAAGCTAAAGTAGAAAGTGCACATTTCCTTACTATCGAAATCAACTTGTGTTAAGCTCTCTGACATGACTGGCATCTTGCCCCATTTTTATTGCTGTTCTTTGAGTGGCAGACCTTTATTCACTATTAAAATGACTGAAAACAGCAATTTGAATTCTTCAGGAAGACAAATAAGCAGATAAGCATAAGCATACAGAAACATGATGAAATGTAGCATGTTTTGTTTGCAAGGCTGCAGGGGCAATAGTTGATCCACGCTTTATAAGTACTAGCTGCAGCTTTGAAGAGGTATTTAAGTCTGTATGTAAGGGAAAACAAGGAAAAGAGATATGTCACAAGACTGCTACTGAACTTATAATTAAACAGAGGGGATCTAATTCATATATCTCTGAGCAACATAACAATATACCTAGAGTCCCCTTTCAGTTACTCTTTCTAAAACTGTGAATATAGAAAGATATAAAACTCAGCTGGTGTCATTTTTTTTTTCTGATAATCTTCTGCTGTAGTTTCCTGTTTTCTATCTTAATATTTCCTGTTTGTTTTCATAGAAAACAACATGAAGCCAAATGCTATGAGTGTAAAGAACATTAAACATTCAGCTTCATTATTGTGGTTTGTGAAGACACATTTCTAAATCCCATACAACAGCTCCACGAAAATAATGCCTTATCAGATGCAGCAAATGCCACAGGGACTAGATCTGATGATTATAAAAATATTGAGAAAGAGAAAAGAATCTCTGTGGGGAGTGGAAAAAGATGAAACAAGAATTGAAACAGTAAATCCTAAAATAAAGTCAAGAGGGCATGCAGAAGCATCCAGGGGAAAGAGTTAGCACACAGGAGTATAAAATGAAAGACACTGACTTAGCAGGTTTTAGAAGAAAGTATGAAAAAAAAAAGCAGGTATAGCCTCATGCATCTGAAACACCAAAGAGTTGACACAGATCAGCCAGACAAAAGATAAATATGTGACAGTGAAAAGAAATTCATACTCACAGACACACAGAGACACAAAAAAGCAAAAAGTTATTGTTTCATATTTAAAGCCAGGATGTCCTTATAACACATTGATGTTTGCAAAGTCCGGATGTGAATCCTTTGAAAGTGTGATCCCCACGGGATACCACCACCTTACAGATAAGGTGTCTTTTATTCTAGTATTTGAAACTGTCATTTTGAACTGAAGGTATAGGTTAAGTCCTAATAAATATCACATGAAGCTTCAGCTACTTATGGGTAAAATAATTGAATCTTTAACCTTAGTTCTACATCACAGATGTGTGTTGATCCCAGTTGTTGTTCAGATATCAAAGGTCATAATAAATAGCAACATTTTTTCATAAGACTTTTTTAGCACAGCATTTACACAATCATTATCCATTCTCCAACACAAAACACCACATACAGAGTAAAAATGTTAAAAGTAAAGGGCAAGGATAGGAGAGGTGGAAATCAGAACAAACTTTTAACAGAGTACCAAATGTAACTATGCTTAAAGCAGAAATTAGGAATTACCACTCAACCACCCCGTACTCAAAAATTCATGTAAATCTCAGGCCCAGAATAAGCAAACATGGCAAAACATTTAGGAAACATATAGATTTATATAGCATATTAAACTGCACAGAATCTCCTTCCTGTCTTTATCTCCAGGAGGGACAAAACAAAGACTTGAGCAGAGATTAAATTATTTTGCACTCATGATGTTATGTATACTTGTAGCATATTTTCATAGCTCCTGACAGAGTCTGTAAAGAGATATAACACAGAGAAATTTTAGATCCATCACATTTATGCTCAACTCCCCAGCTGTGGTGCTTAGGACTCCAATCTGTTCTTTGCTCAGGAAACCTTTAGAATTGTTGCAGATAAGACAGTCACACATCCAATTTTTTTCTAATTTTTTTTCAGACACATGGAAAAGATGAGTAAACCTTTTATAGGGTCACCTGCTAAAGGTAATCCCAGCATGTGCTGTCTGCCCTCACTCTTAAATTGTCAGAAAAGTCTACCAGGGATTTCATCCTTTCTCTGTCTCTCATGCAATTTGGATCAAAGAAAACAACTTCTTGTTTAGTTTTGACATCAGACAGGGGCCTGATTTTTGGTAATATCATCAGGGCAAACCTAAGAGCAGCATCCACAAAACTACACTTCAATTGAGATCCTAAGCAACACAGTTCCTGAGAAAATCTTTTAAAAAGTCATCTTAATGAAGACTCAGCAGGACAATTCCTCTGGTGAATGGATAATGCATCCTGACTGAGTATTGCAGGCAAGGTGGAGCTCACTGAAGAATAACTCAAACCCAGCTATTTAACAGTGTTACTGTTCCTTTCAGATTTCAGTTTTTCTCTGTATTGATCTGCATTCTCTTCTGCAAAGTGATGTGTGCTCAACGTCCTAGAACAATATAAACAATTACCAGACACAATTAATGATGTAATAATTTTTTAAAAAATCATAAATGGAAGGGGGGAGCATTTGCATGTGGACACAAGGGGAAGACATAAATGTGGAAGAAAGCAATGTGACGACAAAAAGAAGTAATTGAGCTTAAAGGAGACTAGAGGAGAAACACTGATTCTGTTATACAAAGAAATTACAGTGGCTGTATGAGGACATTACCACGGCATCAGATAAGCTGGAAACAAGAGACATTAACCACTGAGAGAGAATTACTCATATGAGATGTGTTGCCTAGTTTTATGCATAAGCCCTGCCAAAGATCTTGTGCATAAATGAAAGGGACTTCTGTAACCATAGGTCATATGGTTCTCTGTGGTAAAACCATGCACAAAAGGAGTCAATGTCTAATAGCTGTGTCTACTCAACAGCTTAACTTTCAGCAGCTTGTTACTGTCACCAGAATTTCAGAGGTTGCAATCTATTTTATTCATTAGTTTCAGAATAAAATGCACGCCCCTGGCAAGTTAGAAATCCCACAATAACATGACATTGGCAGTTATGTCAAATAGACATTCCCAGATTGATTTGAATCACTAGTGATGGCAAATACAGTACCTCTACTTCATTCATCTGAAATTCATTTCTCTCCCTCTTTTTCCTCATGCATAAACATATAGCCACTGCAACATCTGAGAAATAAATCACTCAATAAGTAAATTTGCTAGCAAGTATAGTGATATCACCCCAGCATAATTTTATTCCTTTCATTTAAATGTATACAAGTCCCTCAATTCCCCTACCCTTAATAGTGGGGAATTCATTCCCCATTTAACATTTGTGCACTTGCAAAATGAGTCAAGGTGTCTCCTGCTCATTCATTATTATCATTGGAAAATTAAATGAAACTATCTTTCTGCAACTTATAAATGGTCATTTGACAACACTTTGCATCAGGAGAGCAATTTCCTACTTATCACTTGTAACCAGGCCAATCACTTTCACAAACTGAACAGTAAATCTATAAAATACACTTCTATGCTTCACAGTGTTTGCACTAAGTAACTAGCAGTTAAAGTTATCGACAGAGAAATAAATTGGCACAAGTCAGACTGCAGAAAATGGCAAATAGCCATTAAAGGCATTAAAAATCATAAAACAATTCCGCAAAATAAAATGTCAAGGGTTTAATGGGGGTTAAAAATTGGGAGCCTTACCATAAAAATATTAATGACTTGACTTTCATCTTCTTTATCTTAATTTCTCATCTGATTAAATTTTACAGAAGTTCTGTGTACTGGGTTTGTGTGTCAAGATACTGGCAGTGGGGGTCTGCAGGGATGGCCTCTGTGAGAAGATGTTGGGCTCTGCCTCCATGTCAGGAACAGGCTGCCCACAGAGCTGTTCACGTTCCACTCCTGGAAGTGTTCAGCCTGATCTCATGGGGAGCATCCCTGCCCATTGCAAGAGGGTGGGAACTACCCAAGAATCTCCAATTCTCCCCTTTCAACCCAAGCCTTTCTATGGCTCTGTGCTGCTGTGTCTCCGAGAGCCATTCCCAACCAGCTCCAAAAAGGACCTGCCACTGCCCAAAGCTGAGCCCATCAGCAACAGCAGCAGTTCCTCTGTTACAACATGTTCAAGAAAGGGAAAGACAAGAGGGAGACAAGAGAAGGAATATGTGTGAGCCCTGTAGACACCAGTGTCAGGGAAGAATAAGGGGGAGGAGGTGCTCTGGCTGCTGGAGCAGACTTTCCCCTGCAGTAGGAGAGGACCATAACATGGAGATCCACACTGGAGCAGATATCCTCACTGCAGTCCATGGAGGATCCCATCCTGGAGCAGGTGGATATACCATGAAGAATTTTCAGCCTGTGTAGATCCCAGGCAGGAGTGGGTTTTCTGTCAGGAAATGTGGCCCATGGAGAGGAACCTTCATAGGAACAATCCACTCCTGAAGGACTGTACCCCATGGAAAGAACCCACTGCTGGAGCATTTTTTGCAGCCCATGAGAAGGACACATGGACACATGTTTAAGAAGTTCATGAAAGACTTTTTACTGTGTGAAACACCCTGTGTGGCTGAAGAGCAGGAGGAGGAAGGAGCAGGAAAACTGACCACAAACCCCATTCCCCATCCCCCTCCAGTACTCAGGGAGGACATAGGAGACTTGAAAGTGAAGTTGAGCCTGCAAAGTAGAGAGGTGGTGGGAAGGTGTTCTTAGTTTTGTTGTATTTCTCAATATCCTACTCTGTTAGTGGCAATAAACAAGATTAATTTTTTTTAATCCTCTATTTTGCCCCTTACTGTAACTAGTAAGTGGTTTCCTTGTTCTTTCTTCAACTCCTGAGCTTTTTCATCAGATTTTTTTTCCTTGTGCTGTTGAGGAGAGGGAATAATAGAGAAGATTGGTGGACATCTAGCAGCCAGCCAAGTGCTGCTATACCAGTATAAAATCAGGGTAAGTAAAAAAAAAAAAGGTATTTTTCATGGAAAAGTAAACATTTGATGATAGATACAAGTCTGTTATCTTTTTTATGTAGACACTCTATGATTTGAATACCAGCACTTTACAAGCTCTAAAGCTCTGCTAACAAGGCCTACACTCCAAAACACTTCAGTATTCGTGGGGCTAAATGTTTTTCCTAATTTTTCTTACATGTGCTTGATCACAACACAGAAAAAAACCCTGAGAGGGGTTAAAAAAAACCCCAAGAAGGATAAAAAAATCTCTAGAGGAACCTGTACTGATGATGTTGCAAAGTTAAAAATATACTGCTAAACATGTAAAGTAGATGCCATCTGCATTATTGGACTGACTCAGCTCTGTAGAAGGGGCACACTTATTACACCCCAGCCAGAACCACAAGGGAGAGCAGAGTTCTGTGGCTTCAGGGCCAGAATATTGTCAGGGTAGGAAGGATTAGTATTTTTTTTCACTAAATACAGCAAATCACTGATGAAGATCAGAATTTTCATAATTTTCCCCCAAAGACTACTAATGCTGTGGCTTTAATTTGTTGCTTCTGAAAGGAAGGAGCTTGCACCACAATTTTGCTATGCTCTGAGTGACTGCAACAGCCTCTGAGCACTGAGTCCTACAGAGGATGTGAGTGACTGATGATAGCACTGCAGGAGGTGCTTAAAACCAGAACACAGAAGTAGTTGTCACACACTTGCTCTCAGCTTTCCTTTTATTGTTTGGTTAGATTAAACTCCATCCCACCTATTACAACGATTTAAAGTAGTTCTCTTAATCTCTTCCACACGTGACTTTAAACCTGTTTTCTACAGAAAGTCTATTTGCACATTATGAATAAGTGTTGTCTGCTTAGAGTTACATATCTCTAAACACAGAACTGAAAAGCTGAAGGCCTTTGAAATTTCAAAGTCCTTTCAAATTTAAATCCAAGGAAGGATTGTCAGTGAGGCTGATGCCCTAATTACAATCACATTTTGTAGCACTGTAGCTTTGCTATTACTTCTGCTTCCATTTGTGAGGTTCCACTTGTCTGGACAACTTAAAATACTTTGCTGATCAACTCTTCCTCTCTCTTTACCCACATATGCTGATATGTGTGTCTTAGTGTTTTTCACATGTTTGATAAAAAATTATTCCCATTCATTTTAAAGTAGTTCTAACAAGAGTTACACTTTATGGGCTGAAACAGCTGATGGGCATTCAAAAAATAGAATTAAGTGTCCCACATTTACAGTACACCACACTCACATTATATGAAGATTTCTCAGGGCTACTTTCAGACAAGAAAGAAGGCTTTTCTGAGTAAACCCAGAAATCCAGTAAGATAACCACATCACACCTGCCTTGTGCCTCTGAACATGTTTTGAGAATTTTCCACAAATCTAAATTCAGCCTTGTTGAAAATGCCTGAAGCTCTGCCTCCTTTAGTCTGTTAACACTAAGGTGGATTTGTTCAGTGTTTTGAAAACTAAACAAACAAAAATCAGCTTCCTCATCTTTAAAATAATACTGTGGTTTTTAGACAGTAACTGGCATGAAGGTGCAGTAAACCTCTAGTGCCTCAGGGACTGAAAGAGATTGCATTGCAGGGAAGCATGCTTTTTCTTCAAACTGGTCTGCAAAAGAGGAAAAAGTGATCTCTGGTATTCTCTACAGGCAGTGGTGCCTCCAAGCTCTTCTGCCTCCTGAGGAACAGCCTCATAGACATAAAAGGAACGGCCTCTCCACCCCGCTGAACAAAGTGTGAAAATCGTAACAGGTTTTCCCATGAGACCCTGTTCCATATTCTGCCCTTCTCAAAAATATGTGAGTGCAAATAAAACCTTTCATGTGTCATGGCCAGATATGGATATATCCAGGCAGGCATCTCGGTCTCAGTGATATACATTGGTATGTATGTGCATCACTCTAAAACACCTTCTGCAGAAGAAAAACTACTGCCAGAAAAGCACCATCTTCCAGAGGAAGCTATTTTCTAAAAGTCACAAACATAGGGGAAACCAGCCCACAGTTTTCGAAATAAAATGCAATAAGCAGCTCTCATAGACCTGACATCCTCCCAGATACACAGACTGCATTCTCAAAGAAACAGCATGACCTTCTGGGCATTACCTCATTTTGCAAAAGTCAAATCTCAAGAGGAAAATTTTGCTTCTTTTCCTGTTGTGTCAGTAAATAATGAAATGATGAGGCAAGATCGTTGTTTTCTGCAGAGAGATAGTTGTTTTGTGTTAAGGTCTAGGGAGTGTGACATTTTTCTGTGGTGCTGTGAAAAGCACAGATGCTCACAAAGGAGTGTGCACACTGGCAGGCCCTGCATTTTTTATTGTGGTAGATGGAGAAATGTAAGTATAGAAGGAATAATGAAGTATGCCTTAGGGCTATTCACACTGTCTCTCTTGTACAAAATTCTTCTGGTGTTGAAATTAAAAGTGAGAAAGTAATAGTTTCTCTTTCTGACCCTGCTAAAATTTTTGTATTCCAGAGAACAACCTTTAGCCTGAACACATCACTCACAGGCTTTTTCAGATTAAAAGAAAGCACATGGTACAAAAATGTGGTCAGGATTCACATAAGATTTAACACTTGCAAACAAGCTGGATTTACTAGGATTCTGGTTACTAGGTCAGTTCACTACATTCCTGAGAAGTCTTAAAATTTGGGTATAAACTGCATTGAGTCATCTGCCACATGATAGAAAGTATAACAAAATACCCTCCCCATTAGTGTTGTATTTTCCAAAAAAAATTTCTATTAGAATAGAAGTTCCACAGCATAAAGTTACTGCAATTAAAATTGAAAATTTGTTATTTAAGGAACAAATTCCTTAGTAATAATTCTATTTTAAGTTAAAGTTCTGACTTTCAATAGTACATATTGAATCAAAGCCTAAATACACATTGAATGCACCATTAAATGAATTTATACTATGAATGCCCTGAAATAAAATATATATTTCCATGAAAAACATAAACAAAGACCTCAAACTTCAACAGTCCAACAACAGCCATAAACATTTTTCCACTGTAAGAAATGTGAAGATTTTCAGGGAAGCCCTATTAAGAATGAATGGCAAAATATTACTTTTTCACTTTCTCTTTACCTATTAGAATTTTCAAAAAAAGTTTAAGTCACATAAATGCAAGAATGTGACATAGCAGTTCCTATTCTTGAATCTTTAAATATAAATGTCTCCAAGGTATCAATAATTAAGCAACACACTCAGAAATGTTCAAGTTATAAATACTTAGTTAAACAGAGACTTACTAAATGTCCATGCTGTACTAGGCTTCCTCTTTTAATTCTTAATTGAAAGTTAACCACAGCAAATGACAATTAGAGAAATCACAGGCATGCAGATTATGAATAAGGATACTCTGGAATTAACTTTGTCTTAAAATGTCTTGGCATACAAAGACTCATGTTATTGCTGAATGACAAGTCTTTTCATTATTAACTTGCAGGCCATACATGTGAAATATGTGATAACACTTCCTTTACATTAAAAAATGATGGCATGGTGTGAGAAGTGGTGTTGTGAAAAGAAATTAAAAATACATAGCTTTCAGGCAGCAGGATGACATCATGTCTGTCACAGTGACATGCTTAAGTGGATAAGTGGCCCTCAAGTCTGTTCTCAAAGTTAACTTTGTGTTTTGAACAGAAGTTCATTTTTCTAATCCAGAGCCTTGTCAAAGAAACTGAGGACCACCCAAGAGGTTTCATGCTATGAGATAGCAAATACAGAAATTTTCACAGATTTTTGCAATATAGGAGAGAAAATCAGTAATCTCAGTATAGGAGAGTCAATCAGCAGGTCATGCCAACAGCTGCTGTGCCACTAGAGCCAGCAAATTTCAAACTTGGCCACATTTGATAACTTAGAGATACTTCTCTGTATGGCAAGAGGGCTTTTCATAACTAATCCTGTCAATGTAGTTGATCATCTTTCTGAATAATCTCCTTGTATTAAGTAAATCAGCATGATTAATTAAGCATGACACTGGTTGTCTCCCAGTGACTGTAGTTTCAAGCAAGGACAACAAAGCAAGCATATTGATGTAGACCTGCCTATGACCCTACATCTGCAAGCCCATTCATTTTAGATTTTATTACTTGCAAGTTATGGATCAATCATACTGTAAGGAAAGTTAGAGTATCCAGAGTGTTCTTGGAGAGATATTGAGAGATAATTTGTCTGTGCTTGACTTTGGAGGCACTGGCCAAAGAAAATTAAATCATTTGTCTTAATTTAATTGCTCAGAAATAAGAGGATTTAGTACCACATTGTTTGCAGTGTATTTAAAGTTCGTTGTAAGCACAGTCATATTACTGCATGAAATCAAATATATAATTCCTTTTTCACTGTAAGTAATAGTTTCCAATGAATGACAAATTGTCAGATTAGGGTGATTCAACTATAGTGCTTAATTTATCTTAGGTACTCTTTAAGGTAATTGTTAATTGTTTGTGATCACTGATCATGTGACTTTCACTCTTTCACAAAGCCAAGATGATGTTGATTTTTCTCCTGGCACTTGAGACAAAATTCTCATGCTCTGACTCATAAAATCTAGCAGACTTCAGCAGGTGAAGCTAGCTAGAGTACTAACTAAGAACATTAATTGAAAAAGCTGAATCCATTCAGTTTTATGCCCTACTCTGTAGATAGTATTCTCTAGCAGAAAAGCAAGGTTGACTACTGTACTTACATCTTAAATTACCATATGTTCAAAACCAGAGATCTCATTAGTGCCTTGAAAAAATTGTTCATACAAGCAAGATCTGTGAATTTCTAGAGAATTATGGTTATGCCTTAAAAATATTATAATTCAATTTTTACATGAAGGCAGTCACACTTTCTTTCATAGCTCTGTTTTTATATCCACTAGATGTTCAAGAAAATATTGTTTTCTCTTTTATACAGGTATATCACGGTATCCAAGAGTAACAGCTTAATTTAGGAACTGTAGACTTTTTGGCAGACCTCCTTTCCTCTGGAGAGCAGAGAACAGCATGGGTTGGGGTGAAAGGATTAGACCCAACACACCCTTTGGACCTCTGAAGAGGTCTGGCCAACCTCTTTGCCTGTTGCAGAATGCTAAAAAAATCTCTGAATTGCAGTGAAAAAGGAGATCCAAAGGAAATTCGGATGCATACAATACAGGCTGCAAAGCAGAGAGGAGATATTGTTGACCAGAGAGGTAAAGAGAAGAGCCTTTTTTAAAGACTGTGTGAGTAGGAGCACCTTAATTGCCATGGCTCAATGGCAACAGTGTGGGAACATACAGAGCTGTAAACATGAAAGTGTGAAACCTTCATGATCTCAGGGACAGATCTTTCATCTTGTATTCAAAGTCAAACCTACCATGCTTTCTTATGTGTTGGACTGCATAATATTCAAGGTACAAGCCCAAATACCAAGGAGAAAGTAGAAGCCTGCTGTCAGTTGCTACAGCATGAAAGGGATCATACAGCAGAGTAAAATAATAACTTAATTGTTCCTGGAAAATCAGCTATATGTAAGAAAAAATAATAAGAATTTCACTAAGAACCAAGTGGTGATGAGGCTGTGAACTGCTTTCTCATCAACCAAGGCAGTTACCAGAGAGTAGCTTAATAAAATAACACTGTCATTTGGCTTGGAGAACTGCAGCAAATATTTTCTTTAATAAAAACACTGAAATATACTTTACATCAGAAAGTCATGTAAACGCATATTATGGTCCCACTAAAATGATTGGAATAATTCTATGCATGATCAAAACAATCTTTTGGATCTACTGCATGCTTTGTGTTACTTCATTGTGCACAGTCCTTTAATGAGTTTTAATGGACGTAGACTGATCGATAACCTAAAACTACAAAATCCAAAATTGCTTTTAGAATGATGGCCAGCTGTGCTTCAGAGCACTAAAGCTGATCAGGCCTATTCCAGTGTTACTCCATTATTTCACTGAAGAAACTGTTCTAGAAAAGGCAACCATGACCAAGTAGGTGAGATAACGAGGACCAGGCCAGTGGGACAGGCCAATAACCAGCACCAGGGCAATGGGATAGGTATGACATTTGTAGGACATGTCTCTTTGTTTACCTGTCTTTATATATTTATTGATATATAATCAATATATAATATGATTCAAAACAGTTTAGAAATATTACTGAAAATAAACTTTGTGTTTATATTGTGCTACAAGTATTACTATTGCTGCTATTATCAGTATCATGACTATATCATTTTTCAGCTAATCAAAGTGAAGCACAGAGACACAAAAATAATAATTTAAAAGTGACACACATATAAATATTCAGAAATTGTCTAAGTAGCCTTTTCATTTATATTACAAATCTGCCACTGAGGCTGGGAGCAACAAACACATCTCAAGGTCAGCCTTTTATTTAGCTCCCTACACCCAGGGATTTGGACCAAAAGCTAGTTAACTAAGGTGACCAGGAAAATTCACAGTAGGGCAAAAAGTAAACCCATGTTTTCAAGTGCTGCTCTCTAAATAGAGGACCTAGTCTGCTGCAGCCCACAAGGTAAATATCCAGGTCCAACAAATGAAGTCACTGCATAGCCAGCTTTCCATCCACACACAGAAATATATGCAGATGCATTGGCAGTGTAGACACTTGACTTTTTCTGCTTCTTTGTATTTAACACAGAAGCAGTGGACACAATAGATTGTTTCCTTTATTTATAACCCTCAAGAACAGCCAAAGCCCAAAACTCTCATGCTCGTGCCCTATCAATCTTGTTGAAAGGTACAGAGCGTATGCAAGATATAAGAAAGCAATGTTGCGGTGTATTGACTAATTTGAGATTGTGCGCCTCAAGAGACTTACACCAGTCTTTTAGAAACTAAAGATGGAAGAATAATAGCAATGAGAAGACAAGTTGAATAACCTCCTGCCAGTTCACTGATTAGAAAGAGATAATTAAAATGCTTTTTGCCACAGATTTGGCCTTGTAGGAACAAGCAGACCAAATACCAAATTGATCTCAAATCAGTGAAGGAAAACGACATTGTGAAGGATGAGGAAACAGTTTGAAATTAACTTCCTGTGATACACTGACAGAAATTAGGTAGTATCCATAGTTTAGAGGACAAACAGGACTTGTCAGAATTGCTGCTCATATTCAACAAATTCTGTGATACAAAAAGTTGTTTCAGCTGGTTTAAGCAAACAATCACATTTGCAGCATGGTATTGTTTTCATCAGAGACTGCTCTTTTCTGTTAAATTCAGTGCAGGTTTACACTTGGGGATTTTTTCCTGGCTGTATCTTTTCTTCCATTTTTTGCTAGCAACATCTTCCTATCCAATGTCTCGTCTTTGACATAACAATAGGAGTAATCTTCTATTCTGTCACAATCAATATTTTTCTTTACTCTCACAGAATTTTGAACACACTCAAAGCTTAACACAGGTTCTGTGTATTCTGTACCCAGAATATAACATGAACCTTGCACCAAATGAGTTGTTTCCTTTGGCTTATCCACAAAATTGCACTTGTTAATTGTTATGTAATTTTCAAAGATATAATCATATCTTCTCTGTGGAGAGATATTTCCCGTGCTTCAGGTTAAAATTCTTAATCAATATAGAGGTGTTTAGCTATTAGATAACTCACTGTCAGTGGCTTCTTAACCTCCCCACTGAGACACTGTGCCCTCTTCTTTCCGTATTCTTAAAAGTAACATTACGCATCTTCCTACATTGCTCTCCTAAGTGCTCAATTCTCATTACTCAGAAAAATTAGCAAAGGCATATCTAAGAGCTAGAACAGTAAGAGGTGCTATTTAAACCAAAATAACACAAAATAGGGTGATGATTAGTTCAGTTGTTAGGCCATGATGCTAACGACACCAAGGGCATAGGTTCAATCCCTGTATAGGCCATTCACTTAAGAGTTGGACACAATGGTCCCTGTGGATCCCTTCTAACTCAGAATATTCTATGATTATTGTCTAATATTTAAAATATCATGTGATTATTCTGTAATGTTTAACAACACAGAAAGCAACTGAAGAACGCTCATAATTTTCTTTGATACAGAACATTATCAAGCAATATTATTTCTATAAAGATCTGGTTTTAAGCCACTTTCTGCAAGAAAATATATGCATGTGAAAGTAGCATTTCTCAGATGCAACAATGAAAATTCAAGTCACCAAACTCTGCATTTCTATATTGTTTACATTTAAAGCTCTGAGAATTTTCTAGACCACACTTTGTGTCAATGCAGGAAAAATGGAGAATACAATCATAAAATTATTTGTGTTGAAAGGGATCTTAATGATCATCTAGTTCCAATCCCTGTGCCATGGGCAAGGACACCTTTCACTACAACAGGTTGCTACAGACTGGCTTTGAATTCTTTTGGGGTGGGACATCCACATCTTCTCTGGGCAACCTGTGCCAGTGCCCTGCCATTCTTACAGTAAAGAATTTCTTCTAAATATCTAAACCCACCATCATTCAGTTTAAAGCCACTTCCCCTTGTCCTGTCATTACATCCTCTTACAAAATGTCCCTCTCCAGCTTTCTTGTAGACCCCTTTCAAGTAATAGAAGGCTGCTATCTCCTGCTACAGCAGACAAGTAAAATTATCCAGGTGCTTTATCTCTTTAGAGATGTTTATAACTTTCTTTTCAATATAGTATATTGATAACTAATTCAGATGCAGATGTTTAGACTTTAGATGACCTTACCTGCATGAACTTCACTGATTCTTTCTCCACAAAATGATACCTTAGTTTCAGACTTCACTAACCATTTGTTCAAATTACAATTCAAGGGAAAGCTAATACATTTTGCTCTGCAAGAAACCGAACAAACCATTTGATTATATAACAAAAGAATAAGTTAAAGGTGAAAAGGAGGTGAAGATCTGATGTTTGACATTTGGATAAAATTAGAGCACCAGTAATGCATAGTGTAGCTTCCTAATGGAAGCTAATTCATGTTAGTAGATCTTTGCCCTTAGTTTGAGAGTTACTGCAGCTGAAATAAATGGGCCATGCTAGTTCTCACTCCCTTAAAATTAGGATAGTTCCTTGGTTCAGGTATAGTGATTAATTCCTAACACTGAACCTGAATGTTCCCAGTTTCAAGAAAAGATTTTCATTGTTCATCAGCTAATCAAGAATAAAACACTTTCAGATTCTCAAATAATTTTAGTTGACTTGGGAATATTTATCATGAATCTTCCACTGTATTTATTATAGAAAATATATAATTTTGCAAAAAGTCTCTGAATGTGACCTAGGGCTATGCAAACAACTTGCCTTTCATCAAAGGGAATTCAATTTTTACATCAAGGGAAGGTCTTTCTGTTGTGTCTCTTGTATTGTGAAGCTCATGCTAGCAACATGCATATACCCTTAGAATGGAACTTGTTTGTGTAAGATAAGGTAAAACTATTTTCTGATCAGTCTTAGCACCAGAAAAATAGGATAGGTGACAGTAAACATTAAATCATCAGTATGATCAAAGTATTGCCTTTTTTTTCTACCCAAAGAACTTCCTTTCAAGTGGAGCTACAACAATTCACATTATAAGCAAGATTATTTTGTATAAATTTGTCCTCTGTATTTCTAAAATATCCTTTATAATTATAATTTCACACTGTTTAGCAATAAAGTTTGACTTTCGAGAACTCTGATTTTATGAATATCACAAACAAAAGGCCCTACTTCAAACATCACCATTCGGTTGTTTAGAAGCTTATATAAAATTAAATTGTTAATGAATTACTAGTTAAATTTTCAATGAACTGAAATTAAAAGAACAGAAAAGTTACAGTGTTTTAAATTAATATTTAATATATATAAAATAATATTTTATATATATTTAGTAACTTTCACTGTAGAAAAAGGAAAAAACCCTGCAACAGCTGAGGATCTACAGAGATTGTCCAAAGCAGCTTGTGTCTTGCTTGGAGTATTTCAGTGCCTGAATTTTGTCACCAAACTGTCACTGTGATGGCTCAGAGCTGATGTCCTAAGGCAGCTGAGCACCCAGGCACATCCCATTAAAGGCACTAACACACTGTGCATCCTCTGACTCTATGAGTGCACATGCCCATACTATCAGAGCCTACCCATTTATCTGACACACATTATTGCCACATCTGAGCATGTACCTGACTTTCATGTATCAATGTTCAATTTATAAGCTTGGACAATAATGTTACTTTATTTTACAGATGAGGAACAGGCAGACATATACAAAGTAGAGCTCGATTCAAAGTATCTAACTCAGTCAACCATACAGATTTCAGAGCAGCTTTCAGAGATGTATTTTCTTTTTCCTTTGTCTTCATGTTGACATAAAGATGGAGATGCTGTGAGAAGAATTACTACAAGATGATTGCAAACAAGAAATCCTCCTGCTATGAACATCATCACAAATTTTTTTGTAAACATCATGCAGGTTATTAAATGGCAAATATTATTCCTATGTTTAGGCAATGCTGTACAAATATTTTCAATGAAAGATAGAAGCATAATTATATGTTTACAATTATATTGATGAAGATATTATATTACGTGTCCAGAATAATATATGTGGAAAAAAGTGATATCATATTGATAGGTATTTCCCATTTCCAGGTGTCTCATTTACTATTCAATTTTGCTGTCAGTGTCTCATTCCTTTTCTTTTTTTTTTTTCCCAGATTCCTCTTTTTTCTATTACTATTTCTTAGTAAATTCAGTTATGTCTTTCCTCACCCACCACTCAATTTGATCATAAAACCATTGTAGCTGTATTTCCCTCCTAAAAATCTGTTTTATAAGAGAAATTTCTGTGCTTGTAATAAATGAAAAGCAAGTATTCCTGACTTTGAAAATAGTGTCATTAGCACAAAAGATAAGAACACCAAAACTTTCCAGATCCTGTTATCTCAAAAGTATTCAAGGCCAGATTGTATGGAGTCCTGAGCAAACTGATCTAGTCAGTGGCATCCCTGCCTATGGCAGGAGGGTAGGAACTTGAAGGTCCCTTTCAACCCAAACCATTCTATGGTTCTATGACAAAGGCAAGAACCACATACAAATGGCAAAATTTCTTTATTTGAATGCCTGCTTGAACCCAAGATCACAGAATATTCTGCATTGGAAGGGATCCACAGGGATCATCGAGTCCAACTCTTCAGTGAACAGCCCATATGGGAATCAAACCTATGACCTTGGTGTTATTAGCACTATTCTCCACACAGCTGAGATAATCTCTCTTCAATTCCTGACATTTAGTCATCTATTTCATCCTATGATTAGAGATATACCTGTTACTGGGACCACTAAAATAGGTAACTGGCATGGCCAGATACTGGGAACATTAATACAAGGAAGGAGGAAGGCATGTTTCTCTCCTCTGCTCTCACCCATGCTGCTGTCCTTTGTCTACTTTTGTGACCTCCTGGAGACATCCTAAGTAGTTGCACAAAAGAACTTTACACAATCTGTCCTATAATTCTCAGAAATCCACTGTATTTTTTCTTTCATGCTGTCCCAGCCCTTAACACAACCCCTTTTGCTCTTTATGCCATATGCCCAAACACTGTTCAGAGCCAGTGGCTAAGAAGATTGCTTTGTGGCTGTTAACCTGAGCTAAGGCCATGTTTGCTTGTGAGATTATACAGCAGTCATGTAGAACAGCAATCCAACAGCCCATCTGTGTAGATAGTTAATAGCCCCTACACGGAACCTGGGAGAGCGTAGGAACGCTACCATTATTATCCTACTATGCCACCTATTATCAGAAAACCGAGTGTGCAATCAAGAACACAGCATGCAAAACATATATTTATTCTAACTGTGAGTCATAATGCAGGAAAAAAAGCAAATACCAGCAACAACAAAAGCAATCCACAAGATGCATGTAAACTCAGGAGCTTGTCTTTCCAAAAGGAAGTTATTTCTTATTTCTGCTTTAATAGGAAGATATGTTACTACACTATATGCTAATAGCTAATTAAAATATTGGATTTGGTTAGAAAAAGATCATTTGTATGGCTTTCATTCTAAACTTAAGTACTCTTCCAAATTAAAATTTTAATGGCTTTGCCTCAGCGAGGCAATTCAGTCTACTGAGAGCAGCTTCAGTGATAATGCACAGAATTTTAAAGGTTTATTCAGAAAACCAGTAGAAGGTAAGCCAGTCTGCCTTAGGTGTTTCTCGCTATTTGCCATCTACTTCTACACTAAGTTCAACATCTGCTTTCATCTGTGAAAAGCATAAAGCCCAGGTGCAGGCAGTGACAGTAGCATTCCTAGGAAATCCTAGGAAAGCTTTTTTTTGCAATATGTTTGCAATGCTAGCATATCATTGTTTCCAACTGCTGCAATTGTGCAGTGGAAACAATTATATACTTGAGCAATGTGATCAGCAGACAAACAACAGGCCACCAAGCAGAACTTCCTTTACCATTAAAGGGCTAGTGAAGGTCCACACAGGACACCTGTAGCATTGCAGACATGGAAATATCCAGTTGTGAGCTCATTGGAATTTATGACAATTAAAATTTAAGGCATATTTGGAATTTGAAGGTACTTAACATACAAGTAAAGTAAGCATTTCCCAAAGGCAGGCAGTAAAAATGTGACAGAAGATAATAATGAAGAGAAAAATTGCAAACAGATTATATATATTTTGGATTTGGAGTGTTTTAGTCTGGGCTACTAAGCACGTAACCCCCCAGTATGACAGCACTAGTACAGCAGTTTTACATTAACTGCTTGCCATTAACACCAAATAAAGGAACACCCATTACAAAGCCAATCTTGAATTCCATGGTTAAAGTTCAGTGACCACATTTTCATTTTGGAGCAATCAAGATATTATTGAATAATAGGTAAACTATTCTAAGGCAAACCCTGGAATAAATAACTTAAAGTGCCAATATCCAAATATTTCTGACTTCTTTCAGGGCACCACTTCAAGGTGTCTGTGTTTGGAGGAGAAGCAGGAGAAATATATTCATACTGCTGTCTGAACATAAGGACATCAGATCACCAGAGGTGATGAAACACCAGAAATTTCACACAGATGATGACAGTAAAGACACTGTTATGTCTGATGAATTACCCAGAAGTTCAGTGAGGTGCTTATCGGACACCAAACTTTTCCCCCCACTCCCTCAGCACTCAGCATACAGCCAGGCCAGTCAATAAACTGTTATATGGAATAGCAAAATGGCAGCCTCTTTCCTACACAGAGACCCAGGTGTGGTCAATTTTTTTATCTAGCTGTTATCTAACAGAAACTTGCCTAGACTAAATTTGTCTATACCAGAGTCTGTGACTGCGTGCGTTCAAAGAAAGGGTTAATCCCATTGAAGATCCCACATGATTGTGTCCAAACACTTTTAGCTTGGGCTATTTTTAGGTGATAGACTGAGAAACATTCTCTTAAATTTTACTCCTAGAAAGATAATCTGTATACTGATTTTTTTCATTATCAGCTCTTCCTTGAGCACTCCTTATGCAAAATAATTTTTGAACTATGTAATAGAACAGAATCAAAGTCTGCCTCAATGTTAAATCATTTCTAACTAAGAAAACTCTTTTAATATGATTTACATATATTTTTACAGATTTAAGACTTAATGATGTCATCTCATGTTTGAGTACAGTGCATACCCTGGATATATAGTTATGAAACTCTGATGTGTAATGCATAATCAAGGCCTTCCAAGTGAATAATGCAACAAAAGTTCATGAATATAATTAACCTGCTTTAAAAAGGCAGAGAAATTAGGATTAGATATATATAAAAGAATAACTATAGTCATTTAGTTACAGATTTACAGGAAAGATGAATATTTTAAAATAAAACTTTAATCTTAATGTTGACAGTAGATAAAATTAAACAGGTGATTCATTTTTACCTCATACATGTTTCTAACATCTATAAAATGTATGCACTCCTGAACTGCTCTATAAATCCAATCCCATTCTTATAGCTCACACATAGTAATACTTGTTTCAGATTTTTACAACTACCTTCAGATACGAGAACTATTGTCACAGCACCTACATTTCACAGTCTATTCATGGCATTTCATAGTCAACAATATGTGAGTAGATTCTATTCTTTTGCATATAAAAGTCATCATCAGTAGTGATTACTCCAGCCTTTATTTCCACTAGTATAGGACTATCATTCTTTTGAAGTACAGTCTAATAAGTTTCATGAGTTGAGGTATGCACACTCAATGCAATTTATGTGATGTTTCCTCTACACTGAGCCTGAGCAATACAAAAAAAATAAAAATACTATAGAAAGATTCCTGTGCTGCTCCCCAACAAAAGTAGAAGGGTAGAAGGGACCTATTTTTAATGTTCTTAAAACTATATTTCTAAATGTTACAGTGGTTAACAATCTATATTTAGAAATTTGGGTATTACGTCATTAACATTGCTTTTAGCAGTCCTAATTCAGGCCACTTATGTACATGCATTATTTTGGTTCAGACTTCCATACAAAACTTTTTTCTCCCAACCTTATGATTATTCAATGATTTTTTCTTGAATAATTTGTGTATTTGTGCTGCCTTGACATATTACTATATCCTTGAGATTTTTTTCCCCCTAAAGTTATTATGAACTTCATAAACCAGAATTCATATCTGAATTAGTTTGTAACATCATCTGGCATTACCAAATAAAGTTTGTTAGCATTGTAGTTATACTTCCAATGGTTGTAGGCAGCGATTAGATTATTTTTGAGCCTCCTTTTCACCACTGTAAAGAGGCACAGATCCTGCAACCTCTTTTCACAGGTGATGCCCCAGGCCCATCTGAATAGCTGTCAGCTGAACCACTCCAGTTTCTCCACGTCCCATTTGAAACACGAGACAAGAAGTAGATTTGGAATTGGAGATAACTGTATGTGGGATAACATCTGTCAAGTTGGCTGAACTTGTCTTTTTTTAAGGAAGCCCAGTAAATTTGCATTATTTGCAAGGAGTGCACCATGAAATAGTGCATGGATCTACAGCAGTGTGTGCTTACAATTTGGACTGGCCCCATGTCAAGAAGAATTGTCTCAGAGAGTGCTAGTCTGAGTAGATTAACATATTTAATTTACAATTTGATGTCACTTGGGAGATAACACCAGAGAAAAGATATCTATAATATTGAACATTTCCCCACTGACAAGGAAAAAGAAAATTTCTAAGACCTTTGTTCTTATTAATATGACTTAAGAACAGAATTATTTTTAATAATATCTAGCAGCTTCTCTTATTTTCAAAGCAGAATGTTGAGTAGACATGTAGTTACTTCTAGCCATAGTTTATTTACTCCTACTCCCAACTGTATTTGTTCTGAGCATTTCTGAATTTCTGAGTTATTCACAAGTCTGTTACTCCAATTCACAGCCCTTTGGAAATTATAGGCTTAAATTATGAGATTAAATCACATATTTCTGAATTTTCAATCCTACTACTCAATATTTTTTAGAATATGACACTAGATGCTGATTAAAAAATTCCACTGATTACTCCATCTTCAGTATTCTTCTCTGGTGTTTGTCTGAGTATTTATTACCAATATATAAATGCAACAGGTTGTTCCTTTGAAAGTTTAAAGTGTAATAGAAAATACTTACCTTTTACTCTTTACTATTTTTGCTATGTTAAAAAAGGCTTTTTGCCTTTGTACCTTCACAAAAAAAAAAAAAAAGAAAAAGTACCTTTTTAGATTAAAACTTACTCTCACACTGTGCTTAATAGAACAATATATCTATTTGTTTCTAGTACCATGAATACATTTTTATGTGCTATGCTGTTATGCATGAAAAATGCTGTAATTTCAGACCAAAAAGTAGTGCTTATCTCACTGTGTTTTATGTTATATAATTGATCCAAACACATAAGCACTGTGGTTTTTTGTTGGTTTTGTTTTTCCACAGAAATAGATAAATGATTTAACTTTTTAATTAAACTTTAAAGCTTTTAATTAAATGCCTAAATTGCAAAGAACTATTTCAGAGTAAACTGTCTTTAGATTGTTCTATATGTATTTTCCTATTGCATCTGCTCTGACCTGGAAAGTAACAAAGAGCAATAACTCACATTCTCACTTCGTAATTGGTACAATTAACACTACTTTTATTATCCAGGCTGACAAGGGTGATTGTGCAAGTGCTGCAGGTAAAACAGAAGCTGATGCTTTTAAAACAAATTCTGTCCCTATTGAATTTCAAATGCTTTTAAAGTAGCATTTTATCAGAATACCTTTATTTTCCTGTTTCTCACATTATTGTTGTACTATTTTTCCAATGCATTTCCAAGGAAAAATGTGGCCCAGCAGATAAAGCACAGCTTTAACAAATCCCTTAGTCTTTCCATCTGACTTTAATTTGAGGTGACATCGAGCAAGGAGCTTTCAGTCTTTGGATTTTGGACACTTCTGTACCTGCTATAGAAGGACAGAAGAAGTCAATTCTGTAGAAATCAAATCATCAATAATCAAATATCAAAGATAACCACCCAATTTCTCTCTGCTTTGAATCTCAGCAAGAAGGACACTATCTTCTCATGGAATATAAATCGTCTTTTTGTTCCTTATGATGTTGCTGTACGCTGTAGACTCCCAGAGCTGTTTTAAAAGTGCTGATTGGCATAAGCACTATGCCATGGTGTCAGATGTCAGCCCCCAGAGAGGGGTGGGTCACTGGTGGTGGCAAGGGGAAGCAATAGCAGGGCTGCTCCCTGAAGGAGAGCCAAGGGTCAGAGCTGTGCTCCCAGTGACCAGCACACAGTCCCACAAGACCTGAGCAGGTGGGGTCTGGGGCTCATCCGAAAACTGCAGTCATGCAAGGCAGCAGGCTGGGCTGCTGGGCACAAAGACAAGGCTGTGACATTGGACCAAGCCCTCAAGAGCAAACAGGGCTGCAGACAGGCTGCCTGTGCCCCAGGACTGAGATCTGTGCAGGGCACTGCTCTCTTCCCAGAGCTAAGGCCCATCCCAAAGAACAGCCACACTCTCTGAGGACACACTGCATCCTCACTTTGTAGTTTGTAAAAAAGTAATCCCATTCTTTCCAAAAGTTTTACATCATAAATATCTTCTGCAGTGATGCCCAAGGAAAAGCAGGACACCAGGAAAACTGAAGAATGTAGCTAAATTCTCTTCTAACTCACTAAAGGCTAGACAGTGTTGACTGGGCATACTCCTCAGCTACCAGAGATAGATTTAAGCCAACACTATAAAATCTTGTATCTACCTGAAGCACGTTCAGCACTGAATGTCTGAATCAATCCTTGAGATTTCCTTTCTATTTTATGCAATAATCTCATCCTTTTAATGAAGTGATAAATATGACAATCCATTAGATACATAAGATACAGTAGGAATAGAGACATGCTAATTAAGGCAATTAAAATTGGTTTGTTTCCTTTACGTGCAACAGAGTGTAGCAATAAAGCTAAAAGGGATTTGGTCAATTATTTTTTTATGTGCAGCACCTGATATAATGTAAACTTCCCTTGCTTCAAGTACATCCTTGAGGAAGCTGTCAGGAGGTGTTACTTGTCAGATTAAGAGTAAAGCAAAAGAAATTATTAGTTTCTTATTCTCTTTCTCTGCCATTTATTATGGAGACTTAAAAAGTCCCGTCTTTCATCCCCAAACACAAAATGTCAGCTAAGTATAAAAGATGCCAACATGGTATGGGTCTTACTTCATATTTATTAAATCAAAGAAGCTATTTAACCTAAATTTACCGTTAAATCATGGTACCACCTAAAAACATTGAAAAAGAATGAATCTAAAACTCAAGCTTCTGTTACTGTACCAAAAAAATTACCATACATGTCTTATTATGCTCTCAAGTTTGCATTTTTATTGTGATAACAGCCACTTTATGCTATTCCACTATTTGTTTGAAAAATAAGAGCAGACTAAAGCTCATTATAAAGTAAAATAAAATCATTCAGATGAGGTAAAAGTAAATCCAAGATAAAACTTAGCTTTTTATTCTAGTATTTTAGGGGTGGTTTATATTTCCCTAACAATTTGACATTACATTTAGTCTGCTGAATAATGCCATCACATAATGCTGGCTCAAATCACTCAGTCTAAAGGGGGAAGAAGACATGGAATGTTTTCAAGCTACTTAAAATCAAAACAGATAATGAACATTTACACTTCACCGGTATTTACTTCCTGATGAAAAGCACCTTCATTCAGACTTCAATTTATAGATTCAAAAATCACATTTTTACTTTAGCCTAGAAAACAGCAGGTCTTATATAATACCAGAACTCTAATCAGCTTGAGTGATTGATCAGAAATAAAATCAAGGTTTCATGCAACTTTAATGTTATACTTGGACTTGATTTGCATAAACTCTGATAAGGAAGAAATGTTGGCCATTGTAATATGCCTGATAAATGGATTAAACTCAAGAAGTTAAAACATTTACTGAACAGGTTTAAAATAACAGTCCATAATGCTTTGAGAAAAATATTTAGATAACTATTGTTTTCTGAAGACGTTTCACAAAGTCACCCAATTATGAAAACATGAATTGCAGCACATTAAAACTTATTAAGAAGAAAAAAAAAAAAAGAAACATAAAGTTATGGTTTGTGGGAAGAGAAAAAGTTTTAAGTATTTTTTTAATGTGGAATTCTAATTATAGAATATATCTATGATTACATTTGACTGCACTCCCAGCAAGTTTGTGTGATGTGGTCAGCATACCAGAGGGAAGGGATGCCATCCAGAGGGACCTTGACAGACTTGAGATGTGGGCCTGTGTGAAACTCGTGAAGTGCAGCAAGGTCCTGTCCATGGGTGGGGGTAATCCCCAGTACCAACACAGTCTGGAGAAAGAATGATTGAGAGCAGCCCTGCAGAGAAGGACCAGAGGCTTTTGGTGGATGAAAAATTGGAGATAAGCCAGCCATCTGCTCCTACAGTCCAGAAATTCAACCAGCCACATCCTGGGCTGCATCAAGAGAGATGTGACCAGCAGGTCAAGGGATGTGGTTCTGCTCTGCTGGTCTGTCCTCATGAGACCCCATCTGAGTGCTGCTCTTGGCCCCCCAACACAGGAAGGGCATGGACCTACTGGAGAGTACACAGAGAAGGGACACGAGGATGACCAGAGAGCTGGAGCACCTCTCCTATGAACACAGGCTCAGAGAGCTGTCTTTGTCAGCCTGGAGAGGAAAAGGCTCCAGGGAGACATTACTGTGGCCTTTCAATACCTAAAGGGACTACAAGAGAGCTGGAAGGAAATTTTTTACCAAGGCAAGAACCAACGAAATAATGTCACTAAAGGCAATGGTTTTAACTGAAAGAGGATAGTTTAAATAGGACCTAAAAACTCATTAGGCACTATGAGGCACACAGAGGTTGCCCAGAGAATTTGTGGCTTCCCCATCCCTGGAAGTATTCGAGGCCAGGTTGGATGGGACTCTAAATATTCTCACTTAGTGAAAAATGTCCTGGCTGATAGTGGGAGAGGGTTGGAACTAGATGATCTCTAAATGTCTGCTTCAACTCAAACCATTGTATGAGTCTTCATGAAGACAATAAAATAGTAAATAATAGCACAAAAAGAACATTCAGATTCAACCCAAGAATATTTATTGTTAAATGCAAACATTAGGAATAATCACTTTTTAATCAACTGTTTTCTGTCATTTGTTTTAATATCTATCATAGTCGTTCAAGTAGATGTCTGGAAAGTACCGAAAACACTGTGTTTTATTAAACCAGTGAATTCTTGGCATGTTTAAAAATAAAATCTCTGATGTTAATAAAGAAACTGCTAATTGAAGAAGGTAAACAGGATAAGCTAAACAGCAAAAGACAATATCTTCCAAGCCTAGCAACTTGGAAGTCAGATTTAGAAGTCACTGAAGATCAAAGATGTCTCTAATACCAATCAGCAAGGTTTCCTGGAAGAAAGAACTCACAAAATAAAACTGATTTCATTCATAGATGTAATTACAAGGGTGATTCATAAGTGTGGTTTTATAGAACATAACAGACATTTAGAAAGTATTCAACTTAGTATTCACTATCCTGGTTAAAAAAAAAAAATCAGAATATTTACAGCATTGATAAACACAATGTTATTAAAATAAGGATTTTGTATATATATACATTGAAAAGTGCTATGCTTCAAAAAGTTCAGAAGAGTTCAGAAGCTGGTAGGCTGCTAGGAAAAAGGATAAAGAGAGTTTAAAAAGGGGAAAAGGCAAGTGATTCATTCCATAATATCCTCGTGTTATAGGGAATTGGACCATAATATTTGAATTCCCCTATAACTCAATCATGATCATTTAGGTTCCTGCTGTGAATGTTTTGAAACGTTACCCTTGACAATGCTAATAAAAAGGTCAGTTCTATTTCTGCTTTGTTGTGCCTCTGTGCACTGCAGGTATTTTCATTGTGAGAGTAAATATCGGTAGTAATCTTTGCATGGGTTCTGAATCCCTTAACCTTTAATGTAACATGACTGCAGATTGAGAACAATGATTTGCTCTTTACAGATTTTCCTAACTTAATCAAAATAACAGACTGAATCTGGACTGCTGTATGAATAACATTAGGTCCAGGCAAGGTACCGTGAAATCATTCCATCCACCAGGACACAAACCACAAAATAATTAGGTCATAGCATAATGGCATAATTTAGAGGAAGATCAGATACTGAGCAATGATTTCAATGAGTTTTCTGATTTATTCCATCTCTGGATATATACTTTAATCAGGGCCAAATTAGACCTTAGTAATATTGACGATCCTAAGTCTTGTCTCTGAATATTATAATGTTAAATGTGATAGAACTGCTTCTTTAACCATACAGCAGGCAGTATATGCACAGCAAGACAAGTTTTAGGAACTCATTCTGTCTCTGTGCCTATGTGTGTCTGTGTGTCTATACTCAGAGATATCTAAGGCTTATCTGCCTTTGAGGAAGAAGACATTTTTGAAAGGAAAAAGATTTTCAAGGGTTATTTTCTGCAGATCAAATAGGCTTTTTATTCAGTTGTTGGCAGTAATTAGTAGAGCTTTTAAATTACAAGTCCTAGTTACTTGGGGATTTTGCATGAATTATTCCCATTTCACCTACAATTAATATTTTTCTCTTAAAAAACTAATCATGTAAACTAAATATATATTTTTGTTAGTGGTAATTAGAATTCCATCCAAGAAACCTAACTATTGGAGACTGCTGTCCTATGTCTTGGCAATTTAGTTGCTAAAATTTGTTTCTTCAAGGTTATCAAAGTCTGCTCTGCTGAACAGAAAGAAAGGATTCAGCTCAGTCAGTACTTAAGCAAAGCTTTCCAACCCTGTAAACAAAGCTTTCAAACCATGTCCCTGACAAGGACCTTGTATCCCTTCAAGGATCTCTGATGAGAGCTGTCTTTCTAATTTCTCTTGTCACGAGGACTGATACAGTAACCTCAGAGTTGTCTTCTTGACATCCAGTACAAATCAATTAAAAACACAAGATACAGTACAGAGAATCTTTTCAACACTCTTCCAGCATGGGTAGATTTGAGAAGCCTACCTAGAAGCAGCACATTTGCAACACCTCCAGTTATGGCTTCTCCCTCCACACTGTCCCACTTTTTCATAAGCAAGAACATTTGTTTGGAATGCACACATATTGTGATTCTTTCCAAATGTAAATGCAATCCACTTTTACATCCCTAGATAATTCTCTAGACAATTAAATCTTCAAGACAGTTACACATATTAGACTCTGCATATCTTAGATTCCTTAAAGTAAAGTTCAGCTAGCTACTTCCACAAGTAATTAGAGTACTTAATAGTATGCAAAATAGAACCAGGAAAACAAACCACAAATGGATTAAAATGGTAAACATCCTAAGTCAACACCACTTAGAATGTATATACTTATTCCTGGTGTCTTTTCTAGCACTGCTAGCACACAGTTTAAGTAATCATGATAGTAGATGCCCCAAGATAAGAAGTGATTAACCCATCTAATTGCTGCAGATAGCAAAGTTTTTCAGGGATAATATAACTTATTATAAAATAGATGGAGTGCTCTCTTCCCAACAAGTTTCTCTACTTTTATCTCTTTTTCTTTGTGTTCAAATGCAAATGCTACATGCTTAGCCTTTTTGAGTCATATTTCTTCTTAAAAATTGTTAAATAGGTAATGCTTATTTCCATTCTCCACACAATCAGATCATTAACCTAAAATAAAAACAGGAAGATGAGTGCAATGGGTATTTTTTCAAAATAAGTTAAACTAACAGAAACCATTAGAAGTTTATAATGAAATAAATAAAATGCCAAAATTAGCTATCCACCATTTTATGATCTTACTTACTTTGAAGGGCTTTTATAAGTGCTCTCCTTATTGATTCATTTGTCCACAAGAGCAGAGCAACAAAACTGCCTAGCTAGTATGAACGTTTTAGCACCACAAAATATAAACCTATGTATCTCATAAGGACTCAGTCTTGTAAAATGTTGACATTTTCATTTCTGCTTCACCATTGGGGTTGTCTAATCTGAAACAGGAACAAGTAAAATGGAAAATACTTGTGAATGGGGTTTCTAAAATGCTGGTAGCCAAGAGGAAAAAGCCTTTATCAAACTCAGATTTGACATTATTCTCCAACTGTCAGGGTATGATTTCATTCACATTCATACATTATAATAAACTGGTAAATCAAATAAAATTAATGTATTTGAGATGCACATTTCCATTCTAGGTCCCTTTTTCCTGCAGCTCAAATCAGGACCTGATTACTTGATGTTCCCAATGCAAAGTGAGGAATTAAAGAAGCAGAATTTTTATTGGAAGGAGTGTGAGCTTTGTGTTGGATCAGGTGACAGGTACATGAGCTTGCAGGTACATGTATCTCATTCTATAAATCCAAAGAGCTCATATGTTAGAGAAAGGCCTGTTTCAGGTTACCATGCTTAGCATACAGATCCAGAAGGCAAAGTGGGATATTAATTTTGCACAAAATGCGATCTATATTTTACATTTAGCACAAATAACAAAACTTTATATATTATATACATTGGTGATACATGAAATCAAAGGGAAAATGTGAGCCCTGGTTACCAAGGACATGGAGAAGACTGAGGTACTCAATGACTTTTTTGCCCTAGTCTCCACCAGCAAGCGTTCCAGCCACACTGCCCAGGTTGCAGAAGGCAAAGGCAGGCACTGGGAGAGTCAAGGATCACCTGCTGTAGGAGAAGATCAGGTCTGAGAACATCCAAGGAACCTGAAGGTGCACAGGTTCATGGCACATGATGAGATGCATCTGCAGGTCTTGAGGTAACTGGCAGAGGAGGTGGCCAAGCCACTTTCAATCACATTTGAGAAGTCAGGGCAGTTTAGTGAAGTTCCCATTGAGTGGAAAAGGGGAAACGTAACCCCCATTTTTGAAAAGGGATAAAAACAAAAGACCCAGGGAATTACAGGCCAGTCAGTCTCACCATGGCTCCCAGCAAGGTCATGGAGCAGATCTTCCTGGAAACTATTCAAAGGCACATGGAAAATAAGGTGGATTGGTGACAGCCAGCACAACTTCTCTGTGGGCATATTTTGTCTGACAAGCGTGTTGTGCTTTTACAATGGGGTTACAGCATTTGTGGATGAGGGAAGAGTAAGTGATATCCTCCAGCTGGACTCAAGACAACAGCCAGCAAAAAGCCAACCATATCCTGGGCATGGATAACAATGAGGCCAGAAGGTCAAGGGCAGGGATTCTCCAAAAAGCAGAGTTGCACTACAGCTCATATGAAAAACAAACAAAAATATATATAAAAGGAAGTTTCAGAAATGTAACAAGGTACTCCTTACAAATAATTCATAGCAAGCAATGTACTCTTCTTGGCAAGCGTTGCTGATTGGAATGCCAGGGCTCTAAAAAGCTCTTTATTAAGGTGTAACAAACTGTGAAAGTCAATTTTTGGAACAGCAACTGCAACAACACAATGTTCCTGCTAAAAGAACTGGATTAATGTGAATGCTGTAATAAGCCCATGTCAGTGGCCAGGAGCAGACAAAAAGCAATTTAAGAATAAAAACAGTCATAAAATATTCAAGGAGGCCAGAGGATTAGCACTGAAAGCAAGTAGCATTAATCGTGACTTCTAAAGCAGAAAAAATTGCTGATAGACCAAACGTCAATTAATAGAAATTGCTCTGAGCTGGATTTTAAACACATTGCATGAAAATGCAATGGTGGTTGTATAAGGTTATACAGTAAGAGATGGCACAAAGTTGAGATCAAAGGTTAATTTCACTATTGCCTTCAAATTTAGATTGAAAAAAATCCAAAAATATTAAGGCCAGCAATGGGTTACTTTTGTCAAGATAGATAAAAAGATTTTCAGAAATAAAAAGAGCAGATTATTAATGAAATTGTGGCTACCATCAGGCTGACAGAACAGCATTCTTCTGACACAGTCACACCAAAATATTCTCAAGAAAAGCAGTGCTTTTCTAGACACTAAAGAAATTTAAATCTGTCCCTTAGAATATCTGAAGATGTTAATTTATGTGCAATATGATCAAATATCTAAACCAAGAAAAGTACATTTTTACTATGATAAAAATGTACAGAAAGCAAGAAAAGTTTTTAAGGAATCTAAAGCATCATTCAGAGAGCTGTAGCATATAGATTTGAAGAACTCACCATCAACATGATATTTTCTGATAATAATATATATCACAACAGTTGTAAATAGTGTTCTGAGCAAGAAGATCTAAAAATTACATTAAAGAAGACAACCAAGCATTTTTTACTTTTTTCCTTTTTAACTTAATGTTTTAACATAATCTCAAGTGGTGTCAAGAATACATCTTTCCTGGCTGATATTACCACTCATTTCATTTAAAGAAAAAAACTACTTAGACATAGCCACAGCATTGGAAGTGTGCAGAAGATGTAATTGTGGGTAATAAAATAGATCCTAGAAGTAAAAGCCCAACTAACATGCAAGCAAGGAACAAAAATAGTAGACCACCCCAAAACGAAATTAAATGAGAATTTCTTAAAATCAAAACACAACATATCCTCTGAAAACAGGGCATGTGAATATTAAATGAATTCACCTATTTCAGCTGTAACACACAATCATTTAGGGACATCAACAAGGAAATAATATTAAATCTATAAAATAGAATATTAATAGTTGATATCAGTTTTGCTTAAAAAAATCTCAAAGACCAGACTCTGCATCTTCAATTCAAATTTTATGTTTGCTACTGGAATGTAGACTTGAAAGCTGAAAATCTTCCAAAAGAATAAACAGTTGCTTAAAAGCCTCTACAAGAAAATACTTGAGAAAATTTTTGCATAGAAATCTAGAAAATTAAGAGCTTTCCCAGACAACTTCACTTCATTCTAAAAATCAAAGAAAGCAAAAACATGGGAAGGTTGAAAACAGCTAAAACAAAATCATCTTCTGTGACAGGTGTTGGATAATACTGAAGTGTTGTAAATTTCAGGCAGAGTGACTTGAACAGCACTAATAACCACAGAGGTCATTCAAGGACATCACACTTTTCTTCCTGCCCATGTTACTTCTGGTGTTCTGAGACAAAAACCCTTTGTATCTTGTTCTGCAATTAATCAATAGGATACACAGATTTTTCTCCTTGCACCTCATTAAGTTCATCATGACTTTAACTTTTTCAGCATTGCTAATCCAGAATTTAATATGAAGCAATTGATGTTTTACTTAGCACAAGTTTGTTAAACTAAGGGGAGTCATTATCTCGTTCCCCTTCTGTATCTATTAAAAAGTGAAGCTCTGTTTCTAAATAGAGTGTGAACTACACAGAAAGCATCAGCATCATGCTCAAGCAGTGACAGGTAATGTGAAAGAGATCCATTCATTTTGACATCAAGGTTTAAATCCCAGGTATTCTTGGCAGGTTCCTTCTGTAGGCCACTGAAGAAAGTGACACTCTCAGAGGGTGATTGACACCACAGTGTCAGTCACTTCTCTCTGGTCTCCACAGACCACGTGAGACATTCTCTGAAAGCATCTATTAGTTTTCACTGACTTCAAAAGCAACTAGTGGGACAAGTACTGACTTAAACATAATCTCTCACATATTTAAGGCTGGCTGAGGTAGACCTCTGCACTGCCAGCACTGAAGTCCTCTAAATATTATGATTGGAATTGGCTGGATTACTTGGTATTTGAAGCTGTCTCAACACAAATATAGAAATCCATATCGAGTCTAATTGAGCAAAACCCTCAGACCATACAGATTTAAAGTCTAAATATATTTTCAGTTTCTGCCTTTTTCATTCCTTTATTTTTTATTTGATCTTGAACATTATCAGTTCTTTTTTCCCATATCAGTTTTTTTTTACCACATTTCAACATCTTCTGCTCTTTGTAGCACCAATCTGTTTTCAACTACATTTTAGTAGTACTCATGTCTGCTAGAAAGTATTAATGCAAAATAATTAGTACTAGTTATGAAAGGTTTATAACTCCTGTCCTCTACCCAGGAAAATCTCTATAAGGCATCCACAACTATTTCATTTGGGTATGTTTTCTCATACTGTAATGTAGCATCACTACAATACAGCAATTTCCTAGGGAGAAAAAAAAAAAAAACTATCCAGTCCTATTTCCAGTTTATAGAGCTTTTAGAAATATTCTCTGTTTATTGATGAGTACTCGAATATATTAAGAGTACTTCAGCAATGAAAAGGAATATATAGAGCATAAAGGGGAGAAAAAAGAAAGCATTCACTCTTTTCACATTAAATGCAGAGAAATGTTTGGACTATTTACCAGTGGCCTTGTTTTGTCTTTGCGTTTATCCAGCACAATACAAAACTCTATGCAGAATATATCACAAGTTGATGAAATTTACTTGCAGTGAGTAGTACGGAAATAACAAAGCATTAATGCCCTGTGCTGACCTCTTGCTTCTGCCTGAGTCAAACAATGGAGAGAGAGAACATTTTATGAGTTATTTCTTTACAATAAAGAACAACATGTTGTGCCAGTGCAAATTTTGATGAGAATTCAGAGAATACAGTTTAGAGGGAACCTCACAGTATCAGAAGGCCTGGTGAGAGGTTCTCATCATAGTACAAACTGTGATTTTAGATAGAAATATAGAAAGATGATAGATAGATAGATAGATAGGTAGATATAGATAGATAGATAAATAGATACATAGATACATAGATTAGATAGATAGAAAAACTATGTGTTTTTATTAGAGAAAAAACAGCTAATGGAATTTACTTCACAAATAGAAGTGTATCTTCACAGTGTTCAGCCACACTTTCTGAAACAGGAAATGTTCATGGAATATTTATGGAACATTTCTGTTCATAGAACATGGAACTTTTGCATTCTACTGCTTATTTACTAAATATCCCATTAACTCTCCGTTCCATGTTCGTACACACTGTTTTTCATTAATTATCACAATTTTACTTCTGATGCTTTGCTATTTGAGGGCAAAGAAGGAGCCCCCGTTGCTGCAATGTTAAAAGCCAGGAAAAATGAAAGTGCAATATGCAGCTCTAAGTATATTTTCCCCCTGCATTCTAGCTGTTCCCTCTGACTTGTTCTTTCTCTTTTGCTTTTGAAATGTAAAATAATGTAATTTCATTCATGTCACAGGAGCTATACCAGAATTGGTGATATATGATGTGTTTAACCAGCTCTGCAATACCAATTTATTAGCAGTCTTTAACTTTACAAATCACCCTGTATTTGAATAGATGATTTAAGAACACTTACTTAGGTTTATTTACCCAACAAATTGCTTGTGGACTTAATAAGGAATTCAAGCAGTTTAAATCAATGGACTCAAATACAAGTTTTCAAAGTTTATCTTTACTTTGAATGAAAATAGCACAAAAAAAGCATTCCAATAAAGGATAACATATAACCTTCCTGATCATTGTCATGTGCAAATCCTTGAGAAGGAGAGGCCTCCAAACCCACATCCATAAATTTGAAAGCTACATCCATAAAATCAAAGAATTACATTTTTCATCTTCAAAGGAACTAATTAGCATAATTATTCCTAATTAGAATAATTAGTGAAAATTAGTGCAATAATTTATAGGTGGAAAAAACACTTGTCATCCTCCCCCAGTTTGACAGGGAGCAAGGGAGGAACAATAAGACCCCACAAAAAGTTTCTATTGGCAGTTTAATTTTGTAAGTGTTCAGTGCAATTTTGCTTGTTGAGATCTTTAAAGAACAGTTGAACACAGTGAAAGTGGCCCACAGAAATGCTTCTAAACTTATTTTTGGTAGAGACAGCGTGTCCTATCGGTAACCTGTGGTAGAGAATGCACAATGTAGAGACCTGCTTTGTTTTTCTTTTGCCTGTGTATAGTGTGCAGAGTATCCCTCAGCAGAGGAAAGACTTGTCATTAGTTTTACAATTGAAACAAGGGATGTATTCCTGATGAAAGAAAACCATTACAAAGCAAAGATCATGAAGGGGAGGGTGGAACAACTGAAGTGAACCTCCCGCTGTCTCCCTTTTCTAACCTGCTCAGGGATACTTCTAGCTGAGGCTGGAGGTGCAAAGAACCCGCAGAGGAAAGACCAGGAAATTTCATCTTTTCTGTTAAAAGGAGAAATACAATTGTAACTAGCTGCTTACACTGGCTCAGTGCCCAGCATGATTAATGATGCTTTCAAAATGGTTTTAAAGGACCACTTAAACTTGCTCTTATGAATTTTAAGTCTGTCAGTTTTCCAGTGCTTGGCCTGTTTATTTGACTGCCCTGTTGCTCAGAGCAAACCATCAAGCTAAGACAGAGGAATTTTCAATATTTTAGCTTATATGCTGTTAGATGGAAAAAAATCTGCAAAAACTTATAGGGAAGGGGAAAATATGAACCTTGGACTGGGAAATTAGTGACATTGATGATAAAATTGGTTTTATTTGGTATCTGATTACTAGCTAAGTTGAACAACATGTTCCTGGTGTACACAAAGTCTGTGAGTGAAACTTCCTTACCCACTTTACTCATGTACAGGAAGAACTGGAAATTGTGGAGAGGTGGGCCAACCAGGAATTAAGTCAGTGCATGTGCTTATGTTTCAGTGTGAATTGATCCATGTTTTTAAAAATACAGGCTGTAGTACTTAGCTTAATTCAGGTTCTTCATCTTCCTTCTGTAACTGATGTCGTGCATAGTACTGACAGTCCCTAAAATAATTACCATTTGAAAAAAGGCAAAATTGTTTTGACATTATTAATTCTGCACACAAAGAAGAGGCAGATAAAAGCATACTATACATTTTAGTTTACATCTTTCAAAAGACAATTTGCCCTGTGCCTAAGAGGACATTAGCACCAGAGGAACTTTGCACTTCTACATCTATCCAGCTTTGCCCAATATACAGAATACTGCTTAGAACACTGCTAGAAGGCCCAGAGGAAAATAAATTTTTTTTTGAAAACTTCTTTAGTTTCAGTGTATTAAAAATGTTCCCAAATATATATGAGATACACAAATTTTATTTTAAATTGAGAAGCAGGCTTGTTCTTGGTCTGCATTTACACAATTCTTGACCATTATAATAGCAATTTTCCTACCAGTTCTTTCAATTATATAGGAGAGAGACCTGATAAATTCTTAATTATTTCAGACTGGGATGCAGAGATCACACCATGCAATAAGTATATTTCAAAGAGAAAAAGAGGAAAAAAAGGAAAATAATAAAATAATTGCAATTATAGTTCTCCGTAAACTTTCCTGACTTTAATTTGGTAAAATAATTTTCTAGCAGGAAAATGAAAACATTTTATTATTAATACTTTGTACATATAATTCAAGAAATAAAATAATTTCAAATGAAAAACCAAAATATTATTGTTCCATGATATTCTTAATGGACACCTCCACTTTTTCTTTTTTCTTAATATTTAAAAATTTTCACTTCTAACAAAAAATTCTAATTTTCATAAGACCCAGGTACATTGTTACAGGAAAACAATTACCTGGAAATGTTCAACAAGCTTAGCTGCATTAGAAGAACTATTTAGCAGTGACAGAGTTTAGTTTGAACAACTTGTTCCAGTGAGCTCCCAAAACTACCAAAACAGAGGATATATATGCTGGCAGAGAACATTTATCACTCATTAACAGCTAATTAGCAAATTCCTTAATTTGCTCCAGTTCTATTGGGATTTATCTAGAGAATTTATATTGAAAGAAAATCTTGTTTGGCTGATTTGTAGTCTGACGTTTTGGAAGCAATAACTTTCTGTTTCTGGAGGGAAAAAGGAAAAAAAACAGAAAAAAATAGATGAGAGATACTCTTCTTTAACTGACAGTGAAATATCCACTAATCTACTGGTATATTTATGTCAGATATTCCAGCATTGGAGAGAGAAAAACATCAACTCTAGCCTCCCCATACACCAAAGAAAGGATTACAAATGGACAGCATTAAGCCTAGTTTTATTAGCAAATTGGTATATAAAAATGAGGTCATAAATCAGGAAAGCAAACAAAATCTTTGCTTCATCACAGAAAAAAAAGAAATTAAATGCTAATTATAAGGGAGAAAAACTCAGTACTAATAATAGACCTGTGGGAAAAATAAGTTAGAAATCTTTCATATGTAAGTTCTTTCCTGAGGCATAAGAATTGAGAGGGAAAGTGCAGAAACATAAAAAAGTAAAACACCATATTAAAGTATTGATCCCTTGTACTTTCACCGAGAGCACAAGATGAATTTCTCCCTGAAGATCTTGCCTTGGGAAGGAAGCGTTAACTTTCTTTGCAACATGAAGGATTTGGGGAAAAAGGGCACTATTTCTGAAAATGTGAACTTTGCAAGATGAATCCAATACATTGTCTAAAAGCAGTAATGACCATAAATTCACTACAAGCTGCACAGCTTATAAATCAAGTTGAAAATTTGATGTCTAGGTCTCCAAACTAGAGAGCCAATGGAAGAGCTATGCATTGCTTTTAGGCTTCCACTGGAGAATGTATATCCAAGGGAAGGGAACCAATTCTGAAAGAAAAAAAAAAAAGGTGAGCAGTGACAAAAACATTTTATTAAATGTGTCACACAAGGATGAGGCAGGATTCCAATTTATAAAGCAAAAATATATGTTATATTAAAAAACTAAAGAACATTCAGAAAACAAATCAGCTGCCAGCAATAGATGAAATCCATTAAAGGAAAAAAGTGGATTTCCCTTTCCAGAGACAAACACTACTGAAATAATGACTATTTCAGTAATAATGACCTTTAGAGTCCTTATTTGTTAAAGTTCAAACATGCAAAGAAAGTTGTTAAAAATATTTACAGATCCTTTTTAAAAAATGACAGATTTGCTAAACAAGTCCATGTGGCAGACATTAATATGAGAGCTGTCAGTTAAAAACAAAGAGAGCAAAATCTTCTCTATGAAAAGCTCCTGATGATGTATTGACAGGGCAGAATTTTAGCAAAATCTGTTATTGAAATACAGAAAAGGTTCTGAGGTCATTTGAACAGGGGGGAATGGGTGTGCAAGCACAGAGTAGTTCCTCTGTTTGCCTGGATTGGAGTCCTAGTTAAGGAAGGCTCTGAAACATTCACCATTTCAAGTGAAAACAGAACTCTAACTCAACTTTGGGAAAAGAAATACATATATATATATATATATGAGAACAGATATGAAAAAAAGTAATTTTAATGTGGGAGATAAAGTGGTAAAACCTGTTTTTTTCAGCT
The DNA here is from genome assembly GCA_013396995.1 of Dicaeum eximium. Taxonomy (NCBI): domain Eukaryota; kingdom Metazoa; phylum Chordata; class Aves; order Passeriformes; family Dicaeidae; genus Dicaeum; species Dicaeum eximium. Next base: position 524,070 of record VWZP01003639.1, read on the forward strand.
ACAGAAAAAGTGTTCTTAGCTTTATCTTTTATTCTCACTATCCTATCTAAATTTAAATCGTAATATTACTGCAAATGTCACAATATCAGATGTTTTCTAAATCTCAGACATCAGGCCAAAAAGTATATTCCTTATTCAGAATGGCTGTGGGGTTTTGGTTTTTTTTTCCCTAATTTTTGCTTACAAGACAACAGAATTCACTATCATCCTGTCAAAAGGCCAGATATTACCTATCATAAGTTTGCCAGTTCTTATTTTCTTATCAGAAGAAAAACAGTCATTAAAAGTATAGGGTAGACTGAGGGCTGGTATAAAAATACTAAAAAGAGGAAAAAAAAGAAAACCAAACAAAAATAACCTTGAGGCATTTAAAAACTGTTCCTGTCACATAAATTTGACATGTGCCTTTGCATCTTTCTTCCCTGCAGGTTGTTCTGTTTCAGCTGTGGAGAAAGATTTAATTTTCCTCCTTTCTCGCTTTATAAAAATAATTATTTTTCTTTTGTTTTTCTTACATGAAGTTGCATATTGTAATAAACAAGATAACAAATGGTCTCATGTAACATGGTGACAAGACAACCATATTTTAAAACAGATTTCAAAATTTAGGAAAAGGCAAGGCGAGTGCTTCGGACAGGCAAGTCCTGCTAGTTTCACAAAAGCCCTAGTACATCAGTGGGTCTGAGCTGTCTAATGAGTATAACTTGGACTCTTTGTTCAGTTATGCTGTTATTTCCCAAATAAACTCTGGCACTTCATTGTGACTACTTTTACGTGAAATGGATTGCAAATTTCAGATGGATTATCAACATATGTTGCAAAATTCCAGTTAAACTAACAAAGTAGAGTACAGTACAATTTTAACTCCTTTTAATTAAAATGCTTTTATTACTAATCCTTGTCCATCTGGACAAAAAAATGTTTCTGATCCTGGTAAGAGTCAGAAGCCAAGATGTAAAACTCTGTGAATCAGTTAATTTGCTGCACAGTGAAAATATGCATGTAATACAGAATTTCTAATATATTTCATGTTAATCATAAAGAATTAATAGTTCCAAATTACAAATCTATTTTCATGTACCCACATGCCAAAGTCTCGGTTGCTTTTTTCCCTGTTAAAAAAAAATATTTAGGCTTCAGAAAAAGGAAAAACCCCAGGTTCCAAGCAAGTATACAGTAGCCCTGGACTTTTATCTGAAGAGATTTGAGATAAGTTAAGTGAGGGATCTTAAAGAAAGACAGCACAAATAATAACAATATTTCTCATAGAATCTTGTTAAGCAGTTCAATCAGATTTCACACACCAACTTATAGAAAACAGAGTTCCAATTTTGATTAGTACACTGAGGCAATATAAAGCAGTAATGTCTGGAGGCTTGTGTCCTATACTGACAGCACTGGGCAAGGTTATCACAAAACATATTAGTGACAAGCTGACATTATTAGACTGCCAGTTCAATAACATCATGAGGATTTACATTCAATCAAAATATTTTAAGCTGTCAATGCAAAGATAAACCCCAAGTAGCATAACTCCTAGTTTACCTTTTACTAAGCAGGATACCATCCCAGCAGGCATATTCCAGAGCCACAATTAACTGACCATTACTATCCTTTACTCTCTGGGGCCATTTATCCATCAGATTATGTTTAACAACAGAAAGCAATTGAGATCTCCCCCTCCTACTTATACATTATCATCACATTGGGTAGGGAAAGGAAGCTCTGACAGATCAGTGAACACCAGTGATGAAACTCCCACTTAACTCCAATTTTATGTAACAAATGTGGCTTCTCCTGGCTCCACAATTTTAGACTATCAATATGTTAGATTTTATCTTTTTTTCCCCAAATACTTATTAGTTTCGGTAACATAATGCTGTTTTGTGTTGAGAAGTGGAGAAATGAAGAGATGATGTCAAGGAAAAGTGGTTTAATCCCAGTACAGGACTATTTTTTCTTTAGAAACATATCTAAATCTAACCAGAAGTAGTTCATTTTTTCCCTTTTAAAGTTGTTCCACATTACACAGTCTTAAGCTTTAAATAACTTTAATAAGACATTCCTTCAAAATTTAGACGCTCTGCTGGATGACATAAGTCATATGATATCAGTTTTCCCAACCTCAAAGGCTCTTCCTTCCCTGGCTGCTGCCAGCGCCCAGCAGAGGGCATTTTAGGACTGAGCTATGTGAATACAAAATGAAGAGACCGAAATTTCTATCCCACCAGTTTGCTCATGTTGCAGAAGTACAAGTTTGAGAAAATTAATAAATATTTGTGTATAAACTGCAGTGTTTTCCACACAATATCAGATCCCTAATATTTAAATAAACTGCCACATGACATTTATTTTAATATGAGCTATGTTTTCAAACTTGCACTTGTTTATATTGCATACACTGAAGTACTGTAAACCACACATTTAGACAGTTAACTGTACAGGCACATTAAAACTTTATGTAAAATACCCTTACAAAGCAGGGGGAGCAAGCTGCACAGAAGTCAATGGCTAAAAATTTCATTTTAGAGAGCAAAATTCTTATTGCAGCAATATTACTATTTAACTGCATATTTAATTAAATTATATAAATAAACTCACAATTTAAGTATCAGGTTAAAACTAGCTTTATGTATTGGCTGATTAACACCACATCATAACACAGCTCTTCAATAAAACTTTCACTTTCAGATGTGGTTCTTCAAAATCACCTGAAAATCTGAATTGACTATTATTATAATGTTTAATTGCCAAGTTCCTACAAGTTAGCACAAACTGGAGCGAGTGCTGAAGGTGCAGCCTGACTGGATGGTTTCAAAAGATGCACACAGAAATCTGTTTGCCTAAGTACACACTCAGTTACACCAGCTGGGCTTTTCAGACACGGATATTCAGTTACATGCCTTGATTTCAGGGGATAGCTCTACTTATGGTGCTCGTGCTACTTCACTCAGCCTGGTTGGAGCCTCAGGCTACAGCCTCAGCAGAGTCAGCCACAGCCATGCCTTGATTAACATAATCTCTGAGTTTCAGTTTGCAAGGCTGAATGACAGAGCTTCCACTGCAGTTTCCACAAGCTGAGACTGATGACAAAGGAGGGATGTAGTACTGACATGACACATGTGCTCTCAGTGTCCAAAAATGCTGTAAATCTACCAGGCCATTGGACAAGGTTTGGGCATGGAAAAAGAGATCCATTGCAACTCTTCTTCAGCCTTCTTAAGATGTGGAATCATAATATGGCCTACATCTCTCAGACTGTCACCTTCTCCTGCATGACAAGCCTCCCTGTCAGAAGCATGTATTCAGGATCATTCACAATTTAAGCACTGGTACTGAACACAAATTCTTACACACGAAGTATTATTTCGGGGAAGAACAGAATTCAGATTGCAAACCTTTGTAGTTACAATAAAACTGCTGGGTTTTCCCCCCACTCCCCATCTATTTTTTGGAGACGACAAAGTATTTCAAGTTTCAATCATAGCAGTAATTTAAACAATTATTTAATATCAGCTCTGCAGTGCTGATATTAAAAGGTAAAAGGCTCTGGAACTATAATGACTACGTGCTGGCTACAATCTTTGGTACACTGCTGACTGGAGACTACTTGGGGAGCTGAAAGAAGCTATACAAAATAAGAAAAGTTTGTGACCTTGATGAAGTTTTTACAGAAAAGTGTAGTTTTCCAGTCTACATATTTCCAAATGGTTCACCACCAAGAACCTGAAAAACCTGCTCTCATGTAAATCTGTCATAAAATAATACCACTTTTGGCAAGGCACACTCCTGGGGGAAATTCCCAGTCAAATGAGCAGAGTGATAATGATCTAATGAAAAGAAAATTACAATAATGACAGAGAAAAAAAAAAAAAAAACAACAACAAAAAAAAGAACCAGATGGCTACTCAAAGGTATACATGCCCAACTTTGGGGGAGAGGTGAAAAAAGGGGGAGGGAGGGGGGAACCCCCCAAAAAAATCCAACCCAACCCTGCTTAGGGTTACCTCCAAACTCCACCGAAATATTTGCCAACATTTTCAAAGCTATGTTTACACCATACTAAATCACTAGAACAGGAGCCCTTAGTCACTTCAAGTGACAAAGTTCAAAGCTCTAGATGGAATAACAGTTTTCTGAAGTTAAAGCCTAGAAAAGTGGTTATGGATGGTGAAACATCTCTCAGGTGTAAGTGCACCTCACATCCAATGCAGCTTAATTCCTGGCTGCCAGTGAGAAGGACTGTCTCACTCTTTTGCCCACACTTGGCTGGTCTTCCTTTAGATCTGCCTGATGATGATGGGGCTGATCACCACTGTGGCCACCCCTCCCTAGCATGGAGCAGCAGGAAGAAGCTGTCCCATGAGGGAGGGGAAGCAAAAGCCAAACATGACCATAGCAGATACAGTGTCCTCATAAAGCAGGGCATAGTTCTGCTGCGCCTGCATAGCAGCCCCACACACAGCATGACCCATCCAGGCAGAAGCAGCAGGATGGAGACAAACCTAAAAGGTAGGGCTGAAGTCTATCCAGAAAGCAGAAGTGAAGACAATCAACATTAAACATAGGTTTGAATCCACCCAGGAGACAAGACCACAACCTACAACACAGCTCACAGGAGGATGGGTTTCCCAGGCACGAGCCTAAGATGAGCCCTGACCTATGTGCTGCAGCTATGGGTGGGGGTCCCAGGTGGGGCTGGTCAGGGCAGTTAAAATATATCTCTTCTCTCAAGGAGCTGCCATTTGTATCATGGAAAAATAAAGTACTAAGGAAGGCTGCACTATCACCAGGAACATTTGAAGATATAATGACAGGTTACTTGAGTCTGGTCTCTTCAGTGTAAGCACCAAATACACTTCTGATTTATAAATTAAAACATCATTAATAGAACTAAATTGATGAGCTTATCCAAGTCTTCCATTGTGGAAAACAGTAGCTAGTATTGATACCTTGACTTCCTCCCACTCAGGCTTCAGGCAGTGGGAATTAGGGGAATAATGGCAATATGCACTGATTTATATCCTCCTATCTGCTGACAGATCTTGCCAACTGGAATTGTGCACTATTGTGTCACGTCAGTAGTTAGAAAACATGAGGCATTTAGAGCTGACCTTTATCCCATGGTTAGTAAAAGAATAACAGATGCCTGCTTTGTTAAACCTGAAGAATATGAGACTGACTGAGTGGATCTGAGTAACTGCCATAAAGTCAGGAGTTCAAAATAATGCAGGTAGAGGACTTCATAGCATAAAGCTCTTCTGGGAGAGTGAATGTGTGTGCCTGTCCATGTGTGTTGAGGGAAGAGAAGTTTTTCTAAACTGAGAAGGGAACAGTAACATTTTTGAGGAAGACAGGGTAAAGATAGAAGAATAGGGTTTGCAAAATCATATCCAGGCTAATGATCTGGAATTTCACTTCTTAATTTTCAGCCAAACAACTTCACGAATGAGACTGAGATCCATGAATCACCAAGACAAAAATGAATCAAAACAATTTCCACAGGGATGAAAAAGGAGGTATAAGGAATTCAAGGTCTGTCATGGGCACAACTTAAAGAGACTTTAATTTCTTGAAATGGCAGCAACTATTCCAAATTGGATGTCTAATTCTCTCCAGGTAATGGATAGGGCACGTTTTTGAAAGGTATTCACAGCAAACTGTATCCTGGCTATAGCAGGCCAAGCCAGGAATGGATATAAGAATTTAATTAAAGATCGATTTTCTTACTTCTTTTCCTCCAGCATTCTACCATAGAGAGGGAGAAGGATTGAAACTTGAGAATAAAGCAAGCAGGCACTTTGTGTCCCTGCTGGACACTGGCACCTACCCTGTTGCTGGGTCTTTAAATACCACACAGGCATCCAAAGGCTTGCAATTCTTTTTTCAAGCTGTGGGGTCAGAAGGATGCTGAGGTCATCAAGTCCTACCAAACACACCTGGTACATTTCAGGATAGATTTGTTACTATTGCTAGTGTAAATGCTTTAGTACCAGGATGTACCAGTTCTGCCAGCAGGCATCTGCCTTCCTTGGAAATTTGGATCCTCACAGGGCTCTAGTCCTGGATAGACATTTTATCAAAACCTGTGTGTCCCTGTGAAGTACAGGGACAGGACAGGTATCTACCCACAGTGCATGTCCTCAGGGAAATCAGACCATCATTTCCTGTGAGATATCCAGCACAGCTTCTAAATGATACCAGTTTCTTTACCTACATCTGGATGGAAAAGACTGAGTCATTGCCCTTTAGATCACATCTGCATTTTGTTCCAAAAGTCTCATAGCTCACAGCTCTAATAACATATCAGGTCTCTTCACAGGCTACCTACTGTTAGTCAGAGTCATCCTTCCTGGCTTTGTAATTACAGACTGTGGGAGGACTTGGACTTCACAGCCGCCTTCAGAGTGCTTTGGTGTGAGAGGAGAGGGATGTCTTCCCGTCAGCTCAAAGGTCAGGGGATGTGAGGAAGTTGTACACCAAGCTCTTGCTTTGACTATATATAAGAAAGAGGGAAAGCAGCCATTAGGGACATGTAGCAAAAATAATTGGAGCTGGAGGTATTAGGTTCAGCAAGGAATGTGGCTGCCTGACGCTGTAGGGAGTGTTGGGAGATGTGGGATGAACTCTGGACTTTGGAGGGCTGTCAGAGCACTTTAGTACAGTTGTGCATCGAAATCCTTTGGGAACTGAGCTGCAGAAGATATTTAATTGTTACGTAAAATGTATCTAATAAAACAAAACACAATACAAGGGGAAAACTTAGAATCATCCAAGATGCCAATAATAAGGTGCAAAGTTTGTGTGCCCTAGGAGGGTGCATTCAGATAGATCAATGAGAACTTATTTCTAAGGAATAAATGATAAAGGTTTCTTACCACAAGGTTCTAAATTCTAACACTTGGAGCAGAGAATGAAGTCACTATCTATTTAATGAGGAAAGTCATAGTTTTGTCTATCAACATTTTGTCTACCATACCGCAGAGATAAAGGAGCAAAGCAAAAGAGGAACATCCACTCCTTGTTTGTTGTGGGGAAATGCATGAATTGAAAAATTAAAACTAGTAAGTCTGAAGATATTACAGTAATAGAGGTCATAAGTAAACAACTTTAAAAAGTCTTGCATTTCTTAAATGAGTCAGACTTCTTGGCAGCCTCCCATCTGAGTGGTGAAGCCCCAGACTGTTTACCTCATAAGATAGCAAGCAGATAAGACTGTGTAAGTGATGATTAAAGATATAAAATGTCCAGCATGAGGTGGGAACAAGGGAGAGTCAAAAGCAGCCAGTCTCAGTTTAAAGAAATTATAAAGCAAACAGCCTATGCAGATACTGAATACACAGAGGTTCAAGGACTGAGAGTGTCACCAAATCAGCAGTGATATTTCAGGTCTGCACAAATGCAGAGAGGTCTAGTTGGAATCTGTTTCTCTATGTATAGGAATACTTCATATTAAACATAGCGTTGAGATACCAAAGAAAACAGAAAATGTTAAGCCTGTAAACCAAGAGCAGCAAAATCATGCCAGCACAGCAGCAATTTCATATACAATTACTGTAGCATATTACAGGTTTGGTAGCTGAATCAGCAGAGCCTTCAGAGTGGAAACCCATGAAATGTAAATCTGTGAATGGCTTATTTGCTATCCCACACCCCTTATTTTCTAGAACTACAGAAAACTGTTAGTAACGACATCTGAAAGAGATGTTGTTAGATACAGGATTTTGGTTCACCATGTGCTTTAATTTTATGGTTCTAAGTTTTCCGTTTTCCATCGTAAATATCACAAGAGCCACACACTACGAAAATTTCTTTCTTTGTTGTGGTGGCCTATTTGTCCTGAATCATCTGATATTTTTCAGGAAATGAGAAAAACATGTATTTTTCTGATAGGTGGTATCAACTTCCATGGAAAAATCATGTTTTCACATCCCAAGAAGGTATGACATTCACCATTAATGTATCTTTTGTAATATTCCAAAACCATTTACAAATGTCCATTAAAAAAAAATCTAACAAATAATGTAAGTTCATATTATAAAGACCAGACAATGCTTACCAGCACACAGAGAATGTTCTCCTCAATATAAAGTGTTATTTGTTCATAGACTTTCTTTGAATAAGCCAAAGAATACATGTTCAAACTAATTAATATGAAATTGCGTGGGGTTTAATATAAAAAGAAAGCAATCAGAATCCATCAGAAACAGAATCTGAAGATTTATTACTGAAATAAAGTATACAAAGCGAACAAAAAACCACTACAACAAAACACCAGAAATATAAAAAACAAACATGAATCTAGCTTTAGCTAAGCAGCTTCAGATGTGACGGTTTTGTGTTCATTCCAATAGAAATAACATCATTGCAGCTGCTATGTGTAAGGCTCAAATGAACAAGTTTCCTTAAGACAGAAGTAGAAGCAGTTACGTTCCTCATTCATCTTGGCCAAGGGTCATCTTTTATATTTCCTTGTGTCAAAAAATTTCCTTCCACGTAGTATGAACTGTTGTCTGCATTCTCGTGCTACATTTTTCTGCTGGCCATCACTGGTTTGATACATGCTGGTTCACTTTTAGGACTATCTCATTTGATTTAAGGAAATTGAGAAAATGCCATCTGCTGTAAGAAAGGGATTGCCTGAAACACTGAATCTTATTTAACAGAATTGTTTGCACCCTGAATTTCATAGATAACTGTCAAAATAGCAATGGCACTAAAACTAGTTTCAGGCATGACAGTTCTTCATAGTTATGCCTGATTTTTATGGCAAAAGAAGTAGCAAACTTCCCAGAGTTTTAAAAGCACATGATTCTTCAAAAACAGCCTCCAGTTTTAATAAAGTAATATTTTTCACTTAATATAAGCCCAAACCAACTTTACTTTTCCATGTAATCTACCCATGGTGTACATTAATTTCCCATTTTGGTTTTTCTTGTTTGTGGTTTTGTTTGTTATTTTGCTGTAGCAAAAAGCAATATAGAATCTGACATAAATCACATGGGTTTAGGATACATTATATGAATTACAAACAATAAAACCAAAAAGATGTTTTAAACTTTCTTAAAACTGCCTTAAAATGAGAGCAAATGACTGTAGTCACTGCAAAGACAACACTTCCCTGGGAAAGTGGAGGAATCACCACCCCTACAAGTGTTCACAAGGCACATGGATTTGGCATTTGGGGATATGGTCTAGTGGTGAACACTGTGGTGCCAGGTAAATGGTTGGACTTGATGATCTTAGAGGTTTTCTTCAACCTTAGTGATTTCAGCATGAAAGGAGAGCCTAGTTTCCAGAAGTTGCAAATAGCAGGATAAAAACTGAGATACACATAGAAGACAGTTTAGCAAACCTGAACCAAAAGCTGTAATGATTCCTAATGCAAGAAGCACACACATTTTACCAGTGAGGTTCCTTATGGTCCTAAACTACAAGACACCAAATTCTGATGGACAAATCCAGTTTTGCCTAAATAACCAGTAAAGTTTCTTTCAATAAAATTTTCCACACATCTCTGTTTGGTTTCTGCATAGATCCAGACTATTGATCAGCATGGTGTCATGGTTTAACCCTGGTTAACTGTGGTTCTTCACTTGTCACTGCGAAGAAAAATAATTCTACCCCATCTAAAACAAGCACACATGGCAGTGCAGGCCTGTAGCTGCTTTTTAGCACAGTTACCTGTGCTAACCCTGGTGGAAATAATGTCACATGCTTTTCAACAACACAGGTCGATGGTTCCACTAAGCCAGTGCAATAGAGTGGCACAACTTCATTTCATTTATGGTATTTCCTGGCACTGTTAACATTTTTTAGGGTTAGTTCTGCACTGGTATGTTTGATGCCCTGAGGCCAGACAAAGGTAAGGGCAAAGGAAAGGGCAGAATCATGCAGCTGTGAGCAGAGAACATTGAACCACTCACTGAACTGCATTTCAGCTTGCATTTCAGCTTAGAAACTATATAATTGTGTATTGTACTCTGGAGTTGTGTAACAGTTACAGACCAAAACAAGTGCTGTACCAACACACTAAAACAAATGCTTTCTTTAACAAAAATAAACTATAGTTTGGTTTTGGGTTTGTTTTTTTTTTAATTTCTAAGGCAATGTCAATCCAGACTGACAGAGTATTTTCTGAAAAATAAAAGTATCCAGAATTTTAAGGCCTTCTCAGCTTAAAAGAGCTTTAAACTTTTAACCTCCTCTCTCCTTAATGCAATTCTCTCATCTTCCTGAATCTGAGCAACCCCACAGCACACACACAGAGCTTCAGACATCCTGCACAAGGAGATTTGAGTTTGACTTACACTCCATTGTGTTCTGTATGTTGCCTTCAGGGCCACTGCAGCTTTTCTTTTGTATTTTTTGTTTTGTTTGCTTTTAATATGTGATGCATGAAGCAGTCTGAAGAACAGCCTGTAAACTTCATATAGGAGAAATACTTAAATTGATCAGTTGTTCACTTTAACCTAGGAATGTCTGAGGTGTTTTTTTCAGTACGAAGACTTTAGAAAAACGTTTTAGGGACATTTGTGTCCATTTGCTCTTCAGAATTTTTATAGAAAATGCTACACAAGTAGGCATTTTTAAATTTTAAATGCTAATTGCAGTTGGAATCCCAACAAAATTTATCCTTCATGGGATGAACACTAGCATGATCAAAGCAGCTCCAGGAGTTGTTTTGTAAATATATGATAAAGGAGATTAGTTAGATCTAGGATTGTTGCTTGTATTGTTGTAGTTTTTACAACCAGTCTCTTGTAACAGATATCCCACACATATTTTGAAACGAGGAGACAATCCTTGACTGAAACAGTTTACAGCAATTGTTAAATTGGAGAAATGAGAATAAAAAGATTACAGGCAAGTGATATAAAGACATCTGGAAACAGAAGTCAATGTTGTTTACTCCAAAGTAAAAGCAGATACCATCATTCCAAATGTTCTAGATGTAAATGAAACCACTCTTACAGCACAAATCCACCTGGAATAAGAATATCCACCAAACTTAAAGATGCAGTTGTGAAATTAGGTTAACAGTAGAGAAGAAGTGGGATAAGATGAGAAAGGTAATAGCTTGAAAGCAAAAGATCTGCAGGTGTGTATAGATACTGCTGACTCAGCATCCTGCTTCTGTCACACTTAAGGCCTCCTATCCAGAGTGAATCCTAACAGAATCTATGATATGATAGAGATCACCTCAGGCAAGGATGTATATGTATAATAAAAACAGCTGTTTGTGGGAGAGGAGGAAAAATTTCCATCAGGAAGTAACTTAGCTTTTTTTTTTTTAGTGACTTTCTTGTACAATAAGTAGACAATGTGACCTACATCTCCTTACAAAGTTCCCAATCAACATTTTCTGCTCCACATCACATAGCACCAGAGACCAAATTCAGGGCATCTCATCACTGTAAGAACTCCCAGACAGGCCTTCTCTTTAGATTAAGTGAGGAAGACATCATGTGGCCAAAAGCACTGCAGACTGGCATGTTTCCTCTTGATCTTTGGATGAGAAATACTGTTCCTTTGGCATGTGTCCATCTCTGGTTCTGTTTAGACTCTGTTTTGTCTCTGCCTCAGCCATCTGAAGCCATAAGGCTAGCCTTGCCTTTGAAAAGACCTAAATTATATGGTTGGAAGGTTCTGCTATTGCCTGCAGGATGTTGTTTCATTATGGGCACTACTGTTTCACTTAGCCCACAAACTGGTTTTCCATGTTTCTGTTATCACAATACTGTATTATTATGGTTCTTTTAATTGGCTTCAAGCAGTCTTATTTTTTTATAAAATAGAACCTCTTCTCCATTAAAAGGGGATTAGATCAGTCTATTTAAGCAGACGAGTGAGAATTGTACAATTTATCCCTAATACTAATCTCTTGACACAGAATCATGTTCACACAATCACTATCCTTACTGAAATGCCCATCAGAGCAAGAGAAAAATCAGGATTGTAAAGCTGTGACTCCAATTCTGAGCTCAAAAGATAAGAATCAGTTTCATGCTCTGTCACAGGCTTGCAGTGAGACCATGAATAAGTCATTTAAGTGACCTGCCTCAGGCTTCTCCCAAAATGGTACCCTACTTCCTCACAGCACTGATAAGGCAGTGGTGTCTGTGTAGCCTGACTGACTATGACAGTCATTTTGCTTTTTTTCTAATATCCTGTATGATAGATATTATAAAGGCACAGCCATCCAAAAAAATATTTCAAAATAGAATCTCTAAAATTGTACATTCCTCATAAAAGGCATCTGAACTTTTTACACAGTGGCTGCTGTGAAATTTCCAGATATAAGTCTAGGAAGAAAGAACCATTAAAATATTTGTGTTGTGAAAGTCAAAGACACTGCTAATTACACTGCAAGTTTGTGAGTCCTTGGGGTAAAAAATTAAATTACTAAAATGATTTAAAATCTCTACTGCTAGATTCATGCACAAAAGAGTACACTTACATACATAATTGTAGCTTTAAAATTCCCCAACCTTTGAAATATGTAGATATTGTTATTGCTTCAAAATGTTTTCTTGAAAAGACAGACTAATTCCCCATTGTGAAATTCCCTGGCTGCATGAATTCCTACCACTCTTCTGATGAATTGTGAGCACAACTCTAAGCTCAGCAGGATTTCTTCTAAATCTGGGATCCCTCTCCTTTGCATCAGATTGAGATGTAGAAATAAAAAAAAAAACTCAACAGCATTTTTTTCCAAGCACAAAGTGAGACCTCACTTTGAAGTGGCAAGGGTGTAGGAAGTGGAAACATACTTGTTTGTTCTAAAGACAGATGGGTAAATGCTCATTTTGAGAAATCAGTGAAAAGCTCCCTTCTGCCACAGCAAGGAACCGTACAGAGTTGCAAGAAAATTCTTTCTCTACAGCAATTTAAATACTGGGATGAAAGTGTTTGAGGTATTGGCTCAGCAGAAATTTAAATGCTTGAAGAAAATATTGGAACAATCTTAATATGTGGGGGAAAACTCCAATTTTTATTCCAGTAAACCAGTGACTTCAGAAAAAAAATGACAAACTAAAGCATCTTTGGACAAGGACAGGTTACTCAATGAGTATTTGGGGTTAGAATGACAAAACCAAAATAAGACACGTTTAATAAAGCTAATTTTTTAGACTAAAAGCTCACTGAGAAGAGTCTGAACTTCTCTTGATTTCAATAAGCTTTCAAAAAGGCCTAATTAAGCTAAGTCTTCGAAAAGATAGATTAAAATGTGAATTGCCAAGACTTCATAGCCTTGCAAGATAAATGTTGGGATTTCAATCATGTTTTCAGTTTTCAATGAACCTGATTAATTCCCCATGTGTGAGAGCTATCAGTAGGAGACAAAATAGGGCAATTCAGAGAGATGATAGAATCTAGAGATGTCATAACCTGAAAATCGGGAGATACGCTTTTTATTGAGAGATATTCTATTTTACAGGAAACTAGTATTACTTAGGGACAAAGATGAACTAGAAAAATTTCTGTGAAAAAATGTATTTCCATTATGATTTATAGCTTTGAATAAATGGGACTATTCCAAAATTTAAGCATCCTTATCACCAGTCATTTTTCCTAGTATAACCCAAATCTCTCATGCTGCAATTTGAACCAAATACCTTTTGTCTGAGCATGTAAAACAAATACTCCCCTCTCATTGAAGCAGCTTTTTATCACTTAGTACACTCTTAGTATTCTCTCTACATAAAACAGACATTACATTCTTTCAGCATTTCCTCTTGTTTCTCAGACCTCTGATCGCTATCACTGCTCCCTGCTTATCCATCTCCACCTAGTCAACATCCTTGAACTACCAAATCCAAGAAGAGGACAAAATTGTCCCACACAGAGCTTATTTCATGATGAAGTTGACAGAAAATATGCCTTTTTGCAATGATATAATGCTGTTAATTCAATTTCAGCTTGTTCACATGCTATAACCTCAACATATATAAAACATATAAAACTTCAATTGAAACAGTTGCAACTGTTATTTAAACTGTTTATTTCAAGAGCAGTCTCTTCTTTCATAGCAGTATTTCTTTTAGATATGGTTCTGACTCCTGAGAAAGCACAAAGAATTACCTCTAGGAGATTATAATTAAAGGAAAAATGTTATTGCTCTACTGAAACAAAGACTGCAAAAGTAGTTGAATAGGGCAAGAGTCTTCAGAAAAGCAGATTTCAGGAAACAGAGAGATGGTAAATAGACAGAGTCATTTTCTGAAAGAATTTGAAGGAGTACAGGTAGAACTACAGAAACTACAGAAAGGTTATTTTGTAAGCCAAACTATTGAACAGGAAAGGCGACACAGCAGGAGTAGCAGAGACAATTATGTCTGTACTGAGAGCTCTTCAGTAACTTGGACCAGTGAAGAACGAATCATACAAAAACCAAAAGCTAGGATGAATTAGCTAGTAAGAAAACAGGGACATATCAATAAAAGCAAAGATGTGAGTGGATGTAATGTGACATAAAGAGTTAGGCAAAGAAGTTCTAGCAGTAAGAAGTAACTGGAAGACAAAGGGAATAGTGAGTATATTTTTGAGAAACAAAAGATGCTGAGGAAGTAAAAATACCTAGTAGTGCCCTGTCCTGCTGAGTGCCCTGTCCTGCTGAGATCTCCCAAAGAGATCTAAGTTCAAATTTTCATTTGTCAAAACTAGTCATGATGAAATACAAAATACTGTTGGTGAAAGGATCAGAATTAAAAATAATTTTGACAAATCAGTAAGACAACTAGCTTTATCTTACTGAGTTTGGAACAAATAACAAAACAATGTGCAATTGTGAAAAGAGAAAATAAAATTCAGAATACACAAAGTACAGAATGAGAAATGTTCAGCTAGATGGTTGGGACAGAATTGTCCTAGGGTTACTATGATTTATACAGTGATGTCCTTCCAAGGAGACATCTCCTTATAGAATTCAATAATGAGAATGATAACTAATCCTACAAATTCAGCTTTTGTGAGTCCTCACAGGTAATTCTGTGCCTAGCAAGAAACTGGACAGAATTCTGATTTTTTTTTTTTTTTTTAAGAGCAAGAGGTTTTAAGAAGAGGATAAGTTTTTGCAGAAAAAGAAAGAACAAAAGGCAGTGAGTTTGTTTGGTCTAGAAAGCAAGATGAAGGAATCAAGGCACAAATGTCAGAAGAAGACAAGGGAGAAGAAAAAGAAGAAATACTATAGACAGCAAAAGTTAGAGCTGGAGAACTTCTCAGCAAGGTGGTGAAACAACAGAGGACACTATTTGAACGAACTAAGAAAATATCATATTGAGAACAAGAGGCAATCAAGTTCTTTCTCACAGGTGATTTAGGAGAGGATATTCATACTATATGTCTCCTTTGATCCTCTCTTAAATTTCTATAATTTTAGAAATGGAGAGAAGAGGGGGGAGAGTCATTACAATAAACATATTACACAATATTCTTTTTCCAATACATGGAGGAGAGAGCTACAAAATGTATAATTTTTGGCAATGTCTAATTTAATTTTAGAACTCCAGATTAGGAGCATCTGCTTTCTAAGGTATCTGTCTTCAGCCATTATAATTTGCATAATTATAGTGCTAGACAAGGACCACACAGAAGCAACTCTATACTGAATAGCAAAACAGGGTAACAGCAATTTAGATCACAGCTTGATTTCCCATGGCTCTGAAAAACATCAGATAGTTTTGCTGGCCATGTGTAAAATAGACTGAGGACAATCTCTTCCTCTTCTCCTAAATATGGATTCATCATTAGGCAATATTCAATTTTTTAAGTTACTGATATGAAAAATAAAATCTGAATTGGTTTACATCATAGAAAACATAATTTCAACACTTGCAGACTATCTTCTATTCAAGTCTTTGCAGTTGCATGAAAAATTACGCAGGTTTGCTATAATAGCCTAATTTAATAGCTTTTTAGATGTGTGATTTGTTTATTTTTAAATATATTTGTAATATATCTGACATGACTATCAATACGTTTCTGGTTATACACTCTGTGAAACTCAAAACCAAGAGGGCTTTAACTCAAACAAAAGAAATTACCCTGAGGATTAAAGTATAAGGACAGATAGCTATTCCACTATCTACAGGAGGGATACCCTGTTGTTCCCTTAATGTAATGAAAACATTATGAATTAAACAAAAAATGAAACAGTGATGAGAAGAAGACAGAGTTCAAAGAAAGAGCATATTTCCCCTGTTCACATGAAGGTCTATTGTGCATTCATAGATGGAGCCATGAAAAACAGACTTCACTTTCTATTTGATTTGGTTTCTTACTAAAACAAGAAGCACTTTTTTACTTCTGGCAGTAAACACTTCAATGTCTTGGAAATTACAATGTAAGTCACATATACTAGAGGATGAAGAGAAAAATCCATGTCATAACAGTTATCAATTACAGAGTAAATGGAAAAAAACCCCTAAAAACAGAGTTACCATATAAAGAAAGAATAAGAACATGCTTAGCTAAAATATTCCTGAGAAGTTGAATGTTGCACTATATTTCTTTTATGCATTTTGAGATTTACTGATGTAGTTATCCCTAATTTATTCCAGGATTATCATTTTGCTGTAAATCCTCAAGGGGACACTGCTATTCTACAATAGGTATTTTAGCAAACCTCCAAGTGTAGACAAGTTTATGGAAGTAACTTGCTCCTGCATTATTAATCTGTCTCCATTTCCCTACCTGCAAAAAAGAAAAATATATTTCACTGCATGTATTCTGTTCTAAATCTGACCCAAACACCCAGAATCATAGCCTGATAGCCTGTGTCTTTCCTGAGTAGACTGCTACTCAGTGATTCTCACATAAATTACTTGACTAGTTTTCAGAGAGGAACAGGATTAGAAAACATCCTTGTAGGCTTTAATGAGCAGGCACATAAATTACTCTTTCCTTATATGCCATAAAGAATACCTTGTTTCTGGATTCAGGCAGAATTCATAAGCTCAAAACTACTTATTCCTATCAAGATCTAGGCACTTCTGACCATTCACAAAAGCAGAGCTTTAGGTAACACACAGAATTAGAAAAATATTCAGGTAAATGAATTATTGATTTAGTTTCTGGTTTATGTACCTCTGTAAACACATAATTAGATTAGTGAAAAAAATAATTCAAGATTAACTTAAAAATGGCATTTGTTCAGTATTTTCTCTGGAATTGCATTATTTCTGAGTAAAATTTTCTGCAATTGAATTTAGTTTTCAGGGTAGGGCTTGCTTTTGAGAAACCGATAATTCATGTGTCATCCAACATTTCTATCACTGTGTTTAACTTGGCCTAGTCCAGATTTATCTTTCCAGACTGAATCCAGCCTTTTACTTGACAAAATGCTTTCACTGCTTTATGGCTGCCAAGAGGCTTGCAGGATTTGCCCTTTGGATGGGCATTTCAACTGTGTTTTTTCTGCACAGGAAAGCACCAGCAATAGGCTGACCCTGCTCGTTACCAGTGCCCACTGTCAAGAGTTGCTAATGAAGTCCCTTCAATTCCCACAGGTGCTCTGCTAGGACACACCTAGCAGATATCAAAAAAAGATGACATTGTATCATAAAAAGCCTTCCCAGTTATCTGCTGAGTCACCCTAAATGCAAATTATGTGCTAAAGAGTACTGACTCGTAAGGATTTCAGTTTTCTGGTGAGCGGTAACTAATGTGAGCCTGCCAGAGCTCTTGGCCCTACTGGCATTTGTGTCGTATCTCACAGACAGACACAGCTGAGATAAACTAGTGTGTTCTTCCACTGAGTGCACAGGATGCAGCTTAAAATTGCTATTTCAAATTTACAGAGTGAGGTATGAAGATAAGTCAGAAATTAATAATGACCTTTCCTTTAAAGACCTTACACACCTGCAAATCATACTATTAAACTGCTAGCTGGCGAAAATGATGCCATCTCACTGCCCTGTATTCATAGATGTGATTTGGCTCCTGAAAACCCAAGAAGCATAGCAAAGGTTTATGTGTGACACCAGTTGCTGTCTCCTGTCACACAGTATGGTTGCAATTGGCATCTACCTAGCTCCCATGCAGTAGAGGTACACATGATAAAGCAGACAGCAGAGCTGACTGTCCACTTTCCTTCCCTTGCTAAGGTTTCTGTGGCATTCTTTCTACCACAATCATCCAAAGTGACTGAGGTTCCTTAAGGTAACTTCTGTAATTCCTGTTTCTTGATATCTATACAGTCTGCAGTCACCACAGACATCCACTTTGACCTAAACATTGTTCAAAGGTGTAGCACAGGGCTGAGCTGAATGCTGCTCCTCTAGATCATGTAATCACCCAGTTCTTATCTGACACTAACTTGCAGTCTGCTGACTAAGGGCAGGACCAGAATCTCCTTGCATCTGCTATAGTCTGTTTCTTCTTTCATGTTCAAAGTGATACAAGTGACAAGGCTAGGAAGGAAGGTATCCACTTAGGGAACTGGATCCTGGATATGAAAGAATAATTGTGGGTAATGATGTGAAAATTTAATTTCTTGGTGTCTACCTTGATGATGATTTTCACAGTCCCATTGTTTACTTACATAAATAAACTATAGTTAATAATGTACAAAAGTTACTTTAGAAAAAGTACATGCTGAGTGGAACTCCCAAAAGCTTCAAGAAGAAATGCAAGGCAAAGCGTGAGCTGAAGTTCCCCCCTTCTTGAGACAACGCTGTGAACCAAGACTGCAGGTACCCAACATTCAGCTTTCCTACTCTGTAGGCTAATACTTTAGGTACTAGGATATGCACAGNTGAAAAGTACAGGCAAGTGGCTGTAACAGAATCTCACCAAAGAATACATCCAATTTCAATTATGATTATACATCTTTAGGTACTAGGATATGCACAGCAGTCCTCATTACCTTGCTGTGATTTTTAAGTTGCCACATCTACTACTTCCCATAGAATGCTGAGTAGCCTTCATCTGTTCAGTCATGGGTACTGCATCCATCCCATCTGGAAGCTGGGAGCAGCTTGTTTCAAGTGTCTGAAACTCACATGGTGTCAGCCACCTACTTCTTGAAGTAAATGCTATTTTGAGCACACCAGAAGGCAGAACCAGCCAGTTAGGGAATATTCAGATTCAACCCAGAAGTACCCAGGAGGCTTAAGCAAACACAGCATAAGAGTTACTAAACATGATTTTTAATTCCAGCTTTGAACTTCACTGTTTGAAGCTTCTCCAAACCACTTGGAGCTAGCTCATGTATTAAAAACACTACATTTTTTTGAGAAAGTTTACCAATCTGTAATTATTGATGACAATCTGAAACACTGATAGGAATGCACATGTGAGTTGACCTTTGTGCACAGAGACCAATATTTCAGAATAATATGGCCTGTAAATACTAAATTACAAGGCGTGGCTTCCAAACTATGATTTTGTCTAGCTACTCTCCTCCTCTGACAATGTTAACTTGCAGTGAAAATACCCAAACCAACAAAACAAGCAAAACACAGCAGCTATTGGCAGCTATATCATTTAGCAGTCAGTTAACAACATGAGACTGTACTCCAGACAGAGTAGTATTACTCTCAGTTTATACATGCAAGGAAATAAAAAACTTTGACCTACTTTCCTCATGAATTTTCTTTTTTTTTTTTTAATTTAACACTGTACACCAATATAAGCTTAGCATGTAGTATCTTAAATTAATAAGGAGAAACTGAAAACTTTTAATAGAATTTATCCTAGCAAGTTCCTGGGAATCTTGTCAATTCCCGAAAAGAAACCTATGGGAAACCTAAGTAAAACAAGCTCTTTAGAGAGCTAAAACAAATTCAAATACTCTGTGAAAAAAATGCTTGAGCAGGGCTTTCTATTAATATTTTCTATGCTAGATAGGTACAGAGTTAATCTTGTACACTTGAGCCGTTCAAGGGGACTTACAAGCATCAGTGTCCTTGTATTTTTCTGCCTATAATCCCACAGTCTCTCAAGGGAAAGCAGCAATTTTCAGAAGACAGGGCAATGCCACACAGCTATAAGTAATTTTCCCATAACTGTGCACACTGAGGCAGAAGAAATAACAAGGAAGTTGGCAGCGTCTCTATCCTAAAATATTCCCCAGTAGATAAGAGGCACTCACAGTCCTTCTCTGCATTAACTGCCTAGATTAATAGCATCTAACAGAGGAGGACAGAGCCATAAATGTTGGGGACTGTGTGTGCAGCCCTCTCTTCACACTAAAACTAGGAAATAGGTGCTGCTGTAGGCAGTACCGAGACACAGCTCTCCTTTCCTCTTCCCAGGCTGCCTAGAAACAGGCCTGAGGTATCCTCTAGAGTCAGACTAGGGCCACTGTCTGGAAATTACAGTTCAGTGTTTACACTTAAGATGAAGGAGAAAGCCACAGTAATTGATCTGACCTCATTCGCATGCAAGCTATCAGAAAAAGCTTAGAATAACAAACATAGAAGTTGATAAAACAGGACAAAGCTCCTTGGGGCTTAGAAAAAAAAATTTTCATTTTCCCATTTTTCATTCATCTCTTCATAGCTAGTAATAACACCAGGCTAGGTGATTCTACCTACTTAGGTGTCTAAATTGTATTTCAATATTGTTCACTCTCTTCTAGCATACCGATAGTTTAATAGAAAGATGCTGTTTTGGAAAGTTTAGGCTTTTCCCCAATTCCTCCCATCTTTTCAAGTTATGAAACCTACTGTTCTACCAGGGCACTGTGCAAGAATCTTCTAGGGGAAAGAAAAGAAAAAAGAAACCAAAAGAAATACAGTTCTATCCTGGTCACTGTAAAGTTTGGGCCTCTACATTTCCCAAGTACATCTTCAAATACCTTGTTTTCTTTAGAAAGCAGCAAACTACAAGGTCCCACCTAACTCCAACACAAAACACACCCTAGGACTTATCTTTCCATCAAGACTTTTTTTGTTAGTTGAACTCTGCAAGTGTGCCAGATCCCTCATTTACCAGATCCTCCTCCAGATGCAGCCATAAATGCTCATTAAGGTCACAGGTTAACTATAAAACTTTTCTCTGACAGTGGAAGATAATGAAGGATTGGGTGTTCATTTAGCCACATATTGCCTTACGAAGCAAAAATCTATTTCCTTAAAAAGAAGGGGTTTTGCTGAGAAAAGGGAACAGTAGTACCTGTGAACTAGTAGAACTTTTATGTGAACTTTGATACACTGTATGCTGAAAAATTATCAGTTTGGCTGAGAAAGATATGGATTATTCTGAGAAACATGGAACCAGTTAAATGGATAATGGTAAGTTACTTGGAGGGAATATGCTATAAATATTGGTCACATTAATATTTCCACTCATGATCTTGATACCAAAAGCAGCAATGTGCTTATGGAACTTGTAAAGATGAGAATATTATAAAGTAAAAAATCACTCATCCTGATTACCAGAATGACTACTTTGAACTAAAATGCTTAGTACATGTTTTTGGGACTAACAAATGTCTCTGTTTTCACTTGGGAATCTGCTAGTTGAAGTCAGGAAAAGAAAGATCTAAGAGACTTAGTGAAGCACAGTAGTAATTTTGCTGTGAAACAGACAAATGCAATCTTCATCAAAGGTGTTTAGTTCAGTAACATAGTCATTAATGTGACTGAACAAGGTCTTGCATATAATTTCAGTAAATTATGATGAAGTAAGATCAAATCAAACTTAGATATCTAGACAAGAACAACAAGAATAAAGAAGGAAGTTAATATTTTATTATGTGACAGAAAACTTTATTTCAGGTATTGTATGGAAGAGTTAAGAGATGACATTACTGCATTCTAAAACTACATCAAAGAATAAACATGGTAGAAGACAAGGAATGTTTTCAGTTACAGATGACATTGAAGAGAGAACAACTGTGCCTAAAATGACCTTGTGAATATATGTGAAAACTAGGTTTTTAATAGTCAGAAAAAAGATCCATTTGGAACATCCTTCCAGCAGTTCAACTGGATTCTAAATAAAGTTTGTTAGTTTACAATTGAAACTGCATGCTACTGCCTGCAAAAGCATGGAAATAAGCGACTGTTTTCAGTCTTATTCGTCCTATTATTGGAAAAATAGGAAATACGTTAATGAGCAGAGTTTTGCTATCATTACGAATTAAAAGAGACTTCAATGGGTCTATTAGTATAAACACTGACAGCTAACTCTGATACTATCCCGAGGAAGTCTCAGCCTTGAAAAAATGAGAATTATTATTTTTTCACTTCAACAAATTCTGCAGGCTGTATTAGAAATGGCAGCGTCTCTTCTGCATTTTTGACACTCACAAAAATCTGTTGTGAATACAAGGAGGTAAGTTTTGATGAACAGTTAAGAAGTGTAAAAAACACAAATTATATCAAGGAATTACAGCAGGCAGGAGCATTGAACCTTCCTGCACGTCCATATTCAACTGTGTAAAGAAGGAGACAATGATTTGGTAGGAGTGTGTGCATGGCTGTTTTCTTGAAAGCCATTGGTAAGTGGTGGGCTGTCTTGAAGTATAATTACTTTCATGGCCATGCCTTGATGGTTCCTTCCAGTTGAGTCGTTGCCGACTTGAAGGTGTGTTTACAGAGAGCTCTCCCTAAATCCAGTATGTACATTTGTATACATACTTACATGCTGACACGGTACGTCTGGATAAACCACTCCAGATAAACATACAAGAACCAACCAAAGTGTTTCTGTTTACTGCGATAAGCCCACTCACATACTTGTAAAAACCCAACTTTGCTGCAGAAACCGGGCTTGCAGTTTCCTGATGCTCGCTTTTGGGACGGATTCGGCTCAGCTGTATCCTCTTCATACCAACCAAGTGCCACGGCAGCACACGCTGTTCCCTGTGTGTCTCTGCCCGTCCCTCGGGGCGCTGCCCGCCGCAGGCCGAACGCGCACACGGGGCAGGCTGGCCAGGGTGCCAGCAGGATCCCCTGCCAGAGCAGGCCCGCTCGGGCTGGCTGCCTGCGGCCCCGGCTCCCGCGGCTCCTCCAGCTCCTGAGCAGAGGCAGGAGCCCCCGGGCTGGCAGCGCTCCTGCCCCAGCAGCGCGGCTGCTCCCCCGCTTCACCCCGACACAGACCGGCCTCCTCCCCGCGCACCCCTCGCAATGCCCCTGTGCCTCCGTCCCCCGGCGGCGGATCCTCCTTCCCCATTTGCTCTGGGCGTCCCAAAGCCGCTGGTAAAGGCGGAGGCGAGCGCCCGATCCCGCAGAGCCGTGCAGACCCTTCACCTCGCCCCGGGCCGTAGCGGCCCGAGGCCGCGCCGCCGCTGGAGGGCAGAGCGCGGAGGGGCGGCGAGCGAGGGGCGGGCACTGCCGGGCCGCGGCCCCGGCGTGTGAGCATGCCGCGCCGGGAGGAGGAGGAGGAATTCCTCGGCCGGGCCGGGGGAGATTCGCACTGGAGTTAGCGCCGGGCAGGGAGGAAGAGCGAGCGCTGCCGGAAGCGGCGGAGCGGCGGCGGCGCTGGGAGCCCGCGGTGCGCCGCGGGCAGCAATGTAGCTGGGTGACAGCGGCCGGAGCGGGCCGGTGCGGCGGCTCGGGAGCCTCTCCGGGGAGGCGGCAGCCGCGCCTCGTCTCGCCGCTACCCCGCCTTCCCCTCTGCCCTCGTCTCTCGGCGCGGCCCTCCCTCCGTTCCTCCCTCCCTCCGCCGCCGGCCGGGGGGCTGCGGCCGCCACCGCTGCCATGGGGCTGCCCACGCTGGAGTTCAGCGACTCCTACTTGGACAGCCCGGATTTCAGGGAGCGCCTCAAGTGTCACGAGATCGAGCTGGAGAGGACGAACAAGTTCATCAAGGAGCTGATTAAGGACGGAAGCCTCCTCATCGGGGCCCTGCGAAGTGAGTCGGGCGGCGGGACCGGCGGTGGCTGGCAGGAGAAGGGGCTTCTTTTGTTTGAATGGGCGCCGGGCGCGGGCTCCCCTGCCGGCAGCCGCCGAAAGGCGCCTCTCAACTTTCTCTGCCCCGCTCCCTCCCTTTCTCGCTCCCACCGCCGTGCCTCGCCTCGCCTCGCCTGGCCTGCGGCGGGGCCGGGTAGGTGTCCCGGGGGAGCGGGGGCGGTGCGGGCCCTGCCCCGGCCCGGGGGCCCGGCCGCGCCCTCCCCGCCGGGGAGCGGGGCAGAGCGGGGGCGCCGGCGCTGCCGGGGCGCGGACCGGCCAGGTGGTCCCGCCTGGGGATGCGGCAGAGCCCGGGCTCGGGGCTGCGTGGAAAGTCGCCCTGTGGATCGCTGTACGCTACGGACCAGGCGTGGAGCGTTGCGGCCGCGTCTCTTTTTGGCACTCTGGCTGCTAGTTGCGTGTTTTCAGATAACGAATATGTTCGTAATAAGTGGGAAAAGCTAAATAATGAAGTGGATTCATAGGGAAAGTTTATATCTTCCCCTCCCCATACTCTCGCGTCTTCATGTGGTAGATTAACTTTTATGTATTTTGAAAAGTTCAGAGAGCAGAGATAAACACGAACAGTGTAGTGCTTTTAAAGGTCTGTGAGTTGAGCAGTGACAGCTTTCTGGGGCATGAAAGCGGCAGTCATGCTCTGAAGATCAAAACGTGAAAGCTAGGAATTGCCCAGGAGCGTCACTAGATTCGGTTTGTCCTCCCGTCCTGTAAAGCTTGCCGCCTACTTCTTGTCTTTAAGTCACTTTGGATATCTCACCTGTTACCCAAAGTTTTCCTTCACGGAGAGCAGAGAAGTAACTTACAGCATCTCTTTTTGCAACATGAGATAGTCAAAGGAAAGAATCGCTTTAATCCTTAAAAATATCTGCCACATTAACACGGTATGCTGGTTTTTGTAGGGTTAGGGGTAGCAGTACTGCTTGTTATGTGGACAGGGAACAGGTGTTGCCTTGAGCTCTGTAGTTCGTAAGAACTGTTACTGACCCGGAGTCTAAACGCAAAGTTTGTGTCCTTACCTAGGGGGTAAAAATTATGAGAATTTTATTTGCCCAAACAGTAGGGTTGAATTGTACTTGTTCATACATCAACTGTATATTTACAGCATTGCATTTACATAAAGCACCTGTTGCCTTTTTGAGAGTTTTTTTCCTATAAATGCATGTATTTCTGTACACATCCAAGTTTTAGTGAGTAGCTGGGTACAAGTCTAACATCTTATGTGAATTTATATTAAATTTAATAAATTCTTGAACCCATGCCCACAGGATGTGAGATGACCAATTACACAGAAATAGTGCTTGTGTGTGTATATATATATATGCGTGTGTATCAGTCTGTCTGTATCTCTGAAAACTCATTGGCACAGTTTTCTTTACAGGCAAAAAGTTTATTTGCACTTTAAGCCTTTCTTGTTGCTAAAAGGCTTTCTCCATGTAACAGAAAGTCTGAGCTTGTTTTAAGTAGTAAAAACTTACTATTACAAACCTGGTCCTATAGGGTAGTAATGACAGATTAGGATACCACATGAGTACTTTTTTGACCTGGACTAGCAGTGAGAACTATTTGCTTTTGGTTCCAGATCAAACCTGAACAAACACAACTTTCTTCTTCGGCTGTCTGAAGACAGGCTGAGAGGTTGGGGCTTTTAAGCCTGGAAAGCTCTGGGAAGACCTTCCTTCAGCTCTCCAGTGACTAAAGAGAGGCATACAAGAGCTGGAAAGGGACTTTTTACAAGGATATGCAGTGAATAGGGCAAGGGGTAACGTAGTGGGTTTTTTCAGATTGGTTATTGGGAAGAAATTCGTGACTGTGAGAGTAGTGAGACGCTGTAACAGGTTGCCCAGAGAAACCGTGGATGCCCCTTTGTAGAAAAGTTCAAGGCCAGGTTGGGTGGGTCTGGAGCAGCCTGGTCTTGTGGGAGGTGGCCCTGCCCATGATCGGGAGTTTGGAACTTGGTGATCTTTAAGGTCCCTTCCACCACAAGCCATGTTATGGTTGTCAAAGACAGATTGCAGTATAACAAATGGTGTATTTGAGAAGTAATTTGAACCCTGATTCTGAAGTGAGTAATCCCATTAGTTTTGGGGAGAACACTTAGGAGTCCTTGCAGGATTTAGAATAATATTTCTATCTCAAGTAATGACTACTTAATTTGTAAGTTCTCATGATTTTTAAAAACTTTTAGTTCAAACATCATTCTGTTTGACATAATGCTTCTTGTATCCTATATACAGGTCTAGAATGTGGTGTGTTGTCTAGCCTTAGAAAAATAAAGTTTGTTTTGGTATAGTAAGAAATCATTGCCCTTTTGGTCATTTCAAATCCCTTAATTTCATGGCTATGTCATTCTTCTACAGAATATTGCCTTAATTCCTGTGTTAGGGCTGCTGAGGAAATTTCTGGATTTTTCTCAAAATAAGAAATCCTGGGCTTATGCTGTGAAGACTCTGTTGTAGATGCTGCAAGAACAGTGGACCTGTTACAGCAATTAGCACTATTGTATATTTCTAGAGCACAGAAATTTGACTTGTTTAAGCAAATTGACTACTCCTACTCACCTCTAAAATCAGTGAAGTCTAAAATACTTACGGTGAGCCTTTTGTTTTTTTTCAAATTTTTAAAATGTGTTTGAAAATCAAATTGTGAAGTAGTTGAGTTCAGTGGTAATTCTATGATTTGATTTTTAAATATTTAATAACCTAAAAGCCCGGAAACAAAACAGGCATTATTTACCAGGTTTTATCTCTAGGTGATCTAGGATTTTTATTTACACATCGTTTTGTAGGATCAGTTCTGATGGGGTAAAAAATCTGGACTGTGCTGTAGAGCTTTGATGGAAATGAGTTTTGGAACATGTCATCCCTGACCATGCTTAGAAAAGAGACAGTGAAAGTGACTCAATGCAGTTAGAAAACACAGTATTATTTGAAAGGTTGCTAAATGTAAGTTTTGTTATATGAAATGACAGCATGTCCGTGGTTTTTCAGGTAAAATTAAACTTCTGTATTACAAATGTTACAAAATCTTAATATTTTCATAATCAAGTATTCAAGTTAGTGTAACAATGCAATATTTATAAATACCTGGCAAATTCCACATAAATTGAAGGTAGAACAAATACGCTCAATGTGGTATGCAAATATTTTGCATTTTATTTGGAGTGGTTTTGAAATGAGTCAGACTTTATTTTAATGTGGTTTTGCTACATTAATTCTGGAGAGTGCTGCTTTCCAAGGTGGCATGCAGAGCTGTAGTACTGTGTTCCATGAAGCAGCAGTTGGCCATTGTGAATGCAGTGGGAACTGATAAAGCTAGAATTGATATAAAATCCTGAGCAGCTTTTTCCTAGCATTTTTTTTTTGCACTCTTTCATTGTCTTTCTAAATAAGCAGGACTCTGTGAGTAGCCCAGAACCACACAGATGATATGTTTCAGTTTAGCTAGGTGTTAGTATCCCATCTGCATGGCCATTGTGCCTGCATCAGCCTTGTCCTACAGTTAGTGTTTATACTGATGGACTACACTTCCTTTTTCATATCAGCTGAGGTACTAAATGCATTACTATCTCTTGAAAGATTTAGTTTATGCATGTAAGAGACTTGGCCTATTATAATGAAAATTTATCTTTTGACAGAGATTCAGCCCTGTGTATAGGCACATTTAAGTAGAAGCATATAGTTTTTTAGTGCACTTTTTTAGAAGAGGGTTTTTGTTGTTAACTTAGGAATTAAGAGGGTAGAAAACTGTTTAGAAAAAATAATTTCCTGTTACAGCTGACCTTCTTGATTGTTAGGTAATGGTTGATTTCATAATTTCTTCAGCTGCCTAATTTAATAGATCTTTCTGGTGCATGTTTAAAATACATATGCCTAAATGCTTCCCAGTGTGAGATCCAGCTGTAGAATGACTCCTAAGGCAGAATTGGTATTTTTTCTTCTGGCTCATTCTAGGTTGTTTTCAATTAAAACATCAAGTCTGCTTTTCCCTCTACTTTTTGCCAGTCATGTACTTTGAAATTTCTTTGTAGTTATCTTCTGAAAAAGCGATCTAGTCTAGGGTGCTGTCCTATAGATTATCTAGGAAATTCCATTATAGAATTACTTGTATGCTTTTAATGTTCATTATAGGCCTACTGACTTGCCAAAGTTAATGAATATTGTATTTAACAATCCAGAAAAGTGACATTCATCTTGTACAGGTGACCTTATGGCTCACTGTGTGCAGAAACTTTCTGTTTCTCCCTCTGATTTTTGAAGTCTTCTCCATCTTAAGTCCTATCAAATTCACATATTCAGAGATGAGAACTGCCTAAGTTTTGGGTTAAGTGGTTGAAAGTTCAGTATGTTTACAGCTGTTTTAAGTAATGCTATACTTCTTGAAGTGTCTTAGTATGATGCAAATAGTAATGCAGAACTGTGGTGTTACATATACATGTAATATAAATAAGATTTAGCAGATATCTTTAGTATTTTGTAATTTAGTAGCAGTCATTAGTTTTATTTTACTACTTGACACAAGGAGAAACAGACATATGATGGAAATACTATAATTTGCAAGGGGTGCAAGGGGGTGTTATTTACCAGGGTTTTATAGACATTTCACACATAAAAAGAGTTGTCTTAAGTTGCTTGGTATATTTCAGGGATGATTCACTTCTCTTCTAAACCTAATTATAAAAATACAGTGATGAAGCTGTTTTATACATAGGGAAATTTTGGGGATTAGCTTCCTGGAAAAAAAAAGGACAAAATTACAGCATAAGAATTTACGATCTTTTTATCTCTTTGGGGATTTTTTTTTTTTTTTTGTGTAATAAAACAAAACCTTTATACCTTTTCAGAGAGATGTATTTTCCCAGATATCTTTGCCTCACATATTTTCATAGGATTATGTATTTGCAATGTCTTTTCCAGATTCTAAGTGAAGCAAGACTGAGTTCATTGAATACCAACTGCTGGAATTTGATAGCAGTTATTCTCCTTTATTTATGTAGCTGTAGCTTACATTTCTTAGTCCCTAAGTATATTATTCCCAATTTAAAAAAAAATTCCCTCTTAGTATGGCTGTACATAAAGTTGTGATGCTAACTGAGCTGGACCATATGGTCTGTGTTGTTTTGGGATATTCCCAGAGTCACACTTAGTAGGTAAGTAAGCATTCACAACAGCACCTTCATGGAGCACATGTGTGGTCATCATGCCTACTTCAGCCCTGTCCTACAGCTAGTATTTACAGAGAGAGACTACATTTTCTTTTTTTCCCAGTAAAAAGGAATTGAAACTTACTCATTACCATTAGGTTTTTTCTTCTTGAAGTTATCTGTTCCATTGCAGTCCTGTTACTTCTGATAGGCATTTGTAGGGTCCTGTGCAATCTCTGCTGGTGTCTGCATTATCCATAGATTATGGATGTAACTGTCAAAAACATTTCTAACAGTGTTCTGCCTTTTATGCAGAGATACCAACAGTAAGCTGGTTGGTGGCCAGAGAAGGATCTTAATTGCTTCCTCTAGTGCTTAAAGCAGTTGCACTCGGTATCATATTATCTTTAGCCAAATAGATGTGAAGAAAACAAATACCAGGATGTAGTGGACTGTTACAGAGTGCATTATTTTCTGGCCATCACATGATGTTTAATTTGGAACCAGTAGTACCTGCAAGTGAATTTCCATACTGTCAGTAGTGATTACTGTATTAACAAAGACCTTGAATGACTCAACATGGGTGTTCTTAAGGCTTAATACTGAAACTGGTATTCTTTAGAGAAACTTGGTAATTGGATTATGTCAGGCTACCAAAGGAGCAGCTTTGAGTTTCAAATGCCAGATGAAATGTCTCTTCTTGAAGAAAACATTGTGGATTTTTTTTTAATTAGGATTTTTAAAGTGATTTCTTTAAAAGGTCAAATTTAATCTGTTTCTTAATGGGCCAGTTGGCTTGTTGTCTACTGTGTGCTTCATTTGCTATGAATAAGATAAATGAATTCTATTAATAAGAGACCAGCTGCTTCAGGAATATTGTCTTTACTACAATGGAAAATATGATGCTGTGGTCACTGAACTTGTCCAGATCTCTTGGGTTTTTGTGGGCAGAAGTGCTACAGCAATTTGCAGTTTCCTGTAATAGTAAATAACTTCGTATTCATCCTCTGCAAAAAATAAAACAAAACAAACAAAAAAACCCCCCAAAAACCAGAGGACAATACAGTCCTTCTTCCTATTGAATATGAGTAAGCCAGTGCTATATCTTTGCCTTTCTATTTTTCTAATATTCTCAAAACTGTAATTATAAATAAATCTGGAATATAGAGAAATTTGGTATCATGGACTTACTTCATTAAATCCAGTCTCTTGCTAGCATTACATAATGTAATCCCTACTTATCAAACTCCATTTTAAAAACCATTTTTATCCTTTCTGTTTCTGCTAGAAGGCTGTTCTAGAACCTTGTTACTCTGAGAATTTGATAACTCATTAAAAATAAACTTATTCTGGAAATTCAAACTTGTTTATGCTAATTTTCCTTTCACTCAACATTGTTGTTTACTTGGATTTGCTGATGAATAATCACATCCTTTTGCTGGACTGATCAAGCAGTTCACATCCTCTCTTCTAAGAGGTTCTCTGGTTTCTTGGTCATTTTAGTAGCTCTTTTCTATGTCTCTTTAAATTCACTTCTAAGTTTTCAAGAGCTCTAAAAGTAGGGAAAACAAAACTGTTATAATAGTCTTCATAAATTTTATCTTTCCATATTCTGTGAGAACATCAACCCTTAAATCAAATCAATGCTTATGGTCTTTTGACTCTGTGGTGCTGTGGATTCCTCAAGTGTATGATTAAAGGTGAAAAAGTCTCAGGATCTTATAGGCAGTAGCAATGAAGTATATTTTTAACTGAAGAAAAATAACTTGACCTTCTTCCATATTAATATGGAATTGAAGTACTGTTGGGCAGTAATGTAACCTCCCACTGGCACCCTGTGAAGTGCAAATAGCTTTCATTAGAAAGATATATTTCACAGCACGTTATAAACTCCAGGCTATGTTACTGTGTAGTTTTTCAGATTAGTTAGAAGTTATCAATTTAAATCACTTCCCTCTCTTGAATTATGCAAACTTGTATTTCACAGGACACAAAAGCTTAAACATGTTACTGCACTCTGGTGTTTTGCTTAATATAGTTCAGACGTGGCAAAACAATATGGAAATGCTGTATATCTTAAGAAGCCTTATCTTCTTTTAGCTCAATATTCAAAGCAGGATACAAGGTGCTGCAATACCTCGGTCATATAGTTTGTTCTACTGCTGATGTTAGTTGATTTGCAACTTGATTAAAGAGAGGTTTGCATGCCAGATGTGGGTTATAGTGTCTGTTTACAAAGGTACTCTTGGTCTTGGAAAGATATTATGTAAATTAAAGTAGGTATCACCATTAGGATTAATTTTCTACTGTAAAAGCTTTTAAGTAAAATAAACGTCATGAAAGATAAAACAGATAACAATAAGAAGAATCAATTTGTGATTTTGCCAGGATGTTGGACCAGATGACTCTTGAGGTCCCTTCCAGCTGGTATTCTATGGGTCTGTGATTTGATCCTGTAGAACCATCTGTCTGACAAGAGATCAGCTTCTGGTGTCTTCCCACAGAAGCCACCTCAGCAGCTCTCCTCCACCTCAACCTTGCCATGTAAACCCAGTGAAGCTCTTCTCCAAGTACTTCCAGTGCTTCTGTCTTTGGAAGAGAAACATTTTGGTTCCTCTTCTAACAAGCAGCTGCTGTCTAGGCATTTGATGACTGAGAATTGTTTTGTTGCTCATGGGTACAGGTGAATTTAGGAAAAGAACAGGGGAATGAATTATTAAAAGGTGCAAAGGCTTTTAATTCTTCTACAGAAAATCTTTGAAGTGGTCATTCAGCTGACCTGTTCATACTTCTGCTAAGGATACAATTTTTTTATGATGACCCCTTCCTACTGCTTTCTGCACAAAAATACCTGGGCAAGAACTGGGTTGCTTCTAGAAAATTATCAAATATAAAAATCATCTTTGTTCTTCTTCCCCAAGTCCTCACCCTTGCCACTGTCTCACCACCACACACAGAAAAGCCCCACAAATCCTTGGTAAAACAACCAATACAAGAGGTAGAGTTTCATAGTAAAGACTTTTGAGTTGAGTTCTTTGTTTGCTAATTGGAAGTGCACAAGAAGGGATAACTGGATTTATTTAAATGTTTTTTTTTTTCTTCTGCTGTAATAATTAGATTAATTTCAAGAAGTGGCCAAATGTCAGTGTAAATATGTGCAGATCAGTTCTTAGAAGCTGCAGTTCTTAAAACTGCAGGTCATATTTAAATGGAAGAGCAGAGAGATTTGCAATATTTTGGTGGTTCATGTTGATGTTCAAAAGCCTTCCTAGATTATCAGTATTGTCAAGGCCTTTGGAGCACTGGGACTGTGCTATTCAGAAAGTTTATATTCCTCTGTAAGTCCGTTCCTTCCATCTTCTCACTCTTTTCTGTCTTACTGACCTATAAACTTTGTTTACAAAGGATGAGGAGAAGCTGAGAGAAGTAGAGAGAACACAAGAACTCATCTTCTGTAGAATTTACTATTTGTATAAACTGTTACTTTAAATCCATGAATATTATACAGCGGTGATTTTCCTCTAAGCCTAAAATTACTTATAAGTTGCAGGGAGCATGCAAAAGAAACTTGCTGATTTGGAAAAGATTGCTCTGAGCCTGAGGTTATCAATTAAAAGACATTGTTCCCTTTTTGAACCTTCTCATGTCTAGAACTATCACTACCATTAAAACAAGCTGTATAATGATACTTCACAGGAAAAATCTAAACATCTTTCCATGCTCCTCTTATGAGTTATCAGTTAGCCTACATACACAGGGAAGCTGCAGAGCCATGTTCCTTACCTTCTGGGAAACCTCAAAATAAGTAGAGTTCAGCTTTACCATAGGAGTGGTAGAATCTCCTTATTCTGAGGAAAACCCAAAGTTATGAGAACATTTGAGAGACTGATACTGCTAAAACATGTATGTGTAAAAACACATCTGTTCATTCATAAAGTGTTGTCAGGTATTTTACCTTCTAGAGGAAATAAAAAGTATTTATAAAATATTTTACCTCTATGTTGGGTATTAAGAGAAGTTTTTTCAGCCAAAGGGTGATTGTACACTGGAACAGGCTCCCCAGTGAAGTGATTATGGTGGCAAGCCTGCAAGAGTTGAAGAAGTGCTTTGGCAATGCTCTCAGGCACATGTTGGGATTCTTGGGCTTGTCCTGTGTAGGGCCAGGAGTTGGACTCGATGACCTTTGTGGTTCTCTTCCAACTCAGGACAGCCTATGAAGCTGTACTAACTTGCATACTTCTATGAAGTTCAATTATTCTATGAAGAATCTGTTTTAGTACAGAAAAAGAAAAATGAACTAATGGCTTCTTAATGAAAAGTAATAGTTAGCTTATAATAAAACTTTTAGTTTGCTCTGTGTACTCAGAGATGCTTTTGTGAATCTCATCTCATGGTATGTATTATATGCATGAAAGTCAGTGCCATCAAGAGTTGGGCTTTGGCATTCTCAGCATTTAATGGGTTGGCTTCTGCATCTGAGTTGTGCTTTGAAGAGCCAGAGAGTAGGAACCAGGCAGAGGTCCAATAGTACAAAACAGACATGAGGAAAAGAATTGCTGCTTTTAGTTGGTATCAGATCTGGTTAAACAGAAGTTGGTTTAAGCCACAACAAAGTAGGTAGGCTTAAAATAATCTTTGGGAATATTAAGTTTTGATTACCATGCGCAGATACCGAAATGTAATATGGCTAGTGCTACTTCTTCCCCTCTCCTGTTTTTTTTTTTCCCTCTCCCAGTTTCAGCATGTTATTGACCAAGACTGATGGTTAAAACTAAAGAAAAATAGTGCAGTTTGATAAGCATCATGAATGCCCAATGAGATGTTTTTTGACTCATAGCTCTTTGTAGAGGAATTACTGATTGGTTATTTTTATAGAGATTGGATATGAGAAAGATATGAGAACTTGCTACCTTAGTTTGATAAATTTATCAGTGTAGGTCAGTTCAACTGAAGTAGCAAGGAAATAAATGCACTGTAGCTTTTCAACATATTTTCTTCTTGACAATGGCCACTACTTCCCTCTGGTTTTTAGAGGGAATTCCCTTGCTTTTTGTTTTTAAAAAGTGTGGTGAGACTTCTGTGTTGGAAAACATGCTTTTCTTTTTTTGAGAGCTGAAAATTGCTAGAATCACAGCAAATCACTCTTTTTTGTCCTTGCATAATCTATTTGGGGACATTTTCAGCAAGTCAAGAAACAGTAAATGCGGCATGTCTACAGGGCAGCTGACACTGACTACGGAAAGTAGTTGGCTGGTGGAGGGGAAGATGAGTACATTTAATACATGGCCTTGCAGACTGACAGATGCCAGAAGTATGTCTGCAAGTATCAGTTAAAGGGCTTTGTGGATAGTTTTTGTATTTACAGATGTTGAGTCTGGTCCTGCTCCTCATTTTCTGGAGAATGCTGAAAAATTGTGAAGGCACTAAGAGGACCCTTTTGAACGTTGGAAGAGCAAATAAACATGCCTCAGCTTCTTGAAGACCAGGAACACCACGTAGCATATGTTTTTTGCCATTTCCTAATCTGAAAGTTAAAGATTTATTTATATCAAAGGAAAAATTCTTGATGGGAGGTTTCTCTAAGAGACCAAGGTGTATGAAGAGCCAAGTGTTGGCAGAAGCTATACAAATTAAGATTATAAACCTGCAAATGCAAAGCTAGTAAGAGACTTCCTTAAGACTATAATGGACTTTTCATTGCTGGAAAATCTTAAATTGTTTGGATTTTTTCCCCCTAAGTTGCAGTCTTGTCCACTTTACCTGTTGGATTTGAAATATTAAATCCTGAAACTCCTTCTGGTACTCCTTATTTTGGTACCAGCACTGTGATTCAAAATGGAGCTGCTATGCTGTAGTAACTGTCTTGGGGGGATGTTTTTTATGTCTGGTTTTGTTGTTTTGTTGTTTTTTCTTTTATTTTCCCTTTCTCAGTTTTGAACACTAGACTGTATTATTTTAGTGTATCTACATTCCTGTAGAAATTTGCATTGAAACAAAACCAAATAGTCGAAGATGGTAATACTATGTTTAATTTCATATATACAGACACTAAATAAATATGTTTGAGTTGCTGTCTTACAGGTACGTAAAGATAGCAAACGTAACATTTTTCAAAGATCCTTAATGTCAGGAAAGTGGGTTTTATAGCTTAGCTTCATTATCCTGTTGAGATGGAGATAGTCTGAACTACTTCAAAAACCTTAAAATTCTCACAAGTCTTGTATATATGGTGTTTTGTCATCTACTACCATGACTGCTTTAATTGGAAACTGACATAGCAACACATAAGAAGACAGAAGTGTGTCTAAGCAGATTCTTGTAGGTACACGTGTAAGTGTAAGCTTTGCAATAGACTTAACAAAGTTTTCTCACAAATACAGTCGGTATGGTTGGCTCTTTTGCTACGTGAGCTTAGGAGCTGCTCCATCTTCATGCTGTTTGGGAGCCTAAGGTCAAATGAGAAATCCAAAATATTTCATTTTATGAAGAGGCGTTTAGGCACAGCAGGATATTTCCTGTTTACTTAGCCAAATCTTCTTTGTATGCTGAGAGATTTCCTGATACACTTGTACAGAATTTTTGAGTTTGCCCTTTAAGCTTCTGTTGCTTAGCTGGTTGAAGATGCCATCTTCTGCACCCTAGCCAGCATGACACAAATAATTTTCCTGTGAACTGATTAGTTCGTCTAAGTCTTACCATCTTTTGTTTATCCCCAGATTGCAGGATGAAAGTGCTAAGGCCATGTTCAAGAAATTTGTTTAGCTTTTATTTTTTCAGGTCTGACTGAGAAGCGAAAAATTACAAGTTTTGTAAAAGTACATTTTTTTGCCATTCTTTTTTTCTCTGTAATCCAAGAGACACATTGGTCTCTGGTCTAAGTAAATTAAACCCACAAATTCACAGGATCTACTGACTTCCTTTAGTTCTATACAACCCAAGATCTTCCATTTTTTGTATTCTCATACAATATTGATAGCTGTACATAGTGCTACTTTTTCTGTTTAGTGTCTTCTCTGTGTAGGTGAAATACAGCAGGTTAAAATGTGTTTACTCTTATTCTGTAATTGCATTGCTACAGCATTGCTACAGCACAACAACAGTGTAATTCTTTATTTTGTTGATTCATTTAGTTTTACTCTTGTCTCTTAAGGCAGCATATCCCAAATCTCCTC
This sequence comes from Dicaeum eximium, assembly GCA_013396995.1. NCBI lineage: Eukaryota > Metazoa > Chordata > Aves > Passeriformes > Dicaeidae > Dicaeum > Dicaeum eximium. The sequence continues at coordinate 560,243 of VWZP01003639.1, forward strand.
AGGAATGGTAATCATCTTAAATTTACTAAAATGGCATTGTAGGTCACGTGTTTTTTTTCCTCCCCCAACTTTCTGACAGTTTTCAAATCACTTGTCAGTGAAATATGCATTATGCTGTCAGAACTCCTCCTGACTGACACTCCAGAGCCTCTCGGATGCTCTCCATCAGAAACCAGAGTTGTCAATACACCTTGAGACTTCAAGACTGTTTTACAATAAAAACTCACTTGCCTGCTTTTGTCACTTCTCTTGAGGAGTCTTTATGGAGCTCTAAGTAATGTGTTGCTGTGTTGAGCGTCAGTTTTGCAGTGTTTTCCTGAACGTTTAATGTTCCCAAAGGAATCCATGATATTTTGACAAACACTTCTCTTGTCCCTTTGTAAATCAAAGTGGCACTTGAACAACAATGCATTTGTACGGATGGAATAAAACACAAGACAGCAGTGTTACTCTTACTAGTGAATGGGTTGGGAGGATGATGTTTTAGTGGCTTGATATTTTCTTGGTTGGTTGGTTGGTCTGATTCTTCTTTTAAGAAGCATATTAAGTGATATAAATTTTGATTCCCCTGCCCATTTATGGGATATGCAAGAGGGGCTGAGTGCAGTGAAGATGGGCAGACTGTGAGGTTCTGCACCAGTGGGAGTTGGAGTTTCTATGTGTCTATCCCATGTCTGGATTCTTGGCAGATATCAAAGTTAAACCAGTTGTATGCGAAGTTCTTATCTGTCTTCTTGTCACAGTTGTCCCACAGTAAAATAAACCCTGTGATTTGGGGACATTTATCTTTAACTTGTACATCTTTCTATAACTAGTACTTTGGTTTTTGCTCTATATAAGCAGGTATTGAGTAATTTAAATGTCTGTTAAGTGTTACGGGGGCATTTCACTTCCATCTCAGTTTCTACATATGCCTTTAGGTTGAAATTTTAAAAAAAAGTTATTATTTATAAAAGCATTAGATACCATTTTTAACATTTGAATTACTATTTGAATTAGTTTGATTTGGGTACTTATAAAACAGGCACTTTTTAGTGTAGGAGTGGGATCTTAAAACAGTTGATTAATATATTTTATTAAAATAGCATAGGCATTCATTTTTTTCTGAAGCTAAACAGATTGTTCAGCTACTATCCCTACTATCCCTACTATCAGTGCAGCAGAATTTTTTATGCTGCTATACGTCATACTTCCAGCAGAAATTTTGTCATACTGTTTTGTTAAACTTCATTAAAAGTATGTTGGCTCTTTAAATGTGAAGTCTTGTACTTCTGTAACTCCTCGTTCATTCCAGTGTAAGGATTGTTTTTGTGCTTCTCAGAGAAATTTAGTAGGGAGGATTTATGGTGAGATCCAGATCTACAACATGGAATTTGGTCTCTCAGAAGTTTGCTTCTGCTTCTAAAAGGATGTCAAACATATAGGAAGTTTGGTTGTTTTTTAAACAAACAAGACCACATAAATTGATAAGACACCTCTGCAAAACCTGATTGTTTTCCCATGAAACAAATTAATGTAGTCAGTAATTCTGTTATTACTGAAATGCAAGATTTCATATTTTGTGAGGATACTTAGGTTTAGAGTTGTGTCAGCATCTGTGCAGTCTCAGCAGAGCCATGCACTGTGCCTTCAGACCTCCAGAAAAAAATTGGCCAGCAGTTGACCCTCACAGAAATACTGAGCTTCTCTAAGTCAGACAAGGAGACCATCTACATTGCATTGTCATCTGCTAAAGTTTCCCCAAGTGTCCTCAAATAACCCCTTTTCAGAAAGGGATTTATCTTACCTGGGTTGAAATCCAGGTGTCCTGTTAGGCTCCACACCAGTCTGTGACAGCAGGCGAGGAGTTTCATGATTGAAGTGTGCACTGCAGGAGCAAAAATGTTTCCTTTGTTGTATGCCTGCTGCTTGGGTTTTTTTATCTGACAATGGCAATTTTTGTTCTATGAGAAATAGTAACTATTGTCTGTATATATTGCCTGCCCTGTTCATCTGGGTTTGGATTTGCTATGTTTTTTAAGGCCTTTCTTTTCTTTCTTTGTTCTTTCAGGTTTTGCTCCCCAGCTGCTTTGAAAAGTTCCAGTCTAGTTAGTTTCTGCTTTTAAGTTAGCAAATCTGTCCTCTGGTTGTCCTTTGTACCTTCCTCATGGTAACTATGCCCATTCTGATTTAGATTGCAAGAAGCTTCATGGAATATTAAGGCAAGAATGCATCAAATAGTGATAGTTTCTGCTTTTGGCATTCTTTCCCTCCTAGGCCTTAATATTTGTGACTGTTGCTGATTGTTGAGTTGATATTATAAAATTACTGCCTGCAGTGACTCCCAAGATCTTTCAAGGAGTATTAAAGCTAATGTAAATAGCATCACTATGTGAATATAATTTTTTTTCTTTGTGCATTAGTGTGTGCTTCCTAAATATAATTTTCCTATATCACCTTGCCTCCTTGGCATTTAAAATTCTGACATACTTCTGCTGCTTTTCAAGAAAGGAAAAAAATTAAAGCTGATTATGTATACATGTATCAGCAGCAAAATGTGTTACTCAGTGTTAACACCCTTTTTCCAATTTAATCTCCAGATTTTATGATGGATCTGATGAATAGTAAGACTCCTTGGAGGTTCAGAAAGGAATTATTTGGCTGCCAAAAGGAGTGTTAATACAGAAAATTTTCTAAAGTTTGATTCCGTTATAAGCTACGGCAACTGAGTTAAGTACTTATTACTGCCTTCGTGCCCTGGCAGTTGTGAAACCAGTTTGGTTGGTCTGTCCTGTGATATTCCAGATGATTGAGTATTTTACTGGCTGAAAGCCCACATCCTCTCGTGTTCCTTTCAAGATGAATACTTTACACAGCTGGAATATGCACTTTGCTGCATTCAGTACTTAGCAAAACTGAAGCTAAGAGAGTCTTATGCTACCTTCCTTACAGCTCTACTACTGCCCTGCCTTGATTTTGAAATGAAAATATTTGTTTGGACTGTAAAATATTGTAAGGGTTATGTACGTTGGTAATGATATTTTCAGAACTATAAAAGAGCAAGAGCCTAAAAGCTCTTGAATTCTCAATGGAATGTAATTTTTTCAGAAACACATCTCTCTTCACTCAAAAAACTTGTGCAAGCACCTTGAGGTATTGCTTATCTGTGGAGAGATGATAAAAAACAAAATCTGACTATTATGCACATCCAGAAACATGTTCTGTTTTCTCATGCAGTAGTGATAGGACAAACCCACAAATTATAAAATGATTTTTTAGATATATTTATTGGGAAGCTATATACCAATTAGTGAAGTTAGCAGCTGCATAATCTTTTTGCCACTTGGGTAATTTGGTTGAAGGAGACTTCTTAAGCTGAAACCTTTACTAAATTTTCTTGCTAAGACTGAACTTTTGAGGGTTTCTATTTGATTTTTTTTCTTTGAGGGAAGAGAAGTTTCTTTTTCTTGTTAGAAACAGGAGGAGGAAGGATTAGCACAAAAAAAAAATTGGCACCTTGAGTGTCATTGCTGAAAAACTGGAACTGTAAGTCCTTGTTTTTGTTTGACTTAGTTGGTGTTCTATTTCTAAGTAACTGTGTGCATATTTTGGTGACCTCCAAATCCAATAGGAAAATAATTCTCAATGAGGCTATTTATGTCAAACTTCATGTTGATTCTCTCATCCATATTTATAGTCACTGTTTCCCACTATAATTTTGAGAGCAGTCTTTACTTGTCTTTACCCAGTTTATAATTAATATTCCAGAGTGATTTTTTAAATTTTATTTTCAGACATTATGGGAATTGACAGCAGAATACACAGGATTAATTATATGTTTAACTTGGGGGTATGATATCAAAGTTAAATTTGCTAGCTCTTTGGCCACTAAGTAATGACTGTGACCAGCTAGCATAGAGGTAGCTCTGATTATATCAGTGTTCTGGGCTCTCGTCTGTGCAGAGTGGATCCCAGGAGTATTGTTTTGTGTTGGAAGGTGCTTGTAAAAGGATTTGGCAAGTCTATCTTTGTGAATAATTAGCTTGATAAGAGATGCTATTGTATGTTTAGGGAGCCAGAGGATCAGAATCCTTGATAGTTGAATCATTGCAACAGTCAGCAGGAGTCATTAAGAATGTATAGATTGGGCATCCTTAATTCAGATACAATTCACAAAATAGAACTGACTTTGGAGAAACTCTCTCACCCTGCATGTTAGACCCAAAGATATCTGCAAAACCATCTGCTTATTGGTGGCTTTAATTTTAAATAAAAGAATTTAAAATAACAAGCACCATCCCTACCCCCTCCCCCAGCTAGTTAGTGACATGTTTTCCTCCTCTTGCAGCCAATATTTTAATGTGCTCTGTTTGCTTATGTCAAGGAAGCTAACATGAATGTTTTGGGAAGAAGGTGTTTTGCTTGGCTCTTAAATTAATTCTCCCAGGTAGTTCAGAGACTCTTCATTGATTCATGTTTATGTACATGTTCAGCTGCAGATGAAAATGGATTACAATCAACAGACACGGAGCTCTGAAGGGACCATCCATTTCAGTTAAGCATTTTACATGCTTACAGAAAGAAAAAAAAATCTGCATTTGGGAGGCAGTGTCCAAAATCCAGACTACCATGTTTGTGCTCTGGTTGGTTGGTTGGTATTGCTCATTCTAAATAGCAAAGGTTGTCTAGGCTGAAACTTTTCACTTTACAGAGAATTCCAGTTCCATTTTAAAAGGAATCGATGATTTCAGAATTGTGTCCAGTTACAGAACTTGTTTGGTTTTAAGCTTGCTAAGAATTCTCATGGTTTTTGAGAAGTATACTTTCATGGAAAAGTTCCCACTTGTTTTACATTGGGTCTAAGGAAGTCATAGTGCTGCTGGGCATTTGAAATAAGTCTGCAACTCCTTTAAGCTACTTTTCATTGAGGAAAGGGAGAGGAGGAAGCTGTGATGGAATGGAAATCCAGCTAGCCAAAAAAACTGTGAGCCATGCAGAGCTGGTCCTCCAAGTGCAACTTCTTGCAGCATACTTGAGGGAAAATGATGTGGTGAGGTCAGGGACACTCTGCAGTCTGTCTTTAGATAAAAATACAGTTCTAGGTTTACACACCAAATTTTCCTTTGTGACTAATATAAAATAACTGTTTCAGGCTCAAAGTGTTTCTAATTTTTTCTTCCTTCTCTCAGTGAATTATTGAATCACTGACTTGTTATTGACTTTTCCATTGTGTGTGGAAACAAGATGGATGGATATTTCCCAAAAGCTTTGTTAAGAGCTATTTCAGTGCTGTTTTGTATCTTTAAAGAAGGAATTTTTTCTCATTTCTCTTAGAGAAAACTTGTGTAGGCTTCTTTTAGAACTTCTATGCAAAGATAGAAGCATAATGTTCTATCTATGATAGAACATACTTCTATGATAGAACAAAGTGTTCTGTCTTTCTTTCCTGTCTCTTAAATATTCCTTCAGATACCAATTCTTGAGACGGAGCTGTGATGAAGTTAGATTGAAATCTTAGTTGGTGGAGATTTATGTTTTTTGAGAAAGAGAAATAACATCCTGTAGCACCTGAAAGTTGATGGAAATACTGTATATGCAAAAATCCTATATTAAACTTAGATGTAAAATCTTTTGATTTAGGAATATCAGAGTTTATTTGTGCAAACCTTAATACTTTTGTCACAATCATTTTAATGGAGACTGAGTTGGAGCAGAGAGCACTAACTGCTGTAACTGGAGTAGCCAGGCCTTCTGTAGGGGCTGCATTAAATGGATCAAAACAATGTTGTGCTGCTTCTTTTTTTTTTTGGTCTGTTATTTATTTCAATGAAATTAGGATTTTCTTCACTCATTTTAATATAAATCTGTTTTTCAAAATTGTGCCCCCTTGGAAGAATGAAGTTGCAGATTTTGTAGTGACAGGGAAGTGTGAGAAGTTGTGTTGTTTGCAGCTCTGGTTAACATCTCCTGGTCTGACAGAATAGCATCTGGAATAATGGGCAAGGACCTGGGAACCACAAGGGCCTGCCACCAGTGAACTGATCACCAGTGTGGGGTGTGTGGCCTTAGGCAGTCTTGCTTTCAGCATTTCCATCTGTAAATAGGGTAATGGAGCTAGATATGACATAAAAATGTACTTTTATTTTTTCTAGACTTGGCTTGCTTGAAGGCTGAGATAATTCTGTGTTTATTACTGGACTTGGATGTTAGGCAGTGAGCAGTAATGGGAGGAGGAAAGAGCAATACTGAAACCTGAGGAAAAAAGAAGAGTCATGTAATAGTTGTCCACACACTGACTGCCCTCATACTAAGAATCAGTTAGGAAAATTTTTGAAGGAGAAGGGTGAATATATATGTGCAAGGAATTAAGCTTTATGATCAGTCTTCATTGAAGCTGTTTGGGTTGGTAGTCCAAATCAACTTTTTGTCAGCTATTTATTTATTAATGCAGTTATTTTTACTGTAAAAAGTTAGACTTTGTTTACCTCATAGTACAAATCGCTAAACAAGTCCTTGCTGGAAGAATTACAGCCTTGTAATGTAATTAAAGGTGTAATGGCCCACATCCTCTGGCTGTGGAGCAGTTGAAGATAATGCAGCTTTCATCTACCTGTCATTGCTCATACACTGGAGAATATCTCCTTGTGGTTCAGCTGGGAAGATAGAACATTTCCATGATCCTTACTTTTTCAGTGTGAAATCAGCTCCTTCTCCTATTGTATTGCTCAAACAGATGACCCTGGATAGGTGGCTGAAGAGGGCTTACCCCTGGTGGTGCATCCATGAGAGTGAGAACCTCCTACTAGCAGGTGGTAGTGATCAGCTAATGGAATCTTGAAGCATTGAAGTGATTACAAAATATGTGTCCCAATTTTCCTACAAAGAGCATAAGCACAACTGTGCAGGGTTGGACATGAAGCTTATCTGGTGTTACATCCTGTCTCTAGATATGGGTGAGTGCTGTGCTGTGGGTTCTGTTTTTCTCTCACACATGGCACAGACTGTCTAAGGCAGAGAAAAACAGCAGGCAGAGTGTAGTGAGGCTTTCAGTGCCTCCGGTGGTTTGGGGCTTGAAGACTTTCTTAGCAAAGGGTTAGTTATGTCTTTAATAGCTCTCAGTGGATTTTTCTCCTGTGAACTTGTCTAGTCCTTTTTTGAGCCCACATAAATTTTTAATATCCAAAGCATCCGGTTATAGTGAGATTCATTATTTAACTACAAATGTTAAGAAAAAGCATCTTCTTGCTTTGTTTTGAACTTCCTTCTTGCACTGTTAAATAGCTTGTTTTCACTTGGGAAACAGCCGTCACTTCTGTACTTCTGTAGAACTCTTATGGCTCCTCAGTTACCCCTTTCAGGCAGATTGCTGTGTGTGCATTTATTTAAACAAGGTATTCTTGCCATTTTCTTACACTTACCTTTGCCTCAATTCTCTGTACCTTTGGTATCAAGAGACAGTGTCAAGGTGAGACAAAATATGTGTGTAGTTTTTAAGTGCGGGTCTCTTGTGGCTTGATGCAGAAATCATGTTCGTCTTTTCCCCCAGTTTCAAGTAATTACTGGTATTTAATATGTTTCTTGACCACGCCTGAGTGTAGAGTAATAAAACAACCCAGTTATTATATATCTGTTTTAATGAAAAGGTCTCATTTGTTTGTGATAGTAGTCAGTCCAGAACTCATTACACATGCCATAATATAAACACTACTAGTACTAATGGATGGTAAGATTATTAATTAAAGGATATCACTCTGCCAGGAAGCTAACAAGAGGATGTTTTCATATGTTCCTAAATCTTTTTGTGACAGCTAAGTAGAACAAAATTCCAGAGAATTAAAATTTGAAAAAAATGGTACACTAATTATGTAGAAAGCTAGTTGGTCCTTCTTACAAGTTAATTGACTTAAGAAAAACTAGACAGACTTCTGCTGAAAGTCATTCAAATTCCTTATTTTTGTCTGAGAAGTTAAGTAAAAAAATCCAGCAAAATGATTATGACAGATATTTCTCTCTCTGTTTCTCTCTTTTTCGTTTTAATACAAAGATCCTGTTCTTTAAAATGCCTTTGTACATAGAAAGAAACATCATACGAATACTGGTTTTACAGGGTTTATTTCTTATTCTCTCTAGCAAAATGCAATAAATCTAGAAAGTAAAATGCAAAAACTGTAAGTGTTAAGGAAATAGTCTCATGTAAATTGGAGTTAACCCTAAACTCCTTGGGGACAATTAATTCTGACATGTTTAAGCAGGAGCTCACCTTGTGAAACTGATTTGTAGTTGTGCACTTCATTAGTTAATGAAGCATATTTCATTTGGCTGATATTCCCCCCCCCATTATTAGAATATAGGTATTTTGGTAAGAGTTTTTTGAATTTATGATACTGCAAGTGATTTAATTTAAACCCTCAAAAATGTATCTTTAAAAGGCTTTTAAGTGCTTTCATGGCTCTTATATCTGCATTTTGTGAATTGCTTTCATATTTTAAAGGTAGAGAACAGCTTAAACTAGCATGTTAAGCTTGTTTGCTGTATGAAACAGATGTGTTTAGTATCCATTCTCTCTAAGCAGTGAGAAGTAGCTAAGCAGTGTGTAATAGTGCACTGGCTGTATGGTAGGCTGAATGGGAAAAAACTGCCTTCAGGCCAAGTTTGGTCAAGACATTCAGTGACATTTAACGTCACTGAACAAAATCCTGCTTGATTAGGAATCTCAGTTCTGCCCTCCATATGTGGAAGTGCATATCTGACTCTCTAAACAAATGGTACATCTGTTTGTGTACGTGTGTTAGAGCTCTCACACCCCCACCCCTGTTAAGTGCAGTACTGGAGTACATGTGACTGTGATATTACTTGTCTGATCAAAAGAATCTAATCAAGCATTGTATTCCTGAGCTTTAGGAGCCTGAAAGAATTTAATATGGAAAGTGTTTCATTTCCTTTAAAGCCGAGTGATAATATTTTCTTCTTTTTTAAATAAGCTAAATATACACACTTTAATTTTTTCCCCTCTCCTCCTCCTTCTGGTCTTACAACACATTTTACTTTGTTGCCCAAGCACAGAAAACTTCGCCAGGAAGAAGGGTGAGCAATGCTTCTGTTTCCCATGACCCTCAACTCTAATGTTGTTCCAAGAGCTCACTACTTACAAATGCCTTGATAACTGCTTTCATTCCTTTCATCCCTCCCCCGCCATCCAGCACAGGCCAGCGAGACCGAGCCTCCTTTGAGCAGCTCTCTTCACAGAACAGGGGAATCTACTTAATGTAAAAATCATGGAACATAAAAGCATTGAAAGATAGATTGCAGTTTTTTTACAGCTGAGGATCTGCGTGATAATTGCTGCAGTGATTTATTCTTGGTTTCATAGAAACAGCTTCTTAGAGCTCTCTGTTCATACCAAAAATAATCCTATATTTTATTTTTTCCTCTGGATAGATACCTGGATAGGGGTAGTAGTGGAGAAATTACATCTCATTCTAGATGTGCACAGCACTGAAGTGGCAGAACTGATCTTGGTCAGATAGTCAGAACTCTGGCTCCTTAAGAATGTGTTGCAGCATAGGCTTTCATTATATTCTGATATTACATTATATTGTATATTTCTTTGTCTGCAGATAGGCAGATGTACTTTTTAAATTTCTTTGGGTGCATGGTAAAATTAAGAACAAACAGAGAAAAATGTCTTTTCAAGTACTACTGTAAGATCATCTGATGCACCAATACCTTACATTACTCTAAAAATCTGGGTATTCCCATGTTTTTTCTAGCAACTCCCTAGCTGCCAGACAGGAAATCACTCTCTACTTTTTCAACCTCTGGCAGCATCTGCTCTTAGTTTCTTTGTCCTGATTTTTGTGGTGTTTCTCTGCCTGCTCAGTGTTGCTGGGATGTGCCAGGAGGAGTGAGAAATGACGTAGCACACTTGATAAACCCTGTTTCATTGGAAGAGTCTGGGGGGAGAATATTGGAATGTGGACTCAATTCTCTGGAAAAGTCTGACACTGTTCTGGGAAATAAACATCCACAGGGTGGGGGAAGAATGTAGAAGATCACGAAAGAGCATTTAAAATCCCCAGAAGGAGCAAGAGAAAGTATGTTGAGGGTCAAAGCAAGTTTGCAGGGACAGAAGTGTTAGGAATCTTTGATACCTTCCTGATAGAGAGCTATGGAGTAATTTTATCAACAGATGAGAAAAATACTGAGAATGCAGATGAGTTATTTGAGAATGGAAGAAAAGTGAGGAAATATGCTTGTTTTCTAAGATTTATTTTTCTCTAAGACTGAAGAAATGTTGGAATATTTCAGGCCTTTACAGTGGATCTTGGTCAAAAAGCGTACAGGATGAAAAATAAGCATATCTGCAAAACTGTCATTGAATAGAAATGTTTTGGTTGAATGTAATTTAGAAAAATATAATAATATGCTAGGAATAGTACTAAGTTATACCCTACAGCTAATCTTTACAATTCCAGAAGTAAAAGGAAACCAAATGCTTTCTGAAAATTCTAGCAATATTTGTGGAAAAAGACTGTAAAAAATTGCAGTGTTGGCAAAGGAAGATTTTCTGTTCTGTCTTGTACCATGTGATTAGTCACTTGTAAAGTGTAATTCTGTGAATCATGGTTTGATGATTGAAAGGTTTAGACCATGGTAATTCCCTGCAAAGTCAGTCTGTTTTCTAATCAAATGCAGCAGTATCGTTAAACAGTCTTATAAACATTAAAATATTGAGAAAAGATTTTGTAAGAATGAAGTTATGAGAAATAAAATTCAAGAATGTGGGAGTATCAAAACAAAATGACATTGCTTAATATGAGAAAGAGCTATGAAGTTACATATATGCTTTAACTTCAGAGAAACAGATGAGCAGTATGTACTGTATTGTGTCCTCCACATCAAGGGTTACAGGACATAGATTTTCAAGTGCATTTGTATTACTTCATGTATTTATAATTAGGCAAAGTCAAAACAAGTTAGTAATTTTATAGACTTTACAGGTTTTGCATACTAAACTAAAGTTCATTTCTTTCTGTGCTGATTATGTGAATAAGGTTAGGTTTCCACATCTACACATCAAATGAGTGGGAGTAAGGAGAGGAATAATGAAAAGAGGAGTGGAATATTATCAATATTGTCTTTTGTCTGTATAATATTATTTGGTTCAACAGTTATTTTTCAGGGAAATTCTAGTACGTTTTTTATCAAGTACGTTTTTTATCAAGCATGCAAACATGGTGTAAAAATCCCCCTCTCATTAAACATCAGTATTGTGTTCTTGGAGTGTCCTCAAGACTGTATTATACTTAGTTCCTAAGTGTAGAGAAGTACTAAGAATATGCAAAGTATTGCACAAGTGCCTAACATAAGGAAGGTGTGACTGAACAGTGTTGGTATGAATAGCTATGAAATTTATAGGACATACAGACATTTCAGTGGCTCTTGCCTCAGTGTTAAGAAAGTGGGGATTTTGTTGCAATTGATCAAGGGGATTTCTCAGTGCTTTCTAGAATGGGAAAGTAAATTGTGCATTTTTCTCATGGAAATATTCATGAGTAAGAGAACGACACTGAAAAATTTCAGTGCCTTATGTAACCCCAGAGGAATGCGGCAATGCATGGGCTACATGTTGACAGATTCTCCTGATGTCCTTTCCCTGGAGATTGTGGGAAGAAATTAGTTTCCCTGAAATTAAGAGCAAAGCATAGAGCCTCAGGTAAAAATGTAATGTAGGATTATAGGGGTAGGGACTTGGTAGAGAGTTGTTTGTTTTAGTTGCTTATTATTGTTCCATGAATAGCAAGTTGGCAAAGAATATGCACTGATGAAGCTGGCAAATAAAAGGGATAAAGAGTTTATTGAGAGCAACAATGAAAGACTCTGTCAATACAGAGCAGTGGGCCTAGAGCTGCAGAATCTCTGGCACTGGGCACTGGATTCTCTGTTCCCCTGTCGTGTTTTCTTGTGGATTCTTTAAAAAGCATTGTGGCAAGTGGCCAGCAGTAGCTCCATCAGCCCTTGCAGATAGTCTGTACTCTGTGCCAGCCTGCCCTGTGTTTTGCCAAATTAAATTCTTCTGCTGATGTTTGGATAAAATGTGGTCACTCATAAGAGGAGGGGGTTTTTAACTTCCTTTTGTCTTTTTTTTCCTTCTTACTACAGTCAGAAAAGTTAATATGATCTGGAAATCAACTCAGCTGATGAGTAAAGAATAACAAGTGTGTGTAAATAATTTCATCAAATAGACTTCTAAAAATAGTAATACCATGGAAAATATTCCATGCAGAGGAAGGACTCCAGGATTGAAAGCCATGAAAGTGAAGACATCAGAAGCTGCATCAGCTGACTATACAGATCTTTTTGTCAGTGTTTAGATGGCATGTTAACGTGCACTGTACATTACTCTCTAACTGTAGGTGAGCTGGACATGTTCTGGCGGTGATGTTTTATTGAATTGGGATTACCTGTTCTGGCAGCAAACCCCAGAATTCTTTTCATATGCAGTTGATGGAATTAATTGCATTACCAGCATATGTGCCAGCATTCCCAGGATTGCTGCTTTGGGTTGATTTGTAAGACATTTTCAGCTCCCCTTATTTATGCTGACCTGCTGCTGTATATGTTATGAGCCGGAATATTTTTCTAAATGTGATAATTACCTAAAAACATTGATAATAATTTATTTTTCATTTTAAGTTAGTAGTGAGCAATGAAGAGTGGAAAAGCACAAATTGCGAATAAAATGCATTTTATGCCTTTCTCTGAATTAGAACCTACTGCTGTAAAGCTGGGAGTTTTAATGAGAAAGCCCTTAAGCCAGGAAGAAATTTGAAATGTAGTAGTGATATATGCAATCTTGTATGATCACTGCTTTTAACTGCTTAATCATTCATATTGCCTAAATATAATTGTACTGCCAGCTTCTGTGTTTACAGTCTATGGTGCGGAAAAAGATATCCCACTGTGACATGTTCTACTTACAATCAGAGTGACTGTAGCAAACACAGAAGCTGCTGAAGTTCAGTGCTTCTCAGTGGGGTGTTCTTGTTCCTCCGGCTTATTTCTGGCTGTTGATATAGCTCGCATCCTTGAAGCTCATTCCCTCATAAAATAACAAAGCCGAGGAAGTTCCCTGTTCACTGTAGAAGAGCATGTCATGAACTATTTAAGGAGACATGTATCTCACAAGCACTTTCCTAAATAAATAGTGGTTTACAGATTTTTATTTGTAGTACTGAAAGCCCTTTTTTCACTTTTATGAAGGTTTAAATGCTTCCTTGATTCTGTCATTTAGTGTGGTAAAAATACTGCAAATCATGTTCATAGCTGCTATTTCACAATAATAATCTCTCACAATTATAGTCTCTTATATAAAAACTACTTTTTCAAGTGTTTAGATAACTTAGCCTGAACAATTGTTTTATAGAATGAGAGTTGCTTAAGAAATAAATCAAGAAAATAAATCTATTTGTAAAGCAATTAAAAAATAACCATAATAATGACTCATTTTCAGGTATTGAGGAGTAGAAATCAATGACATAGATAAATGTTTCTCTGCATTTTAGCATGCTGTTTTATCAAGTACTCTGGCAATACTGTTCAATTTCTACTGTGTTTTATTCACATATTACAATGCCTGGATGCTGAGTTTTGCTGACTAGCTTGGGTTTTAATGAACTTGTGTGTCAGTGCATGACCAAATGAAGTATCTCATCAAGCAGAGCACCACAGTGCATCTAGTCCTATCTGATAGTGGACTCATAGAACCCCAAAGGTTTGAAACACCAAAGGTGACTCTACGTGGTCTCCTCTCCAGGCTTCAGCTGTCTTGAAATTCAGCTGACTGAAGGATTGCCTCTAATATCCTGCTAGGTCAGTCATCACCCCTTTGCTTCTGCTGTCTTTGAAGCCATGTAATAATAACTAGCTTTGTGTCAGATAGCCAGATATGTTGCTGTTACTGTATTAGCCAGGGTGTCTCTTGTTTGAAGTGCCATTTACTGTATTCCAGCAGGTGGTCAGGAGTTCATTTAGGCATGTTTAATCTTCTCACTAGGTTTCAACTGCTGTTTTTCTTTATTAACCCAGTGAATGATACCAACCTTTCCCAGGATGATTGACATCAGTAAGGAAGAGCATTGGTTATTGGAACTCCATTTGCTAATGAACTCATCTTTGTAAGCAAACAAGTGAAAAGACTTTGGCTTTGTTGAGAACACTTTCTTGCAAGCTGCTACTGGGGTAGGGATATGAGTCCTCTGCAAGTGCTCCAAAGTTTCTGCTTTTGGAGATTGATTGATCCCTGTCAAAAGTTGGGACTTTCTGCTGTTCTTCCAGATACCAGACTGGCAAAACCAAACAAATGACAACCTTCCCAGCCCAATAAAAAATTCATTGTGCTTACCAACTTGTGGAAATCTTTTCAAATGTCCTTATCTGTAGGACTTTGTCCTTGTTGTGACAGGCTGTGCCATGCCAAAGCATTCACTTGTTTTTTCATCCTTCAGGAAATAGCATCAGTCATTTTATCACATTGTTGCAATGTACTGTTCTCTCCTCCTCCTCAGGATTCTATATAAGAAATCATTTTATGATCTGTTTAACAAATCTAGGACAAGAAAGTGGAAGAACAATTCTGGTGATACAAAGGCTTTGGATCATAGTTTTATCACCCTATATTCAGCTGTAAGGCCCTGATACCTAAAGTAAGTTAGTGTATTACAGTTTGTATTACATACTTCTCTTTGGCAATTTCAAAGAAAGTGACTCTAAAATAAACCTGCCTTCTAGAATAATCCTGAAGATTTTTTTTGCATTTTTTTTATTGAGAAATATGTGTTAAGTAGATTAATCAAATATATAAAACTTCAGGGTGAAGTACAATAGAGTAGTGCATTTCATGTTTCCTCAGTGACTTTCCTGTATGGATGAAGACTTCTATTATTTGTTCATTAGCATTATGATACTGATGGTTGGCATTGTATGTATCCATATGCAATACCAGTGTTATATTACTTTGTTGTGGTTAAGCTCTGTTGTCGTTACCCTTTTATTATTTCCTGTCACACTGTGGTAGCTTCTTTAGTACTTCCTCTGTCAGCTCCACAAAAAAAAGTCGTGTTGGCCCATTGACTTGCTGCAGCCCTAACTAAAACAGGCAGTTCTGTCTCAGTTATCTCCTTGCACTGACAATATGTAGTGTGTAGATGGCTACTCTTGGCTGTGTGCCTCACTGCAAAATGGAACTGAATCCTTCTTTGGAATCGGAGAAAGCAGGGAACAAATGGTAGAGGTGAGTACTCTCAGAAAATAGATATTAGCAGAATTGCCCCTCTGGCAAATGAAGGTTATCAGGCTGCATTTTCATTCTTTTGCTGGCACCCAGAGACATTACTTCATTTGAGTGCCTGCAGAAGAGCAGGGGCAACAACATTTTTGAGCTCATTGAGACTTTTGAGCAGCTCTCCTTCCCTGGATGGTAGATGTGTACTGCCAGTCAATAAAGCTGGTTCATTTTTTATAGTAATTTAGAAGATCAGTTGTCTCTGCGTGAAGGAAAATTTCTGCCCTGAGCTAAGTGAATGTCCTAGTTCATGTGGATTCAGTGAAAAGAGGGACATGACTTTACAATGCACTTGCTGAGTACGAGCAACTCTGAATAATGCCACAGATTCTAAAAAGATGCTTTGTGTGGTGATTACCTTCCTTCTGGAAGCAGCAGCATGCATTGAGGGCTCTCAGTGACATTAAGACTTTGGGATATATAGTGATCTCATAAAACTCCGCGAGGATGAGGTCTCTGCTCTATCTGCTCTTTTCATTTTTTTGTCCATCATTTGCCTCTTCGTGATTGGAGACAGTTGCTCTTAAATCCTTTTTAATTCAGTTTTGAATCTTGGTAACTTTTAGAAAATACATGCTTACTGCACAGCTGCTCCTTTGTGTGATCGGGTTTATAATTTTAGAATCATTTAAAGTGATGATGCTCCTAAGAAAGTGATAAATACAACCAAGTACCAATGCTTGGTGCAATGATGGTGATTTGACTGCTGTGTCAGAGTCTTAGAGAGTAACTCCTATTTCAGCCTTTAGGAAGCTCTCCAAGTCAGCTGGAATTTTCTGTAGAATATTTTTTTTTAATCTTTTTAGGTTAGATTAACTTTGGACAGAACTTGTAGATGAGCGTTACAGGAAACATCTGACTGTGGAACTTCATTTTATTCTTTGCTACACTGAAAAGCTTTCATCTTATTATTGTATTGTCTAATCCTCTCACGGTATTAGGAAAGGCCTCATATTGAGGCAGATATCTCCAAATGGTATCTTGCTGCATGACTTTATCAAGTTATCTAATAAACTCCTTAATTCCTCATACCCACTATTTTTGAATTTGATTAAACATACCTCCTTCAGGTTCAAAATGTATAAGCTGTGTCTGATTTGCTGACACAGTGAAAGAAAGATTGGCATCATACATCAATAATCCAGGATATGAAATGGAGACTCCACCTTTGGTATTTTTAACATTTATTTTCCTTTACTTTGACATTTGTTCCACCAAATCCTGCATATGTGGAAGAATGATAGTGGAGAGCCCATAATCCCTCATTTCTTTTCACATTCACAGAGATGCTGTTCATCATGGGCAGTTATTAGATTGTCCAAAGTTAATAAATCTTCATTCCTATTAGCAAGAGTTAATTTTTACATTCCAGTGTACTTGCAATATAGAAACCTTTTCATTCCAATACCTTAAGGCCATGTAATTCCTTTAGGCATCAGTTGCTATACAGAAATTTTGTAGAAGGGTTTGGGACTTAGTGTAGTAAGTTGGTGAAAGAGTGAATAATAAAACTGTATTTCTTCCCTTTAAACTTAAAATATACTGCTGTGAACAAATTCAAGTTTAGATCTTTCTAACAAATGTAGAACAATCATTTTCTTAGCTATGAAAGGTGCTGTATTTGCATAAAACGCAGTGCTTCATCTTATAAAGATTATTTTGTTTTTATCTATACAAACAGTAGGAAACACTTTCTGTTTAGCATTCAATTTGTTAATACACTTAATAATAAAATCTTAATGTGTAGCACAGTAGGAAATGTACAGTAAGGATGTAATAAATCTGGGTAGCATTCTTTTCTGTTTTCCATGTGCTTTATTAAAAAGATACAGAATTTTTTTACCCAGTTCTTTATATCTTAGTTATTTCTCAGATCTGCATACAGAATTCCCTACTAATAGAAGAAAATAAAAAAAAATCTGTGCATGTCTGTGTGGTCTAAGGATGATGGATCTCTTTTTGGGCTGATGTACTCTATAGCTGCCTATAAAAATACAAAAGGAATAGACATAGAGTAAATTCTGGGCAGTGCAAAATCCAGGAAAGGATTCTCGTGCTTGATAGTGATTACCTTTAATTAAAATGAAAAAAAAAAAACCCAGTCATCATATTTTGTGGATTTTTGTTTGGAGGTGTTTGAAATCTTTATTCCTAGCCTTTTTCAATTCTTATTTCATTTAGGATAGTGCAATGGTTCTTACTGTTGGAGATCATTCTAATTGAAATGATGCTTTATGTGTATGGGGATTGTTTGTATGTTGATTTGGGATATTAGGCCAATTTGTATATTTATATGTTAGGTTTTATTCCTGCCTGGAAGAAGGTTAGCCATCTTAATTTTGTGTCCAGCATTAAGTGAATGAGTATTTATGTCTTTATGATAACAGAGGGTAAAGAAATCACAGAATCACAAAATGACTGAGGCTGGAAGGGACCCATGAAAATCATCTGGTCCAGCTGCCTTGCTCAAGCAGGGCCAGTTGTCCAGGACCATGTCCAGACAGCTTTTCACCATCCCTAAGGAAGGAAGCAGATACGTGATGCTTTTGAAACAGAATTTACGATTTGGCTTTCATTCATAACTTACCCTTACCATTAATTTTCCTTAGATTAGCAGATGTCAGAATCTTAATTGTCAATTTTCCTAGCATCAAAATAGAATAACAGATTTATGGTGGTTGATGTTCTGTATTTAATTTTTTTTGGTGTACAATTATTTTTAAATTTTGCACTATAAAGTTTGGATTGCTTTGTGAAATTCACTGAAAGTAGTGCTCGTAATCCATGGATTACCATGTTGATTGGCAAGCACTTGTGTTTTTTTTTTTCTCTTCAATTTCTTTTTACAAAGGTTTTGCACTAAAACATTATGCAGTGTGTCAGAATCATTAGAATGTAATTATTTTGATAATGGTAATTAAAAAAAAAACTGTCATGAGCTTTATTTTAATCTGTGAACTAATATTGCGATATTTTAAAGAGTGGTCTACTTACATATGCAGTTTATCACTAGACATTAATTTCTTACACTGATTTATTGTTTTTCAAGATGTATAAAAGTTGTTTAGTTGTCAATGTGATGCATGTATTAATGTTTGAAATCTTGCGTCAGCATGTTTCATAAGTGTCTAGGATATCTCAGGTATTTGATTTTGAAGTGGTGATGGTGATTTTAAAATGAGGTTAATGTCTGAAAAAGATACTAGGAAGGAAACTTTGTAAGCAGAAAAAATACTTAATGCAGAAATGCATGATGCCTTGCTCCAGTGAAGTTCTAGTGGAGTAATTCTGATTTGTGGTTTTTTTCTTGAATTCTAGATTTATCCATGGCAGTACAAAAATTTTCACAGTCTTTACAAGATTTTCAGTTTGAGTGTATTGGAGATGCTGAAACTGACGATGAAATTAATATTGGTAAGTACTTGGTTTGCTTTGCTGGCAGTAACATTTTTATAGTTTCTTATAGCATGTTATCAGAAATACAGTGGGGGCATTCACAGTTGTTTTTTAATGGTTCATGTCACAAAACCAGAAAAATTTCAATTAATAGAAATCATGCAGGAGTTTAAAAATACATGTCAGAAAACTATGTCTTCATGGCATAGCTTGATTTATTGTAGCGGAAAGTATTCTACAGTACTTTTGTCAGCTGAGTCAGCTGTGAATCCTCTAAATTCTGCTACTACTTTTATGTTTCAGTCAGTTTGCAGTGTTACTGAAAGGTACACAAGTTTTCTGTGATGTAACATAAGTCTGCAAAAAAACACCTAAGTGCCTAGTAATACACAGGAAGTATTTAAAGGTCTGAAAAGAGGAATATGTTCGTTACAACTTGTGCATGCCTAAGTATATGGTTGTCTGAGCTTTTGCCAGTAAAATTTACTAGCTGCTTAATGTTCTGTCTCTGTATACATGCAGAAATTCTGCGTTCTCAGAACTGAATAGCTAAAGTTGTCTTAAATGTAAGCCTCTTTAATGTCCTCAAAATACTCCTCTCTCAGCAGACTAAACGTGGAAATATTTCCAGGTTCAGAAATTCAGCCACTCTTTACTGCAAGGCATTGCTGCAGTTGTAGTAATGCCTTTACACAGTAGCACAGCAGCTGGAGTGCCTTAGCCCCCATTGGTAAGAAATTTGGATTATAATCCATCTTCAGAAAGGCTAAATTCAGTATCATGAGTCTTACATACCACATGGCCCCCATGTGTCTCCTAAAACATCTGAGAGGAAGTAACATGGTTCTTAAAGAGTAGTGGCTTCTGAAAATAAGTAATTTGGCAGTACAAGAGGGAACGTAGGACTTGTTGGTATTTTCTAAAGAAGTTCTATATAATGCAGAGAGGAAACTCGGGTTTAGTCTTTTCCAAGTGCATCTATTATTATGGTCTATTTTCAAGTGTTCTCTTACTTCAATTTTTCCTTTTCCTGACTGAGTCATTGGACAGAAGGTCTGAACTGCTTGTTTTCACTTGCAAGGTTTGCCTCATCCTCAGCCGGCAACATTGTGGTAGTCAGAAAACTGTCATCAAAGATGACTGCTATTTGGTCACGGTCTTCCACTAACTCCTGGCAAGGGGTGGGAGGGGAGGTTTAATTTTACTACAATTAAAAGTAGGGGAATGAAATCACTGAGCTGCTGCTGCTCAGATATAAAACCGCATGCATTCTTCAGGTGTGTCCAGCTTGGAAATAGAGTGGTGTGTTTGTACTCTTTGGCATGCTACATATTATATCTTGGCTGATAAAATTATATTATATATGTATATTTTTAAACTAAATCTCCAGTATCTGAGGTATATGCCTTAGATTTGATCAATGACTTTTTTAAAGACATACAGTTTTGCATTTAAGATCAGGTGACTGAGAACAAAGACAACATTCATTTTACTTGTAAGCTAAATGTAGGAAAGAAAAGACATTTTATTGTTCGGACATTAAACAGGCATTTAGAACTATTTAGGAAAGAAACATAGTTCATGAAGTTTGACAGCTGATTTATTTCACTTGAAGCTTCAAAGAAGGCATTTCTAGCTTCCAAAGGACCAATTGCCTGATGGATTGTCATGTACATCAAAGAAGCTTGTAAGAGTAAAAGGTAAACTGACAGGAATCAAATTCAAGTCTAACAGAGCTTGAATGATACTGTGTGCTTTTATAGGGTAAGGCTCAATTTTTGATCTCCCTAGAGCAGTGACCTAGAATTTATCCATATCTTTAACATGCCCCAACAAGATAGATGTTTGCTTATCATCAAAGACAGCTTTGTGTAGATGAATCCTGCTCTGTACCTCCTTCTGCCTTCACCTCCTTTTTCAAAAAATGTCTACAGCTGTGCAGGCCAGCAAGTTCTACTTCAGTCTGCAGTGATATTCTGACTTGATAAGATTTGTAAAACCCTACCATATGCATAGGGGCTTATTGTAAGGACTACCTTTCTATTTCAAGCTTAGCATTGAAAATCTACCCTAATACACCTTAGCACTGGGAATTCACCTCTGAACAAGACTTGTTCTGTCAGGGTGTGAGTATTAAAAAAAAAAAGGTTCAGATTCTTTCCGCATTAAATATAAATTATTTAGGTGATTTTTTCTTTTTTTTTTTCTTACCAATAAAAAATATTTGGAATTGAATTGATAGTTCCATTAACATTTTTTGAGGCAATACTAGAGTTGAGGGTCTCTCTTTAGTAACAAAGCACTTTTTTTTTTTTTCTTCATTTTTTTTCCAGTCTGAGATTTAATAAGAGCAGTTTTATTTTCATTTCCTATAACCTGTGCATTTTTGGTTGCTCTTTTAATATAACTTATCTGTTCTAGTAAGCCCATTAAATAAAATACGTAAGAAGTAATTTTAGTTAAGCTTCATGACACACTCCACATAAACAGAATTATGGTGGTGTTCTTCATACTTATTTTAATCTATCTCTTATTTAATCCAGTGATTTATTTGCTTGGGTTGCTTTGTTTTTTTTTAAATTCCTATCTTTGATTTCTAATTTTGATGATTTCTAATCTTTTATTTACAAGAATTTAACTCTGGCATAGAAGGGTTGTTCTTTGACAAAAAAAATCTTATCTGTGTCTGTGGCTGTATAATGCATTTTAGGTAGTTTTTTCATGTTGTAGTTTTTTCATGTTGCTGCACGTGAGCCAGATTTATCTTCATAGTCACTTTCATATATGCCATGCCTGGTTTAGAGTCATTTTATGCGTGAGTTGTAAGGAATTTCTCTGACTTTCTTGGATAAGCAGACTGCCTTGTTCCTCAAATCATCTACAGCTCTTATGTTTTTGGTTGGTTTTTTAACTATGAACATCAAAGGATTCAAGCTATAAAAACCTTTTCAGTTTTTAATCTTTTTGCCAGCAATTTGGTTTGGGAAGCAGTGGTCCCCATCTTTACTAGTTTTTCTCATTAGAAAATAAAACAAGCTAGCAACAATTGCTGGTTTTGTCTTCCTCTGGTATTGAATGCCTGTGGAAGCATGTGATCTGCAGCAGTGCATGGACTGTACTATTTGATGGCAGAACATGGTTATTAGCTCCAGTTGCATGTGATTCAGCGAAGCTTTAACTGTTTTTTGTGCAACTGAAAAGTTTTGCAGAAGATGGCATTTTCAATGCAAAAATAACAAGCTGAGTGACAGCAAATTCGTAATACTAAAAAGCAATAGTAATGAAGGTTTGATGTAACTTGCCCTTACTCTGAGAAGAGGGTGTTGCTTTCCTAAGCTAACAACTGTGTTTTCCTCAGAAATACCAACATAGAAATACCAACACTTGATAACACTTTGCCATTTGCTTTTTAGACGTATCACCCTGCTCTCAGCCCTCTTTGTAAATATTTTGCGCAAAAATTAAATACTTCAGATTGACACTAAAGGAGGTCAGTCAGTTGTCTTGCCCAGTGGGAGTTTTGTGTAAAATGGATGCATGATTTTTACATGTTTCAGACCTTATAGGCAACATAGAACTTTACATGGATGGGACAGCTACAAAAACTATGTTTTTAATGATCATCTATCTTTTTCTTCAGTATACACTGCAGGCAGAAATTTTGCAAGGAGAAGGTTTGCCCAGGTCCTCCTAGTGTTATCCAACTTGTGTCACCTGGATCTCTCCCTGGGAATTTCCCTGTTTTGATCCTCTTTTATTTTGTTTGTGTTATCTGGTTTATGGCTGCTATAGATGAAAACAAACATTATTAACTCAATGGAATTCTGTCTTGTGCCTTTAACAAGTTTGTGTCTATTTTGTATTATGGCTAATTATATATCTGTGAGGTCCAATATCTGCAGTATAAGACCATGCTCTTCAGAATTAAAAAAAAAACCAACCAAATAAATACATTCTGATATTCTGGCATTGTATGTTAGTATCTGTGTTTTATTATGTGCTGTTTAGGAAAGTGCAGTGAAAGGCGTATGTCTCACTCTGTGATTGCTGGTTTTGAAGTTTGGTGTTTTCTTTCCGGAAGAGAATTATATTATGACAGATGTTTCAGGTAGCATCAGATACTTGATAATAGGATTATGATGATTTATGAAATCATTATTAATTGAGCCACAAAGAATAGGTCAAAAGTTCTAAAATGTGGCATCTTTTCTTGTGGGCACTGAATTCTTCTCTTGCTGCTAGCAGTTGAGGCTTGTGATCTTTGCTGACTCACACCTCCGGTCATTAATGGGATTATTAAATTGCTTGCAACTAACCATCTACAGAACTGTTAGCTCATACCTGGCAGTTATGTTGTTTACAGCAGTTAGCTTCAAGTTGAACTTTGAAAAATCAACTGAAATGTACTGAAGAGAAAGAACTCAAAACTAAGCAAACACATGCAGAATGCTAATAGTAGTTGTTTGTTAGAGTCCACTGCCGTGTTTTCCTTTCTTGTTTTAGTTGATCAATGATGCCAGAAGCTCAGTCTTCTTTCTTTCTTGTACTGGGCACCCACTTGCATAATGCTTTTCAATCAGTATTTTCTCTACCCTCTTGAAGAGCTTGTCAGAGGACAAGCATCATGTAATTCAAAGCAGCAAATAGGTCCTTACTGGGAAATTTGTATATAAAACTGCACACACACCCAAAAAAAAAAAAAAAAAAAAACCCCAAAAAAAAAAAAACCCACAAAAAAACATTTATGCATTACATTTCCTTTTCCCCCCATCTTTTCTAACAGTGTAAAAGTTTAATTGACTTTTAGAGGTACCAAATTCCATTTTTAATGGTACATGCTGTGGCTACAAAGCTGTATTCAAATAAGTAAATTTAAAACAACAAAAAATTTATGTAGGAGCTTTATGCATGTCTACAGTGTGTAGAGACACATCTTGACAATCAGTCTATGGACTTGGCAGTCTCCAGGATAGGACACTGTCTTTTGGAGGTTCATCAGGAAACTGAGAAGGTAGATGTCATGTTACTCACGATTTCAAGCCACTGTTGCTCGTGGTGTATAATGGCTTCTTGAATTTGCTTGGCTCTTCCTGAATTATTTATTAAACACAGTTGAGCCACCTACAGTCTGAATCACTTGGATATCTTACAGGTCACCTCCTTAATTATTTGAGGTTAAGCTTTCATGTTCAAGAAAGTTCTTTTGGGGGTTAATATTCAACCTACTTTGCATTGAATTCCCATTTGTAACCGGCTTCTGAATGGAATTACCAAATTCCAAATAAGTCTAAAATTACTTCCAGCATCTCAGGTCTACTACTGCCTTATCCAAAGCAAAGAAAGAGCAGGATCTCGCCACCACCTTGAGGGCAGAGCTCTGGGGGTGGATTTTTTTAGTGTAAGCATCATCCCAACAGCTTTTCTCGTGCTTGAGTTTGTTGACCTTGTGGAACACATTAGAGACAAGTGTATTTACAAAAGGTGTTTTTATTTTAGATGGGTGGGGAAGGGTTGAGTTCTGAATTAGACTAGAAAGCTATTTACAGTGGAGAGTGAATTTGCATAGAAAGCTTGTATGCTGTTTTTCCACAGTAATTACCTGCTTAGATTTGCCGGCTCTTTTTCCTCCAGCTGAAAGAATGAATTTTAACATTTAACTTTTTAGATTACTTTCAAAGCAACTTTGCTTAAGGTACTTGTAAGATCACAGGACAGGGTTCTTTCAGTACTTGTATTGGATTGTTTTTATCTACGGAAGTTCAATGGTAACAGTTTATGGGAGGAACTCAGCACAATCAGAGTGTGAAATGCCTAAAGTATTTGTTTCAAATCTGTTGATTCTGTTCCTACCAGACAGGGATTTTTTAAATCCCTGTTGCATATTTGACAATTTAAACAAATGCCACCTGTTTCCGGAACTCTTTTGTTTCTTGACTTCAAGAAATGAATGATTTTATGCTAGTGCTGGGATCCTATCAAGGCTTCAAAAAAGGATCTGCCCCAGAAGGTGAAGGTTGGCATTCTATTGGTTATGCCCAGAGTTCT
Organism: Dicaeum eximium; assembly: GCA_013396995.1. Classification (NCBI taxonomy): domain Eukaryota; kingdom Metazoa; phylum Chordata; class Aves; order Passeriformes; family Dicaeidae; genus Dicaeum; species Dicaeum eximium. Next base: position 585,006 of record VWZP01003639.1, read on the forward strand.
TGTCCTTGCTTTGGAATGGTAAATGAGGCTGACAAATCAGGAAACAAAATAATGGTGCAGTACATTTTTATCTGTTCAGGAGGAGAAGGTAAAATAAGATCAACAACAGAGTCCTCATTGTTTCTTTTTCTCTTGGATACCTATCAGAAGGTTGTTGGAATTTGCATGCTTCATTCTCTGTTGACCTTAAGATGATTATTCAAATGAAAAAACTGAATTGAGGTGGCTGATGCAGTTAGTGCCATTTCTGTTTGTCCTACCTTTTTTCTGTGTCAGGAGTAGCTGACAGAATGAGCTCTCCTGAGTCCCTGCAGTTTGCATCCTGGTGTACTAGCAGAACCTAAAATTCATGTTAGTCTCAGATACAGCTCCTACTGTGCACAGAAAGAGGTTGAGGCAGGCAATAGACAACAACTTTGTTATCCTGGTGCGTTCTGCTAAGGAGTTAAGATGAGTCAAAATTTGATCTGAACAGCTGAGTAGGTGAATGGACAAGTCCATGCCACTCACAGAGCAAGATGAAGTAGCTTTTGTATCTCTCATTGATATTTTGACCCTCTAGATTTCTGAAGTTGTATTCTACTTTACTGTCCTCATTCCATGCCTTCAACATACCTCTTTTCCCCTCCTTTGTCACTTAACTTCATTATTTCTAGATTTGAACATCCCAGTGGAAGTATGAATGCCTGTGAGGAGACAATCTGAGGACTAGAGTGTTGCTTTATACAGTTGTTTTGAAAATAATGAGTATGTACTGTTGATACATATAATACACTTCCAGTAAAATGGTATAACATTTTAGAATTGTCAGGCTAGCATACCACTTGAGAAATAGAGACTCATTTTCAAAACCAGATAGTAGTTTGATCAACTCAGCTGTGAGATATTCATCTTCAGGTTTGAGTAAGTAAGGTGAATGATTTGTACTTTCTGAAATCAAAATTCATAGCAGAGTTTGGAATTTTAAGCACAGGAACTTTTTGATCCCTTTGTAGGCCTAAATTCAATTAAGCAATTATGGCAGACCTAACATATGTTGAAGTATTTGGTGATATTTTTTTCTAAACTCTTCCACTATTCAAGCAATAAATGCACAAAACTTTAAAAATCAGAAGAACAGCATTAATGATTCTCAGTTGCATTCTGAATATATTGCTTTTGCTTTTACTTCACCTATTTCAGCACTCATAAAAAGCCACACACAAGTATAAGGTTTGTACAGCTGGGAAGATTAAAATATCAGAGTTTTGACCTTCACTTAAAGTATGGATGGGCCTCTGAAGAATTGGGGATTGGCAAGCCTGAAATGCAGGCATAATTACTTCTAACTCCTTTGTTTTTGGAATGCTATGATTGAATATTACTTTTGCAGTTTAACAATGCTGCCAGCAATGTTGTACATTGCTCAGTGGGTGATTCCTATGTTGTCTTGTTATTCAGCTGTTAAGAAAAAAAATTGAGCTTGAAGCAGCAATTCTTATCTTAGAATGAAAGATTTGTACTCATAGTATATTTATATCACAACTCTTTCTAGTGGGATGGGGGAGGGAGAGCAAGAGAGGATTGTAATCTGATTGCATCAGAATCCATCTTTGAACTTAACTATTTCTGAATATTCCATGGTTTTTAGAGCTGTTCTTCCTCTGACATGTGGCAGGATAGCAGTCAACTCTGGCAAAGCCAGATCTTTTCAAGTCAAAGGTTAATGGTCAATTTAGTTGAGGTAAAGATTAATTGAATGAAATGAACTTCAATGGTATGCTGTTAGTTTTCAGTATGGGCCAATTCAAGCTGCTATTTTTTCAAAGTATCCAGCAGCACTTTAAGATCACTTTGTACCTGTTAGACAGAATTTGATGTATTGAATATTGTTCTGCTGAACAGCAGAGTTCCTGCTGAGTTCTGCAGCTGTGGAACTCAGCCCCACTGCTGTGCCTGTGGCTCCATCAGGTGAAAAGAGAGGCTGATTTCTCTTTGACAGGTACAATAATGTAAAACCCCATTTTGTACTGTGGGGTAGAGATGCAGTATTTTTTAATGATCACTTATCTACACCCTTATCTTTTTCTTCTATGAGAACATGGCAGAAATGGTGTATTTGTTGTGACTCATCCCAAAAGCCTACACCCCTTCAGAGAACTGTAGAAGAAAGGGGAGAGACAAGAACAGAGTTAGTCATTTGTAGACAGGTTTTGATATAGTGCTCTGTGCGAGCACATGACTGCTTGAGAGATCCTTCTCATGTTCCTAAGAAAATGGAAGAAATTATTTAGATGATTTAAAATGTTTTTGCTGGCACTCCAAGATGCCATGTTTCAGGAGAGGTGCAGCAGACTAGTAGAGTCTAGAAGGAGCTTTTTCTACCATGTCTGCCATGATGAAGAATTCACGCTACACAAGATAGGTACATTTTCCAAACTGAATGATGCATTTTCAAAATCTGTACTGCTTTTATAAATAGAGTAGAACACTAACACAGGGTAGATACACAGCTGTATTTTTAATAAAGTGTTAAAAGTGTAATGGTGGCAGTGGAATTATTCTTTGGTGTGGGTTTATTTTTGTTTTGTTTTTACAAATATTCTGTGGGATAGACAGTCATTATGAACTTGAAAAATTTTTCAGGACTTTCTGAAGTGTTTTGCCTTTGCTTGTTCTATTTAGAATTTTTTACCTGTATTTGCTTTGTGAGGTTCTGCATGAGTAGGGCATGGCAATTTACTGATATTAAGTCAAGTAATTGGATTTATTTAAAATGTGTAACATTGCATGTCAGGTTAATCTCTCCAAGTATTGTGTTTGACAAGTGCCGACAGTAAATCTGGGAATTCTAGATAACCTGACTTTCTTGCAAATCTTCTTAGTTTGTATATAAACACGTAGCTTTCTGTGTAGACATCAGTTGAAAAGTAGTGCAGTGGAAAGTGCAAATGTATTGGCTCAAGGAATTGTTTTAACTTTTGTAGAAAGCTTGTATTTGTATGTTTAAATATTTGTGACATGATAGGTACTTTTTATAGCAAAGAATTCTCAAATATTACATTGTTTGTAACTGGATTTAGATGGTTACCCTGACGGAGGTTTGTTTCTCTAATGGAGAAAGGATTTTTACTTTTAATAGCGGCCCTACACTTTATGCTTTACATGTGTTTAGAAAAAACTTCAGAAAATACCTTGCTATATTTGCTCATTATGTTTTGCAAAACGAAATTGCCTCATATGGTATGTACATGTTATAGTGTCCTGCCAAGCACATCTTGCAGAGCTTTGGGCTTCAGTTAAGCTCAGATCTTGATTTGGTGCCTTTTATGGTTCTCATATTGGCCTGCAGTGTGGAGCACACGTGTGTGATGCTCAGGCAGGAGAGGAGGTTCCATTCTTACTGTGGAATTGCTGGCCTCTTCTGCTGGTTTGTCTCACCTTTATAGTGTGACAAAACCCAAATGCTTATGCCTGGTATATGGCCTGCAATTGAAGGGCTTTGAGACTTTGTAGGGAGCACTGCCTGGAAACATACAGGGATCAAATGCTATAAACCAGGGGAGGTCAAACAGGGAGACCACTGCTGAATATCTGGTAGTTTCATTGTTGGTTTTGTTTTCCTGGGGAATTTGCAGCACTTAGTACCATCTCTCTGTCCTAATTCTGCAAAGAGCCAAAATGCTTCTAATTATGATGCGGAGGAAAAATTACCACTGAATTTACTCTTGAGTTTACAATGCCTTAGCTCAAATGAAATAGAGAGAGAACCCTTGGGGTTTCTTTACTTTTAGTTACATGTATTTGAGTAGCTGTGCCCTGATGAAATTCTGTGCTTGCCAGCATATCATGGAACATGTGATTGTATTTGGAGAACAATACCTTGAAGCATAAATTTGAGCATAAAAGGCTTAATTTTGTCATTTTTCTTGCTTATTCATTTGTGTAATTTCTCCACAGAAGCTTTAAAACAGACATTTTTCATTTCTGTCTCTTTGCTGTTATCATACTTTTTCTTCGTGATCTCTAATTGATTTTTTTTTGCAAATTTGGATTTCCTTATGTGAGGTAGCACACTTATTTTCAATAATTAAAAAAATCTGGGAAAATATCTTTTCTTACAGTTCAAGGATGGAATTGCCACAGGAAACAAAGTTACCACTGAAACTTGTGCTCCCTGAGAGATGCTTCAAAATCTGAAAGATCATGGTAGTATTTGATTTTAAAAAGCATTGGATTAAGTCCTTGCAGGCTAATTATGGAGCATATAGTAAGAATGTTCTTTTGTTGAGTCTGAAGTAGCTTCACATTGTCTGCTCTAAGAATGTCTTGATTCTATCACAAGAACAGTACAGACCAAACAGGGTTGTCTGTACCTTAGTGTGCCTTCCCATGATGGAAGTCTTGAAGGAAATTTGTAGTTATTTGGACTGTAAATTTAAACCACTGTCTTCTGGCAGGAATCACTGTCACTTTGAGAATGCATTTCATTGTATTATAGGAAGGTCCAAATAGCTTTTTTTACTGTTCTTATGGAGGCTGTGGTAAATGTAAACACAGACAACAGAAATGCATAAGGTCCTTATTACAGATCCATAAAACTTGATACCTAGATTAGGAAGGTAAGAGAAACGGAACAGAGAGGATAAGGCAGCACACACAATAATAATTTTCCAAATTTAAAATGAGGTTGAAACCCCATGAAGAAATGAAGTATTATCTTGATATTCTAACCTCTTTTTTCACAATGGAATCTTCTAACATAATTCATCTCTTGATGCCAATACTCAGCTTAAAGTTAAAGCATATCTGATATGCTGCAAGCTTGCAAACTAGAATTTACATGAATACCTAACTGATATTATCTTAAACCTTTACAAAAGAAAGCAGTTGCTGCATTTCCTCTACTATCTAGAGAATGATACTCAGAAGGGGACAAAATAACTAAGATAAACATTGATTTCAAATTCTGTACTCTTCTCCTATTTTGTCGTCTTTTCTGCTTTCCTAGTAAATATTACTTACGGGACAGAGCTCAGTCTTCCGAGCTAAAGTTTCTGCAAAAATGTTGCCATTTGGAAAGCAAGGGGAGATGACCTATGGTAGAAATAACAGAAGGTAAAGAAAATAAAAAACCTGAGCAATAATTGGGAATCAGACATATGAGACATACGTCTCCTTGTCCAAATATAGTTTTTCTGAAAATGTGTTTTAAAAATAAAACCAACAGCTGTTTTCTGTAGGAAAATGTTGCAGTCATCTTGCATTATTGTTTTTTAAATTATGTTATGAAGGTGCTCTGGCCCAGTCAGCATTAGTTATAAAATGCTTTGACGCCAATACTCTGCCTAAAGTTCAAGGACTTCTCACAGTTTGCATAAATTATTCATTATTTCTGTTTATAGACTAAGGTGTTGATCCTTCAGCTTGTTCCCATTGGGCTCAACTGTAATTCCCTTTAAAGCTCTAGGTAACTGTACACTTATTATGTTTTATAGGCTAAATTCAGTAGGAAAAATAGGGGGGAAAAAGGATCCTTAACAGACCTGTCCAGGTCGTAACAGTGGTAAAGAAAACCTCTTGTATAAAATAAGGCTCCATTTAAATTCATAGCAACATATTCAAAGACCAAGATAATGGGAGGCTTTGGAAGTCTTTTTTCAAGACAGTCCTCCTCTGCATTTCATTTTGTAAAGTGAAGACTTGCCATAGTGGAGATATTTTGAGACATCCAATTTAGTTACCTACTGATTGATAGACATTACAGATCCTCTGTGGCTTTAATGACATCCACAACTCTGTTTAAGTAGAAATTACTGAGAAAGCAGATGATTGTCTCATCATACCTGTTGTGGCCTGTCAGTGTTACTCTGAAATGTTTGCTTTTTCTGTCTGAAAGGAAGCCTTCTGTGGCTACTCTTATCTTACCTACTGTACCTCCCCATCGCCACCACCTCGCATACTTTTTCAATATGTCTTAAAGACATAGAAAGAAGAATGGAAATTTTATTTGCTATTGTGATTTGTTGAAAAACTGCTTGTTGTGGCTCCAATTAATACTAATCATTAAAAGCTCTGGAAATACAACTCTGAATTAACAGCTATTTAATAATATATTTACTTTAATTTTAGAAAAGTAAATTTTAAATTTGGAAAAGAAAGCCTCTTCTCCCAGACTTCGTGGATCTTACATTTATTCTGCTTTCTCATGGAAGTCTAGTAAACAAGTGTTAATCCTTAGAAAATTTCCTTATGGGCCATTGATCTATCTTGAATTCTGTTTCAGTGATGTATTATTTACAAGGAAAAACTCCCCTCTAGACTTTAGCTGAAGTTTGTGCTCAAGCATGAATTCAGGCCTGCTATAGCAAGTCTGTGCTAGGTATGACCAGTTCTGGAGGATGTACTTGACTGACCTTCCTGCCAAAGAGTACTGGGAGCTCTGTACAGCACAGTCCTGGCAGTTCCTCCATCAGATCAGGAAGACATAAGGGAATCTCTGACAGTCTTGCTCATTTTTGCCTTTCATACAGCAAGGTGTCATAAGAACATGTACAGACATATATCTGTATGTATTATTTTTTCCATGCTGACATTCACATATCTGAAGATGGTGGTGGTATCTGCTCATAATGAAAAAAAAATCTTGTTTGGTGTACTTTAGAGTATGTAAAAATTGTCTATGCACCATTTAAGACTGAATTGTCTATGCATCATTTAAGACTGAATGTATTCAGTCTTACTGAATGTAAGACTGGAAATTCAAGCAACAGTCCACAGAAAAGAGCACTGTTATATGTCTTCCACAGTAGCTTGTAATTTCTGTCTTGGGTTGATCATTACCTTCCAAACTTGGCTTTGTCTTTCAGTTCAGTATTGGTCATGCAAAACTATTATATGTGTCACATACACTTTGTGAGCCTTTTCTCAGTAAATGTAGATGATGTCATATCTATTGCATGTGACATTAAGGGGTACAGTGTCACACTGCACTCTTAAATATTAAGCTAAAATTGATAGAGTAGCTTCAGTAATTTCCACAGACATGCTGTTTTAAGGTGATACTTTCTATACACAAGTATATAGCAAAAACTTCATAAGATTTATTATGTGCATTTTTTTTCCTACGAACAACTGGGTTGATTTCAATGCAGTAAACCAGATTTGTAGAGTGTAAATGAATCATATTTTTAATAAAGCATTCTATAAATTCACATAAATTTATTTTTACCCTTTTTTACTTCTCCCTCATTCACTCAATTCTATATCAAACTTCAGTTCCTTTTTAATTATGTGAGTAGTTCTTTGTGGAGCTGTACCATGTGTTTGAAATGATAGGGATTTTGGAAAAAAAAAGGACGTTGTTGATCTACACCATTAATGTTTAAGCTGTTGGTACTGTTAGTTTATTTATGAAGCAAATTAATGAAAAGACTTTTCAATTAAAAGCAAAGAGAGTAGCTTTTTTTTTTCTTTTTTTTTTTTTTGTAGTAGTAAATAAAATAATGGGAGCCCTTTTTCCCGAACACGGGAAATTTTGCAGCACATTGTTGTTGAGTTGGGAGCACTCCAGAGGGAGCAGCTGGCAACCTGTTGTGGTTGTGATGAATGAGACCACAAGTGTACATCTGGGTACGCATTCAATTGTTTTTGCTTCTTGGGCATTGCTTTTCTCAGGCATCATTTCCAAAGGATACCAAATGTGTCTTACAAGTCTTTATGAGTAGCCCTTAAATAAAAAGCAGACTGTAAAACTGTTGGGATTTTTAAGTTAATACCACCTAATGACTTAGAATAAAATATTGAGTCAGCGCTTTGTTTTTCTTTAAATGGCCCACCAATAACAATAATTCTTTATGAAAATAACTAAAAATATCTTTATATTTAATATGTTAGGCTGCATATTGTACTTCATGTTATTGGTGTGTTTTCAGAATTTATTTCTTATCAGCACATTCCCATGACATATCCTCTTGCAAAATACTTCACTCCTCTTCCTTCCACCCCCTTTCATATTTACAAAATTCATTTTAATTCTTCTATGTCTATTCTGATTTTAAAAAGTGGATTAAAAAAAAATGTTGTCGCATTACTAAGAAAAGATTGTGAGGCTGGTGTGTAATGCCTAAGTATTCTGACAGAGAGTGGGCTGTGTCTGGCACAGATGGGTCTGATTTCTAAATCTTCTGGTTTTCAACTACACAAAAACACCTTAAATTATTATTGCTAAAATATCTGTTTGTTTCCTGTTGAGAGCTGTGAATCCAGAGGCAGATGTGTGTACCCTGTGCCCAGGGTTTGTGCTGAGATCCCAATGAGGGTACTAGTTGTGGAAGGGGAGGATGTCCCTGCCCAGATCTCCAAGGTGCCCAGTGCCCTGTGGGTGAATTGCCTGGGGGATGCCACCCCCCCTTGGTGACCTCTGCGCTCAGCATCCCTCTGTCTGCCCAGCCCCAAACTGAGGTGAGGCAGAGCTGTCACCTCTCTGCAACCAGAGGGCTCTGTGGGAGAAGAGAGGAGAAAGAAGGAAAAAGGGTACACTGGGAAAAGAGGAGCAAGGGCTCTCTTTCCTTCCTTTCCCTTCTCCCCTCCCACTGCAGATTCCAGCACAGCAGAAGTTCTCTAGGGACAGACCCTGGCTTTTAATGAGGCCACGCTGAGGGGGGGTTGCATGGGAGGAAGGATGTAGTGACATGAAGGAACAGCACTGCTGATCAGTACTCAGGGCTGTTGTAGGAGAGCTGGCGTGGGTAAAGCCTTTCTCGATCCATTGGTGTCACCAGGGATGTCCGTGTTGCAGAACCCTGTACTGGGTGTGCATCCTTCACTGTGCTCTGAATAACAAAATGCACAAGTTCTCCCTGTGCACCTCCTGAGCTGGGGAAGGACATCCCCTGGCTGGATGTAGGGATGGATGTGGCTGTTGGCCAGCAAGCATCGGAGGTGAAGTCAGTTTTGATGTGAAGGTGTCTCTGCAATCAAAGTCTCATGAGATCAGGGGATGGTTTGTCTTAGAGCTGCTGAAGAGTGTAGGTTCTGTGTTCTTAGTGAAACTGAACTTTGTAACTCCCCCAAAGGTGAGCCCATGGGGAGGAAAAGATGGAGATAGTTTCTCAGTCTTTAGCTAAGGCATTGTACAAGTGACAGACTAGTACCTTTATATTAGTGTTAAATATTGAGGAAAATCTAGATTTGCACACTTGCAGAACGTATTTTATATGCTTTTTTCCTGTGGCTGACCTGAATTGATTTAACTCCTAAGCAAATGTTTCAACTTTGAAACTAAAAAACTCTCTAGTTCTGCCTTGAAATTAGAAAGATGAATCAAAAGCTTCTTGTACTGGTTTTTGTTTCAGGTTTCTTTTATACTCCCCTTCTCTGAGCCTCCCTACCCCCCATCCTCACAGTTTACCCATGCCTGACTGGCTAATTGTTTATTTAGTTTTTAGCATTTCATATTGGGTACTTAGATATTCTTGAGTGTAATACTCTACAGATTCCTTGTCAGGTATAACCTGTCAGTTTATAACCAGTCAGGGTTTTTTGGTGTTTTTGTTTGTTTGTTTTTGTTTGCTTGTTTGTTTGTGGGAATTTTTTAATTTGTTTTTTGGGTTTTTTTTTTTGTCTATTATGAGCTGACTAAGAGATTTGGCTAATTCAGTGGATATCAAACTGAAATTCTTGATATCAACATTACTGGCAAAATCTTCTGGCACTTGTGTTCTCAGGGAAAGATATTAAAGGAAAAGACTCAAGTCCCAAGTAGATGGACATTTAACTTACCAGGTGTATTTGGACTAAACCAAAAACTCATAATGGGAAAAAAAGAATTTTTCAGCAAACAATGACTTAGAGGTCAAGATATGCAAGTATAGCATCACAGTTGCAAAAAAATTAGCTATGTATTTTCTTGCAGAAGAAATTGGAGCAACCAGCAAAGTTTTCCTCAACTGTAAAAGTTAACAGAGAGATAGGAGAATGCAAGGTGCAGATGGTATAAAGGATAGAAATCATTTGGGAATGGTCCAAAAACTAAGTAGCAGTTTGTGAATTCAGACAAGGCAGTTAAGGCAAGCCAGATACTAGTTCCTTCTTAAAGGATCTGTTCCAGTACTTGCTAGAAAATGTGCTTATTTCCTTAAATCTTTTAGAGACATTGAGAAGGGATAAAGCCATATTGTTGGAGACTGACACAAAGAACATTTAAGAAGTAGAAAAAATAACTAAGAGGTGGAGTTCCATTACCATGCTGTCAGCACTGTGTGTTGGTTAACTGGGAAGAATTTTTCAATCCTGTTCTTTTGAGAAAATCTGAGGTTTTTTCCATGTTTGTTTTTTACCTCTTTCAAAATGATTGCAATTGCCTCAAGCTTATTGTGAGAAACTGTATTGTTTAGCAATCTGTATTCTGAGTTCAGAGCTTTAAACCACAAAATGTATGATCCCGTCATTGGTAGCAATTACTGCTACTTGCATCAGGAGAAAGTAAAAACAGATACTTAGCTCTCTTCACATGTTTGTTCTCTGGGATTGTCACCTATGGGACTGTGATGCTGAATCTGAGTAACCCCTATGCCCTTGAGAAAGTAATACAAATGGAAAGAAATATTTTTCTAGACAGGTCTGTACCACTTGCTTACATGAGAATGAAGTCTGAAGAGTTTTCAGAATGTTTTCCTCCTTCTTGCCCTCTTTTAGGGGTTAATTGTTGTGTTATGTTTCCATTGTCTCTGCTTCAGCCCTTTGACTTCTATTTGAAAACAGTTTTGAGCAAAGACTCTGTCACAGTTGTAACAATTCAAAGCTTATAAATCAATCATCTGTTTGGGTCACCTGAGACCTTGTCCTTGTAAAACATAAAGCCAAAGAGCAGTTCAGTCTAAACACTTGGCATTTCTTCTAAATTGTTGTTTCAAATATTTGCCCAAGTATTTTTCATAGTTCTTGCAAATACTTGTTCTCCCACCTTAGTGGGAGAAACACAATTATTTCTGCTCCTAGTATGCTAAAGTGAATTTTGTGGCTGAAAGCAGAATTCTTCTGTTTTGAGACTGATCTTTCCATGTTTCAGGAAATTCAGTTTGCCATATTCCATTAAAAAACTATTTTTAAAATACATATGACTTTTAAGACTCAGGTTCTTTTTCTTTGCTCTTGATGTGCTGTCTGCTTCAGATTATCTCATTTAAGGCTACTGATTTGCATTGCAGTGTAAGAGCAATATTTTATCACTGTAGGTTCAATCCAGGTAATGGACTCACCTAATCTTAAAATCTCCTTTTAAGCAGAATGTTCTTTTTCTTTATTTTCCTTTCAGCCCAGTCACTGAAGGAGTTTGCTCGGCTCCTGATTGCTGTTGAAGAGGAGAGAAGGCGACTGGTAAGTTTGCTGGCAGTGCTCTTGCATTGGACCTCTCCTTGTGTAAAATACTACACTTTTTTCTATTCCTCCTGAAGTGATTTTTAAAAAAAATTTATTTGTGTAGTAGAGGTTAAGTATATCATAAGAATTATTTGGAATTCCTGTGCAAAGGCAGAAATGTACTAGCACAAACTACAGTAATTTTTAATAAGCTGTTCAACCAAAGATTTTTGCATTGAACTTTGCATCAATTTAAAAATGGTTTCTCTCAATTTCCTACCTCCCTGCTCCCTGCCCCAAAATAAGCTTGAATGTGGGTCTACCTTTCCCTTCCTGCAAAAAGCTTATAGTGGAGACACAGATCTATATTTATATTTAGTGAAGAACTCTTGAGTGTTGTCCAGAGAATGTATGCTAGTAATCCAAGAATTTGGTAAGGAAGTGATAAGAAGAGAAAGCAAATCCATCACCTGAGAGAAACTCTAGTAGAATACATTATGGATCAGACTTGCCAGAGTCATCCATTAATATGGTGTCCTTATGCTGTTTGAATCTGCTGTTTGCTTAGATTTTTATATTTCTATTCAAATATAGCTTTGTTAAAGAAGTTTTAAGTGTATTTTTATGCAACTATTTAAAAAAAATCCAGGTAAGCAGTGAAGCTATTTTTGTCCTTCCTTGGGAGTCAGCCATGAATAAAGGAGTGAGCTAAGAATTAACATCAATAGGGGGATTTTTAAATATTGTGAAAGTTTAACTAACTCTAATCCATCCAAAGATTATGTCTGTCCTGGTTTTCCTTTCTGTTTAGGATACTTAGAAGATTGAGGTAAGGCTTTTATGACTCAGACTGGAACAAATTTACTAATTCAGAAAGAGGTTTATATAAAGTTTAAAGAAGTAAATAGCCATAGAATTGCTCTCCCACTATTTCTGTTTCTATAAATATTTTAAAATGGCAAAGTTACAACATTTTTTTAGTATGTGGAATTTTGGTGGAATTTTTAAAATTATTACTTGAGTAGAATTATCACCTTTGTCAAAGATGTGGGTCTTTTTATTCCCCAGTTTCTTACTGCGGTTTTCTACATGTCATCATAGAATCCAGAGGGCCCTGTGAGGATCAGTGTGCCAAACCAATTCCTAGTATAAGTTTTTTGCTTGACAAACTTGTAGTTTAACTGTGGAATCTTCAGAGCACTTTTGCTTGTTTCTGAGGAAGTTTGGAGCATTATGCATACACTTAGATTTCTCTGCTGGAAGCACTTAAAGTCAGGCAATTTGCAGCTTAGTGATGATATGAAACAAAGTTCTCAGCTGATGGGAAAGCTTGAGACATGGCAGGTATTTAAGAACTTGATTTCCTAGTGCATAAAAGAGAAAACATGGAAAAGATAAAAAAAAAGCTTGTGCTTTTTGACATTTTGTAGAAGGCTTGGAGAAAAACATCTAGGCAATGTTGTGGCTATTTTTGGATGCACTTCATCATACTACTTTCAGCTTCCTTTTAATTCTTGTAGCATGTGATAGTAAAAGACACTGTTATATCAGTGAATGCAGGATGTATGAGAATGTGCCATGATAGATATTAATTTTGCATACCAGCTAATGGCCTTGTTTCCCTGCCTTGAACTTTATTTTATTAAATTACGATCATACATATAAGTGCATTAATCAGATTTGAATATGAAAAGTATACATTCATGTAAGCAATTTATTTCGCATCCGATGCCTATTAAATTCTTTGTAAGTGAAATTATACTTTTGTCTTGGTGAACACAGTGTTGGAGTGCTTTTCCATTGAATGTATAAATGAAGTGTTTCCAGTGGTCAAGGAAATAGTTTGAGGTGTTTAGCAAGTCTTCTGTCCTTCCTGCATAAAGAACCAGAAGGAACTATTTTTTTTTTAATTTAGAAGAAGCTAATGAAACAAGACATTATGAACAGTATTATTGGGAAAAACACTGAAGTATAAAGTAAAATGAAACTGTGTGTGACATAAATATTCTGTTTTGTAAGGCTTTGTGGCCATTATTACTAGCAGCAGTAATAATATGGTGGTTATTGCAAGTGAGTTTCTTTTATCCTTGTATTTTATTTCTTGATGGTAGAAAATTGACGAGTAGTCAGAAAAACCAGAGGCCATGCACCCCACATTTCCTCTTAAAAAGAAAACAAAGGAAAAAGTAACTCATAAGATATCTTCTTTTATGATATACAGGCTTAGGTTTTGATGAGGTCTGTTATTTTGTGGTGGTGTTAATTTAGTGATGCTGTTGGTAAATGGTACATTAAAAAAACTCCAACCAAACAGCACCAATCTTGGGCTTCACATGTACTGTAAATAGGATAAAAAGTCAGATTCATCCCCACTGCATTTCCAATGACTTCAGCAGCAAGCCATCAAGGATGTAGAGTAATGACCTCTATTTCCTAGTGTTTATTTGGGAACAATAGAGATGCTATAATTTAATCCCATGTGAATGTTTGAATCTTTATCAAGGGAACTTACTAAAAATAATTTCCCTCCTCTTTCACTGAATTTGTACTCTTTCTGTTAAATAAGTGATATATTTTATTTTAGAGATTCATATTTTATTTATGCTTCCTATTAATTTGATATTATTACTAAAATTAATAACAAACAGAAGTTATCTGGGAGTAAAATAAAATGCTACTTCCATTTCCTTTTGTAGGATTATTCGGTGTTGACATAGGTATAGATGAACTGGTTCATGCTTCTGGTCCTAGAGATCTCCTATGAGTTTGCAGCATTGAATGAGTTCTCTTGAGTGTCTATGTTATCTTGCTGGAACTCCCAGATTATTTCTGAGAGTTTACTAAATCCAAGACTGAAACAGACTCTTAATTCTTAAATTCCTTGCTATTTGTCCAAGTTATTTTTTGTTGTTGGCAGGTGATGAATGGCCCCAGAGCTTTTTCTTTCTGGCATCATGAATCAATGAGATTCCTGACTAATATTTTTAAATACTCCAGGGGATAATATAAAAATTCTGAAGTGGATAGCTTTGTACTATGCTCGATGAATATTTTTCTTTATAAAGTCTGCCTTTTTGTATCTAATAATCTTCATGCTTCAGACAGTATCTCATTTTTGTGGACTTTTTTTGTATTAACTGGATGTTCTCATTGTGGTTTTGTATTTGCCCTCACACAAGGGGTCCGATGCTATCTACTTCCAGGGAAAGCATCAAAATATTCAATTTCAAAAGCTGCACTTGAAGAAAAATAAATGAGCTGTTAAAACCAGCTATCTGTGGAATGGTACATAAAATCAGATACTGAAGGGCACAGCATGTTGTTGAGCAGAATTAACCTTTTCCCTATAATGCAAAGTGCATTACAGATTCCATCAGAAGGGTAAGCAGTCTCCTATCCACAGGGGCAGCTTATTTCTCAGTTTATACAGGGGAAAAATAACATTGCATGTACTAGCACCCTGAGACTGCAGAACAAACACCTGGCATGTTGTTTTGCATGGTGTGTCTCTCAATTTGCAAAAAAATAGAGTTTGATGGTGTTTTGATATACTTGGTAACTGATTTCAGTGTTTTTCACCTCTCATGCAAGATTTGACATTTAAATAATCTCCTTGGTAGGAGTCTGCTGGGAAGAACACTGAAAGCATATTACTGTAAGCGAAGGAAAACACCACAAATAAAAGGACTTCTTTGAAGTTACGACTGGCTTTTTGTTTCTTTATTTTTGTTGTTCCTCCTACTCCTACTCTCCCCACCATATTTGCTATCTAAAATTAATTAAAAGCACCTGGGTGTGGTGAGTTTGAGTTTTTTCCTTATACTTAAGATGGCTGTACATACTATTGAGTCATTAATGTAGCATGGACTGTGTTGTTAACTAACCTCTTTGGAAAGACTTTCTGAATTTGTGCATCAGATTACTAATTTCGAAATATCTCTTTGAGGTTTCTATTGAAGAAGGATCAGCAAATCAGTACTGAATTTTTAAATTTTCTTATAAAAATTATTTTTACCTACATTTATCTATTTATTTTTTCACCTTTTCTTCCGGCTACTTCATCCCAGGTAAAGCTGACAACATTTGATATAAATTACAGAAAAATCCGTGTCTTTGGAAAGGGAAATACTTTCCAGAGCAAGATAGGAAAATAGTAATTTCAATTGTTTTGGTTTTTTTTTTTTTTTTAACTATTGGCTTACTGTCCTCTGACAGTCAGGCTAAGTTGTAGAAATCCTTGGGAAAATTACTGGAAACAAATCGCATGCTTTCACAAACCTTTTTGTGGAGCCCCCATTTTGAATACTTGCTATATGCATTTCTGGCCAGAAAGTATTACATAGACTACAACAGATACAGAGAAAGGCAACAAGGAAGGCTTAACACCTAGAAGCTGAGGATGAGAGGAGACTGCAGAGAGGTCTCTTTGATTAGTTTTAATTCAAACAAATTAGATCAATGTTATTTGGAGTCCTGTGCATCATTAATTGAAATGACATCTTTCAGCACACTTGAACTAATCCTCAGCAATAGGTTAACACTTCAGCCCTTGAAATCAGATTTTTCTTCCTTTTTTTTTCCTTGCTGATACAGCTGTCAGTCTTGCTTTGTAAGAATAAACAAAAACACTGCAAAATTACTTGGAGACTATTGCAGAAGCAAGAGTGTGCTCAGTAGCATTGCATAGTTTTCTGCTGTGTTCTAACTCTGGAATGACTAGAGGAAATGTGCTACACAGAATTTTATCTAATTAGCAGTTTGCAGAACCAGCTTTGCCTTAAATCTCAGTCAGCCCTGTGTTACATCTTTCACCATCAAAATTGGGAGATTACCTAGGTAGAGTTCAGTAACACTTAGAAGAATATTTCTGTATTCATATTAATTGCATATCTGTAGAGTGTAGACCTTTAGAGAAAAGGTCTTCCCTGTTGTGCTGGTACAAATATTTGTGTGACTGTGTGGTGAACATAATTGGAGAAGTGATCCAGCTGGAAAAATAATTCCTCTTGCACTGACTTTCTATTACTTCCTTCCCAGCACTGCAGTGCACACAAGGAAAATGAAGACCTTCAGGGCCAGAATTACTATCCAGAAGATAGTAATTACTTTGATATAATTGCTATCAAAAATATACTAGAACTGTACCTTCATTTTCCTGCAGATGTTATCTGTGACCATTATAACTCGTCTATGAAATCAGGAAGCGATAGGCGTATTTCTGTCATGCAGAACTTCCTAGAGAGCAAATCTGCAACATGATTGTTTGGTGGGTTCTTGCTGAGAGGTATCTCTCAGTGCAGCTTTCCCCCTTGCCCTATCTTGGGCTAGAAGGAATCCTGTTTGCTGTCTTTTTCCACACCACTTAAGTATGAAAATACACATGTTCAGTGGATGTTTCGTAGCATTTGTGCTCAGTTAAAAAAAAAAAAAAAAAAAAAAAAAAAAAAAAAAAACCAAAAAAAACCCAGAGCAATAAAAGTAAACAGCTCATGTTCTGTTATCATTAAGGTAGTTAATATGTAACATCTGTATGTATTTCTGGACTTATCTCAGATAAAGATCACATACTAGGCCAGACAATTTGAAGATAAAATTATGGGTGCTATTAGTGTACAGAGCATTAGCTGGCTTTTCCAGAGAACACTGCATCAGCTTCCATAATTGTACACTTGGTAGGTTCCTAATTAGTTTAAAGCTAGTTCTAATTTCTCCAATAATATTAATGATTTAAAGTAATTTCTTCCATTATTTTTTGTTGAAATGAAGAAAAAACAGTCATCCTGGGATATTTGAGTATGATAATTTTTAAAAGATCAAACTGATCTCAATAGAAACAAGTTGCAACTAGTCCCTCTCACATCCCTGTAACTGCCATCCTCTGGAATTGAAAATACAGGTCCATATTTTCTTAAACTTCACAGAAGGTACTTCTGGAATCACTGTGTTGTGATAGAACGGTACTAATAATTCAGAGTATGTTGAGAGTTTTATGATCATGAAGTCAACAGAGAATCTTCTGTTCATGTTTTGCTCTGCATTTCTTATCAGCTTTCTCTCAACGCTTTTCTTTTTCTTTTGAAAATGTGAGTTATTTCCTATTGATGTGAATGTCCAGAGTCAGACCATATAATATGCAGAGCCTTTTGCACCTTGTCCTCCTCAGCTTGGGCCTAGATAATTTGTCTTTAAACCTACCTGTTGAGGAGGAAAGCAATTTAACTGTTTTTAGAGACGATCTTTGCTGTTTTCCAAGATAGTTGTCATAGAGTTGATTTGTGACAAAGTTATTTCATTGTAGTAGCAACTTTGTGAGAGATGTGAAAATGTAGATCTCCCGTGCAGATCTCTGCTGTTATTTTGACTGGTTAGTTGGCATCAAAGAGGGAGCACTTGTCTGTCTTGATGCGGCTAAGAGGCTGTGACTAAGACAGGAGAGTGGGAATAGGATAGTTGTTCAAGAGGAAAGGAAAGGAGAACAGAGATAAGAGGATTTATAAGATTCATGTACATTCCTTTACCATCTTACATAACAGTATTCCAAGCCTTAGTAAGAAGGCTTTGATAATTCAGTGTCGGTATAGTATTTGCTTTTCAGTCTTCTAGAGAGAATGCAAATCAAGAAAATCCATTTATTTTTAAAAAACAATGTGTGTTGCAGGAGATTAGTGTAACTGGTTGTTAGCAATTGCAGTTCCTCCTGCTTTCTATATTCAAGATGTGTATATTTGTGTTTGCCTCCACGCAGATATACAGTTAGAGAATGGTTTGGGTTGGAAGGGATCTTAAAGACCATACTCCAATTCCTCCTGCTGTGGCAGGGAGGCCACTCACTAGACCAGGTTGCTCAAAGGCCCATCCAGCTTTCACCCCTTCCGAGAGTGGGACATCGGCAACTTCTTTGGGCAACCTATGCCAGTGTCTCACCACCCTCAAATTAAAGAATTTCTTCCCTATATTTAATCTGAACCGACCCCCTTTCAGTTTCAAGACGTTCCCCCTTGTCCTGTCACTACCTATACTTATAAAAGGTCTCTCTCCAGCTTTACCTTGCATATTTTTCAGTGAGAACATTCACAAAATGAGATTGCTTGCTATTTCCAGTTTTGAAGTGTATCATGGAGAGAGATATGAAATGCTCTCTTCATTAAAAGTACAAAATGAAGGGTTAGTTGGAAAGCCTCTTGCTACTTGTCATTTTATAAATCTAATTTGTTCTCAATTCATATGTTCATTCCATGCAAGCATTTCACTGCATGTAGTATTGCATCGCTTGACAGCGCTTCCCAAAGTTTTGAGAAGCATTCTGTGAGTAGCTTGGCTGGAAAGAGTTTATTTTAATGAGGTTTTAGTCTTCACAGAAATGTGGTAGTTGCAATTTCAGTTTGTAGATTCTTTTTGCTTCCACCACAGTCACTAAGTGTCTTTTCAGATGACTGTTGACAGAGAAAAAAAGATGTTTGCACTTTTAAATGAGTATTTTAAAGGATCATGAGTTCTGGATCAGCCAACCTTATAGCCTTTAAGTTTTTTGCATTTGTTTTCTGACTACAGAAGGAGGGAATGGAGTTGATTGTAGAAGAGGATATATGGTGTTATATGGTGCTATACCCATTACTAGCTTGTAATCATGTCAGAACATGCTGCTACTTGACATGCTACCACTTTCTAAAATTTTTTAAAATGGATTCTGAATTCATCAGCAATTCTCCTGTAAATATGAGGAAAGGTGCTTCATTCCTATAAACTTATCCTTTAATTTTCCTTCATTTAGTCTGATCTCCGGAATGAAACTGCTGTATTTGTGGTTCTTATTTAATGTCCTGGGAAATGTGGTTAAAAACAGAAAACAACACAAGCACTTCATGTACCAAAGGGTGTGTAGAAACAAATATGCCTTTATTTAAACCAAACAAACACCAGCCAAAGCCCCCACCTTTTCACAAGGAAGCAAAACATTCTCCCTTGAGCAATCTGTGTAATCTTCATGGGCTCATAGCTGTGTTACATACAAAGGTGTTTTATATAAGTATTCTCTGTTAGAATGTTGTGTTCTATTTGCAGATATTTGCAGAACTTTTAGGTTGCCTTTATTATACTTTTCAAATGTCTGCAGAGGCTTCAGTTATTGTTATTTTGAGAAGCTTTCTTGGAGGTATCTCCCAGAGTAAGTGCTTTTGCTTTGAGCTAAGACTGAAACAGATTAACAGTTTTGTTTGGTTTTTGGCAGCCATGCCAGTTTATTGTGTACCCACTTCACAAAACTGACCTGGCTAAAAGCAAAACAAACAAGATATTTGCTAGTTATTTTTCAACCGTGTTGCAACAGACTGTTTCAGTGTCACAGCATCAGAGGACAGAAGAAGAAGTCAAAAACATGGTGAAGGGATATTTCAAGATCAGCAAACTGCTTTAGCTAGCGTGACCACCAAAATAAATTACTACAAATCTACTTCTTGGTGCAATATTTGTTGCAGCCCTGATATTAAAAGTAGTTGTGGTCAGGGAAAGAGATTATTTTTCTAGTGTTAAAAGGAAATTAGAGTAGAAATCTGGAAGTCGTGGTCACATGGTCCTGAGGAAAGTTTTGAAGGATGGGGCCGCAGAGTCTGGTAGCCTTAAGGATTAAAATATTATGAGAGCTACTTCTTTGGAAGCTGTTCTTTAGTAAAAGGTATTTTTCAGACAATATTGAGTTATATTTTCCTTTCTGGGTTAACCTTGGCCATGATTGGTAAAGTTTTGGCCCAATTTGTTGTCATGTGACATGTCATGGAGCTGATGTGAAATTCCCCCAGAAGTCCAAGTGTCAGTGTCAGTACGGAGTGGGCTATGGCCGGCCAAAGCCTGCAGTGGGGTCTGGCACTGACCTGAGTCTCCACCTGTCTCACGGCCCTGGGCTGGGCCAGCGCAGAGCCCTGAGGTGGCCACACGCCGGGCTCAGCCCAGCCTGTCCAGCGCCGCTCCTGTGGGCGTCCCATCAGTCTTGACAGCACTGCCCCCTGAGCTGCTGTCAGACCGGACCAGCATTCCCACTCTGTGGGTAAAGGCCATTTTTTCACCAGGGGTACTATCGAGGGAAGCTGCTTGACAGGGCGAGACCATCCATAATTCCCAGACTGAGGCAAAGGTGGGCTGGGTTTCCCTAATGGGCATCCAGCAGGACCACAGCAGGGTGTGACCTCTGCAGGTGAGCCTGCTTAGCAACACACAATCCAGTCTTAGTAGAGTCACAGTTTAAATAAACCAGGCTAGCCCCTTCTCTCCCCTAAGCTGCCTCTTACTCTATATATTGAGACCTTTTTACAAGCTAGATAAGAGCTTTCTAAGTTGACTTATTTTGTTAGTTGTATTTGCATGAGAGCAGGAAAAAAGGCTAAAAAATCTGAATCTGATCCTATTTCTAGCCTTTTTGCTCTTAATGTCTTGTCATGGCATGTGTCATGGCATGTCCTGTGTTCCTTTCTTAATTTTGTGTGCTGTTCCTAACATACTCATTTTGAATTTTCACCACTGGCAACTGTCAGAACCTTCTAATTTATAATTATTCAGCATTTGAGCCTTAAATAACATCTCAACATTCTTCAGTGGGTCAGCTACCAGTAAAATTTAGAGTGCCAATAGCATGGAGAAATGGAAAGGTTTTCTATGGATCCTGTATCTATAAAAGCTCCCTTACTTCTGAGTATTTTGCATCTGTGGCTAATCTACGTTTCTTCAGAATATGTCTTAAGTGTTCATACACATGCTTTTGTTTCCTGAAAGGATACATACTTCCAGTTTCAACATTAACAGTTCCTGGGCATAGGACCATTACAAACAGCTAAGCTGATTTTGGCTTTATGCCTGGATGTGTCCATTCACGAAGTAGTTGTTAAAGTAAAATACAACTTCTAATTACATTAATCTCTTTGAATAGCTAATTTCCTCAGCACCAACTAATTCTTGTTTTGTTTTGTTGTTTTTTTAAATGCTTTTTGTGATTTGGTTTTGTTGGTACTGAAGAGAGAACAAGAAGTAGATAGAAGAACCATGGCAGTATCCAAACTATCAAGAACGTGTCGCAGAAGCAAAGCATTGAACTGTCGGACTGCCTTTCTCAGTGTTTTATTTCACAGCAACTGTGCAATATAATGCAAAGTGATTCCTAATAGTAACAGACAGTAGACCTATTGACCCCACTTGTGCAGTTAGTGGCATTGACCCATGGAGACCTAGAGTGTCTGGGAAGGTGCAAATTAATTTTCATACTGGAAGGCAGCATATGGTGATCACGTATAGTGCAGGACCAGCTGTAAACCAGCACAACTTGACCTGGCTGTTTGAATTCTCACCTTCACTAAGAGCAGCAGATGGGTATTATGTGACTGCTTACACAGTTGCTTAGTCCCCATAACCATCACTTAGCTGCCGATAAGGCATTTTTTCTTCACACAGAAGTGATTGCATTGATTGCTAAAAGACTAAGTAGGTAGATGAATACTTAAGATGCCTTTCAGTTTGAGCTGTTCACCTTCTCAAGCTCTCAGGCTGATTTGAAACTTTTATTTCGTTGTCTGGGAAGTGTGAATGCTGCTTACATCATCTAGCTAAGAAGAGACAGTCATCTGACAGGAAGAATTTGGGAGAGAATTTAGGCTGAGTGTCAGGAAAACTTCCTCACGATGAGCTGCATTGTGAAGTACTTTGCCAAAGAAAATAGACTTTGCCAAGGAAAATGTCTAAGGCACAAACTGAGATTAGGCCAAGTATTGAAAAATGTAATGTAGAAACAGAGTAAATATTTTATATTGCTCAGTGACCATGCATCCCTCTTAGCCTGGAGCATGGTTAATCAGGCTGTCATTAAGAATTGCTCAGTAAGGGCGATAATCACCCTTATTTCAAGGGTGCCCATCATGGTAATGGGCTAAGAATATGCTGTATTTCTCAAAAAGACTTCCACAGTCCTTTTCAAGGTAGGGATTATGGGGCAAATGGGAAACAGGCAGAAGCTGGACAACATGTAACAAATCTACTTTTCCAGTTGAATTTAGGAGTAACATCCTCCGCCATGACATTTGTCCCAAGAACATTTTGCACAAGGCTCTAAATAGATTGATTTCAATATTTAGGAGCCTAAATTTCTATGGAGAGTTCTGTAGTTAGCCATTTTTATTTCTTGTTTGTTTGAAGAAAATCAGAGCCACTGTGTCAAATTGCTATTTCTGGCAATTTGAAAAATTCATTGATATTCTCTGACAGATTCTTCAGTATGAAAAATTTAAAAGAAAATCCTAACTGCAGTAGACATTCCTGCCAACATCTTGACTTCCTTGTTGAGTTAGCCACTTGCTTATTTTTATGTCTCACTGCTAAACTTCCATTTTGTTCATTTGTTTGTTTCAAACTTTAAATTTTGAGGTGTTTGTTCCTACTTCAGACTCAGAAGTTGTTGCTTATGACATCCAGGCAACGAAACTTTTGATCTCTTAAGAAGTCTATTGCTAAAGAACAGCTTGTCTATCTGCTTTAATGTGTCCAGCTTCGGTCTAGGAAGAAGGAACCTGCACTCTGACTTTCTGTTTTTTTAAGGAAAGAATATTTAAAGGCAGTTTCAGGAATTCTGACAAATGAAGCTTTTCAAAATAAATGTTGTGATGAGTCTGGCAGCTCAACATCCCTTAAGTAATAATCTGTACTAATTAAATAACATTGGTTTTACTTTTCATGGAAAATTAGAAAGTTCTTACTTTGATTAGTTAAGTGTTTATTTATTCTTTTATTGATTTCCAACTTTCCCTTCACATCCTAATGGACCTCACAAGGAGGCCTGTTCAGGGTACATTCACTCCACTCTGAAGAGGTTTTGTTGACATCTGCACAGTGAGGGAAACAGGCCTGGCCGCAAAATTTACAGATCAGGATTTGGAAAAGCAAAGAGACAAAGTAATAAACATACAGAACTGATTTGGGGTAACTGTTAAGTAGGTCTAACAGCCAGATTAAAAATGTCTCGGAAGGTTTAAAATAAGCTTTTTGTAGAGTAAAGCATTTTGCTTGTTTGCTAGGATTTATCTTAATCAGATAATTTCTGTAAATGATAATGCATTGAACAAAAAAGTTAAAAAAGCCACACAACTCTTCACAAAAGCAGAAATTCCTTCACTTCTGCACTTCTTAAATTGAAGATTTCCCCCTATAGACGATTTGGTTTTATTTTGTTTGCTCGTTCTTCATGGGAAAAAAATGTTCCATGTGATAAATGTTTAAGAAGGTCAGGATATTTGTAATATCTTAAAATATCTATATTTACCAGAGTTTTTAATAAAATAATGTACTATTAAAAATGTTGTGAAGTGTGGTGTATTTGACTTCTGGATCAGATTTTTTTCTTAATTAGTTCTGTGCTCCAATTATGCTGTTTCCTGTGTTTATGTAGCCATTTCCCACTTGATAATATGTAATGTAAACGTTCAAGCTGAGAAATTTTTTGGTTTGTTTGGAAAGCCATAAAGGGGGGTAAAACCAGAAAAATTTTCTTCTGCTGGCTATCTGAAACTACATTCTCAAGCTCTTTTCTTTTCAGTATGATTTGAACTCTCAGCCTGGTCAAGAGACATGCACTGTTTGTATTAATGGTAGTGATAAAAAGATAAATGCCCAGACTTGCAAGTACACACTTGAACTGTTTTTCCTTCAGTGTGGTGGTGTTTGTGGTTGCTTTATCTTTTACAGCTTTTGCTGTTACAGTCCATAGAGTAAACTGTAAAAATAAATGGTATCTCTTACTGGATAATTAGCTACCATGACCATATCCACTGCTGATTTATGTCTTCTAAGTATTTTCAGGGGGTTGCTAAAGAAAAAAGGGGCAAAACCCCCAAACTGTTGTTTTGGTTTGTTTTTGTGGGTTTTTTGTTTGTTTGTTCTTGGTTGGTTGGTTATTTTGGGGTTTTTTTCCCCTTTCGTTTATCACCAGGTAGGTTTTTTTCCTCCAAAAAGAGGAAAAAAGGTGATTGTGCATATATCAGAAAAAGTTAAATACATTCTTTAACACTTTATAAGATGTTCCTATCTAAGTAGAAAATAATTTTGCTGATGCAACTAAGCAGCAAGTCTAAGAGACAGGAGAGGCTATGAGTGAGCAGAGGCAAAAGGGGCACATAACAGTTTTCAGCTCAAGTTGTTAGTTCCAGTAGTGACAGAAATCCCACTGAGCTCTTGCCCACTGAAGGAAAAACAGGAATGTGGGACACAGAGAAATCAGGTCTTTGAAGTGTGTCCTTGTGCAATGAAAGAGTAGGTGGCATACATGGTCTTTGTTAGGGGAATGGATTTTGAGGGAAAAGAAAGCACAAGCCTATCCTGAAAAGAAATGAAAGCACAGGAGGAGATACAAAAATGGAGCCAAGGTGCAGCAAATTTATCCCAAAATATTATCTTCTAGTGGGCTTTTACAATAAATAAAATTGTATAGAAGTCAGTTGGGTCTTTCCCCTTTCCTTTTTAACTTGCTGGCCACTGTTTTCTCTTAATTGATTAAAAACTCCTGTAGGGGCAAGATACGAGTATTTTTTCACATAAATGAAAAATACTGGCGCACATGCCTCGATGTACAATGCTTCTGCATTTGAATTTTACCTTACAGTGGTCAATGCATGTAGTGTGTGGGTACTTATAAACAACCAGGTTCTCTGTAGCATCTACCCACTGCTCCTGCTCTTTTGGGAAGTGTCTGGGTGTCATTGTGCTCGGTGCCTGCTCAGGAAAATGTGTTTGGTAATGGCTAACACTGCATTAGAGTAAGTTAGTCTACTTAAACCCACACACCAAGGAAGTGAGTGAAGAAGAACCAGTTGATGCCTTTTGGCTTCTAATTTCTGAACGCACTGAAGATGAGGCACTTCTTATGACATTGTCTTAGGACTTTTATTGTCAATACCTAGAACAGGAATTTTTCAAGATATATTAATGTGAGAGTTTTCTAGTGGATCAAAACATCTTAGAGTCTGATAGTAAATGTATTTTATCTTCAGGTTGGCCAAGTTTTTCCTGTTTTCAAGTGGTCTCTTCCTCCTGTGTATTAAATGTAACAGTATTGGAGCCCCTCCTCCCAGTTGACCAAATTTAAACATCTTGCCCTTCAAGTTTTTGACACTGACTCTTTGTAGTGAGCTGAAGGAGTGATGGCAAGTCCTTCAGTAGGTGCTGCTCAGGCACATTTGTTACTTTCATAATGAATTCAGGTGTCCCAGTTTTGGTATCAGTTTTGAATACTAAGAATCACCAACACCTTAAATTTTGCTCAGAAGCTAACAGTGTAAAAAGGATTTGAGCATTAATACTCCTTGCATAATTCTGTCAGCTTTCACAGACCATCTCCCAGAGCACATTGCAGAGCCTTGCTGGGAGCTGAGAAGTCTAAATAGTCACTGTGAGTTTCACAGTTGCTAGAGAAGGATGACATCCTAAGCTTCACTATCAGGATGATACATGCATGGATGCTACAAGTTTATTCCTCTGTTGCTGTTGAAGTACCCAGGAGCAGCAGCTGACAGAGTGGGATCAGCAGGCTGGGCTGGCTTGTGCAGACACTGTTAGTAATCAGCAAAGTACTTTCCCTTGCATGCACTTCAGCAAAGCAAATTTCAAGCAGCACTTCCTCCAAACTTTTATTGCTAATAGGGGCCCTTTATTCAAATCCATTTCTTGACAAGGTACATTGTGAGAGGAATGAAGTCAATTTTATTAAAAGTTACTCTGGGAGGGCAGGAGCAGCATTGTTAAACCCATGTCTGGACAATTCCCTCAGTACCACTCTTTGCATCTTAATTTCCCCATGAAGCCTAATTTACAACGTACTAGTATTTACATCTTTATTCAGTACTTGTAATAGTTGATACAGAGTTTGACATTTGGAATAGAGTCTTGACACATGAGAAGAGCTGTGGAATTACTTTTGTTGTTTTATTCAGGCTACCAAAGGGGAGGACAGAAGTTAAAATTTAAAATCAATAATTTTTGTATGATATTAGTGTTTGAATTTTTACCCATGCCTCTTCAACTTCATTCTAAAGAATAACTTATCTGAGTTTGTTTGGGCCCCTTCTGTACATAGATGTTTCTTCTGGGGACTATCCAATGTTTCAACAAACACAAGACTCCTTTGCCATTGTGTATGCTGTGAGTGGGACAGGTTATGTGCTTGCACTGAATGCTTTAAAATCTAAGATCTGATTTCTTTCAGCTTAACACATGCAACTAGTGTGTGTTTATTAATGGTCATAAAACTAGCCAAGTCCTTTAATAAATAATTCAGCTGGATTTTTTTGTCTTGATACTGACCTCTGGCATTCAATTTC
Source organism: Dicaeum eximium (assembly GCA_013396995.1). NCBI lineage: Eukaryota > Metazoa > Chordata > Aves > Passeriformes > Dicaeidae > Dicaeum > Dicaeum eximium. The sequence continues at coordinate 611,687 of VWZP01003639.1, forward strand.
TTGAGACTATTATGAAATACTAGCACACACTCCTTTTTATTTCTCTTATCAACTGCTGTTTTTCATTTCTCCATTTCCATGTTTGTCTTGTGAATACTTTGTGTTGCTTTTCCAGAAGGCTGTTTGCATTTACATTGGTATTATTTGTGGATCATAGCATCTAAAAGTATTTATGCATTTTTTCATGTAATCTTTTCTTTTAAAAGATGCTATAAATCTGTGGTGTGATTATTTTATTAAAAACTGAATATATTTTAAGTGTCTGGTAAAAATTTAAAGGCATTTTTGAAGGTTACCATCACATGGTTTTCCTATTAATCTAAGTTTATAAAAGTCTGTTAAATATGATGGTAGCAGGAAAAGATCCAGTTTGGTCTTCTTTGGGTCTATTAATTGAGGTATTTAGCTTGTTTCTTCATTCAACAACCTAAAGAAAATTAAATATAGCAGTCTTTTGAGATCTGAAGCAAAATGAAGAATTATGAGAAAAGAGAATATCTGATGTGGAGCATATATGTGGAACATGACTGTTTTCAGTAATCCATGTTTTCTTAAGCCTTCATTTTGTGCATCTTGAACATGTAAACCAGAATTAACATAAAGGCAATCTCTATCCATTTCACTTCAGCAGTACCCGATGCTTAAAAGGCATCCAATATTCCTCCTCAAACAAGTCTGCTTTCTGTAGGCAGATAACATTGTATTATATGCTGTAAATAATTTTTAAGGCTGTCCATAAAATATTTTAGATGTCTCCTTGCCTCTACGTGTTATCAGAGGCAATTTTTTCACTGGCATGTGACAGGTTTGTAGCCTCTGTCTTCATTCCTACTTGGAGTGATTGATAATATAGGTCTGCTGCACTTTCTTAACTCAGCAGGAAAATTTGAGCATCACCTTTTAAAATGTAAATTTGGTTTGCCAAACCAAACCATTTAGTGGAGGATGATTATAAATGCACTATCTGTTCACGTACAAATGGTAGGAATTGAGGAGCTTCTTCTTGGTGCTGTTTAAAGTCATGCTTGAAGTATTTGTGGTCCAACAATGCCCAAGATTCTTGTGTTTATGACCAAAACAGATTAGCATACAAACATTAAAACTTAACTGCTGTAAAATAAAAACAGTTCTGGGAGTTTAAATATAATGGTATTTTCTCTTCATAAGGCAAGAAAGATGTATTAAGCTTACTTCAAATTCTCAAATGGGGAATTTAAAACAGATGGAATGAATATTTAGCTTTTCCCTCCAGAGAAATCACATACAATGAATACATTAGGTGAACAAGATAATTAAAGGGAAGTAGCATTAAAAAGAAGTATTAAATGAATGTGTTGATAATATACTTTATTTAAACATGCCAAACACCATTTTCACATCTTTAAAAACTTTTAATGTATGGTAATCTTGTTGCAACCTTTACTTTCTTTTGCCTGCAACAGTAAGTTCAGTCGTAAATAACCTACCTTATTATGCAAAACAACAACTATTGAGATGCATTTGAAACTTGCTGCTGTAAATTCATGGTGCAAGTATTCTCATCCAAGTTCGTTTTTACCCTTCCTTACATGTGTTGTTACTCACTGAGCAATAGCTACAGAATCCAGTCTTGCAGTCAATTGAGAATTGTTTCTTATGGTTGCTGTTCACGAAGAGATGAACAAACCACTAAGAAAAATAATTGTAAGATGCTTGAAGTCATTTGTAAGACATGCTGCATCTTGTATAGTTCTGTTAAATATGTGTTCCCTTGGGAATTTCTGGTGTGCTTCTGTAAGATACTGCTAGTGGGTAGAGTAAGATGGTTCTGGAGCAGCACTGAGTGACTAGAGTCAGATGGTAGGAAGTTCTGGGTTCAGACGGTCTAGTTTTTTCTGTTGGTTTCCATGCTCAGCTTCAGTGAGCTCTCTGTGTGAGCCCTGCCTTTGTCAGACACCAATTAGCTGCCACATTCCGGAGTCAACTGGTAAATCTGGTGTCTTAATACCTGTGAATGACAGAAGTGTGAGTAGTGGAGGCAGCATGCTGCCAGGGGATGGAGGGCAGAATGGTTATTTCTGAGGCTGAATGACGTCCTCTCTCAAAGAGAAGTGATATGCAATGACCAGTTTGGATTTTGACAGAAAAAAACCAGCCTGGATCAGGTGAGAAGTTTTGATTATGTACCTGTTTCAGCACTGCACATGTAATCAGTTGGTGATAAATATAAAGCTATGCTAGAAATTAATTCAATAAAAGGAAATCAGGAGGTATAAAAATATTACTTCATGTTGAGATTAGACTAAGCCATTTTTTGCATTACCTAATATAATAAAATCTAACCCATGTGATCCCTATTTAGGATGATGATAGAGTTAAAATTTGATGATTTTTTCTTTTAACTCTGAAGCAAGTGATTTGCTACACTATTTTGTTGGTTGCAGTGCTCTGTTATTTATTCTTCATCTATTTGGTAGTATGACTACATCTGTAGTTCACCTGTTTGGTTGCATTAGAAGTGCCACACAACTTTCTAAGTGTAACTTCAGACTGTGAAGTTAATGTGACGGTAATCTTTACTGAATCCTGTAATGTCTATAATGTTTTTCCTGTCTCTGTTGAATCCAGCTGCTTTCTGCTGAATGACAAGCAAATCTTGCCCCGTCCCAGATTTCTTTGGCTTATCACAGAAAACTTTAAATGGGTTTACAATATCTCTGAGGGAAAGCAGACTTTAAGCCCAGTGGCTCAGACATTCATTTGCTTTCTTTTGGAAACGTCTAAATACTGTTGTATTTATACATCTACACAGAATTACCTTCATGTAAGCAGATTAGCAGACTTGAGTTTGATTTCAGACAACCTCGCAACATCATGATGTGATGTGTCTTGTCTGATACAGACAAGATCACAGGATCACAGGCATCCTGTGCTTATTTCTCCCCATTGTTTGGGAAGGGAAGCTTATGTGGCTGTATCCACAGAGACCGTGGATATCTAATGTTGATTGACTGAGTTAATTGCCTGGTAAGTCCTTGAGACTCTTTGTGTTGGTGTTGTTACTGAGATGATAATGTCAGATCTTGCTATTGGCAGTGCATGAAGTGATTTATTAAGGAACACCTGAAGTTCCAGATTTTGTGTGGTAGCTGTTACTTGAACTCAAAAATACATTTTCTCTTTCTCTATTGTCTTAATGCCAATCCTTAGAGTTAAAACTTCTCTGTAGTTCCTTGGCCCTAAAGCAAGTTAACCAGCGTTAGTACAGCATGGTCTTAAAGGCCCAGGCTTTCAGGATCATTCATGAGTCTTGGCTTCCTGGGAGGAAGAAGGGAACTTCTGCTCCACAGCCATTGCAGACACAAAGAATATTGGTGCCTCCTTGCAAGAGAATCAAGTTATTGTTTTAATGGAAGGTTGTACTGGACCTTGGGATCTCTGAGTGCTAAAGCACCATAAATATTGTCTTTTGCCATAAAGATAAAGAGCTACCATGAAAAAGGTAAGATGCTTGAGGGTGATTGAGCTGTATTTGGTAGGTACTTGCTATGTTGTACCCTCCTTATGGTAGCAGAGGTCATCATAACCCTGTTTAGGAACATGTGGAAACAGCCCAGAAAGCATATGCCTCAACTGTGAGACTGCTGGGATATAAAGTTAATGAAATGTGGCTTATATAACCACTTCATTCATGTGCTGATGTAATGAAAGCATTTTAAACTTAATTCTTTTTAATTACATACTGTGATTAGTAGGGTAGTGGGTAGCTGAAACATAGCAAAGAAAAAAGAAGATAGTGCAAGGGAGTATTTCTAAAATAGTGTTGACTCACTAATTCCTTCCAATGAGCTCCCAAAATATATTGCTCACAATCTATAACTATTTTCTTTGTTGGCTGGTACTTAGGAAGAGCAAAGGAAACTATCAAATGGGACAGAGAGAGAGCCTGAGAGGGCCTCCTGGTATTTGATATTCTCCCCAATTTACAAGGCAAAATTGCATCTGGTTAATGATCACAAAGATAGTCACAGTACTTTCTGCAAGGTTTGCTTGTTTTTATAATGTGTTTAGCAATCATATTAGCTTATGTGGGACTGTTTGTTCTTTGATTTTGTTTGTTTATTTTCTTTATTTATATTTCTTTTTCCCCTTCAAGTGCAGTTCTGGGAGTAATTCTTGAATTGGCTTCCCTTTGTTTTTCTTTGTACCACTGGCACACAAAAGGGTACAAGTCAGTCCTGATGCTAGATGTGCTTTCAAGAATGATGAAATGTTTCTTTTCCTTCTCAGCTCAAAGGTGTAATTTCAGTTAGTAGTAGTCTCAGTTACAGTTGGTGTGATACTCTGTACATAACTTGCCCTGCAGCTTACCCACACAGGAGACTGGTGGCAAAAAAAGCAGAGTTCAAATTAATGTTGGTAGGCTGTTAACTTTGTGAAGGGTTTTATTCACCTGGAAGAGGAGAGTGAAAAAACTATGAAAATGTGTGGGTCTATTTGTGTGAAAGATGTGCTGTCTTACAGTCTGTTCAGTAGTACAAATTTCTGCAAAAGCTTGCTTGAACAGAAGGGTAGAACTGAACTCCTGATTTCAGAAGTAGCTTTTAAATATCTTTTTCTCTTCTCCTTCAGTTTCTAGTTCAACAGCTTACACCTCTTGGAGTTCTCTTTTTTGTCTTTTCCTTTAGAATTCCTGGAGTGTCACCACAGTTAAGCATGGAGTCACAGAAAGGACAGTGAGTCAGCTTAAATACTTGGGTAATTGTTGTGGGAATTGAATATATCAGGGAAATAAACTTTAGAGTTGGTTAGGTCTCTTACTACCATGGAATTCACAGTATCCTGAAGAAGGAAAGTTTCATGGACAAATGGGTAGAATGAAGCACAGGAGCAGTGAGCAAGTGTCTCCAGCTGAGGAGTCCTAGAGTCTTGCATGGACTTAAAACAAAACTGACTGTGGAAGTGGAGAGCTCTGACAGTGATGGGATCACTCTCTCTTGCAGTACCCACTGTAAGTTTTCTGTGCCAGAATGTTGTGAGCCACACTGGAAGATTTGGGTCTCATCCAGGTATGAGTGGGATTGTCAAAATTCCATCAAAAAGTATCCTAAACTAGCTCAGATCTTAAGGTCTTACCGGCAGTCTCCTTTACAAGATTTAGTTCTCCACAAATGAGGTTGTGTGCTTTCTACTAGATCTTTCCTCTGTCCTAGGGTTGTTCAGCCTGGAAAAAAGAAGGCTTTGGAGAGATCTTCTAGCAATCAACCTTCCAGTAGTGACAGGACAAGGGGGAATGGATTTAAACTGAAAGAGGGTAGATTTAGATTAGATATTAGAAGGAAATTCTTTACTGGGAAGGTGGTGAGGTACTGGAACAACTTGCCTAGAGAAGCTGTGGATGCCCTATCTCAAAGCCCCATCCACCCAGGTTGGATGGGGCTTTGAGCAACCTGGCCTAGTGGGTGGTATCCCTGCCCACGGAGGTGGGGAACTAGGTGATCTTTGGGGTCCTTTCCTACACAAACCATTTTATCATTCTGTCACTCAAAGAAATAGGTATGGAACCAGTTTCTTTTCAGATGAACCCTAAAGGATATAGTTTTCCAGATGAAGGGGAAGTTCAGGATCTTCTCCTGATTCATACAGAAGTAGATACAGCATCTGTACTTGTCTAACTTTGTCAGTTTTCCATAGCCTGGATATAGAATGAACCATTGATGGGAGGGGGCTTGGAGTTAATATTCAAGCATTACAGTACTGTGTCTTCATTAAAGGACACAGAGATAAAAAGATTGACCCTTATTTCTATGAGACATTTGTCTCTGAAATATAGGTTCTTCAAATGAAACCCCTATCTTATTTAATTTCTGTGTAACTTACTACTTCTGGAATAGTAAACACTTCTGAAAGCCAAAAAGAAAAACTAATTTGCTGGCAAATACTGGGAAAGATGAAGCTTTCAAATCTAGTTTGTCCACTCACCCATAATTAGATGTTCTGATAGAAAAATGTATCAGGAAGCTTTCATTTACCAAGACCTCTACCAAGTCAAGATACACAAGACCCTGAAGATTGGCTCGATTGGTCAGAGCTTGGTGCTGATACCACCAAGGTTGAGTTCAGTCCCTGGATGGGTCATTGTCTTGAGATTTGGACTTGATGATCCTTGTGGCTCCATTTTGACTCAGAATATTAGTGATCTGAAATTATGTTTGCAATGCTAATTATAAAATACTATATCTACATATCATGTTTTTTCTATGTATATTTACACTGCATATCAGTGTATACTTTTTAGAGTATCAATGTTACGTTTAAAAAGCAGATGGTAGATCTGAGTCAGATTCTTCATGAAGACTGACTTTTTTGAAGATTGGCTGCTTTTTAATCTGCTTGGTCTGTAATCAGTCAAAAGGAAAAAAGTCCTGAGGACACGTAACATCTGAAATTCTTCAGTTGTTCTTTAGATGAGTTCTGTTCTTCCTCTAATGTTTGTGAGAACTCCATAAGGAGACTGGCCTTTCTGTGCTAAAGGCAGGCTTTGTGCATACTCTCGTTTCATTTTTTATTATATTAACAAACAATCACTTCAGGTTAACACTACAGTAATGTATTTTTAAACATAAACTGTACAATATAGAAAGTCAAAGTTCACTTAAAAACACTGAGAAAAAACCTAGTGGAAAGCATTTCTGCCCATGACAGGGAGTGGAGCTGATGATCTTTAAGGTCCCTTCCAACCCAAACCATTTTTTGATTCATATGTATAACTACTCTCAGCCTTGACTAGCATGTGATTTTATAAGCATCCCCTTGTGGCAATGTATTAATAACACTTGATACAGCTTTAGGTTTTGGTAAGAAGCTGAATGTTGCATTATACATTGTACATGGAAGTGTCCAGCCCATGTTACTAATCATCTGTAGTTAAAACTTCGTCGTCTTCTCAATCTCCTCTAACACCAGCTTTACTTTAAATAAGCAGCAGTGGTAGTGATATTTTTAGGAAATTAACACATGCTTGGATATTGCTTGATGTCTTCTTTTTTTTTTCTTTTTGTAAAGGTGAGAGGTATTAAGATAAACTTCAAGTATATTATTTGTTTTTAAGTATGTGATTTGTGTGTGTATAGTTTTCTGTACAAAGCTGTAAAAATATTTGTCTTGCTACGGTCAAGTAGTTACAGGCATTGAAATTCACAATATTAATTTCGTGTAATATTTACACTTTTACACTTTAAAACAGAAACTGTGCACTTAAATACATTAGTAATGTTTTATCATGGCATGTTTATGTTCTTTGCAGCATTCAATTTGATGCATAAGTTATACAAAAGCCTGGTTGTCTGTATTTGGTCTCAGCTGTTGTATTTGAAGTTGTATTGATTAGGGGCTCCTGATACAGGCCTCAGACTGAAAGAAGAGGTATTTTGATCAGATGTTAGGAATTGCTAGGAATTGGGGGAAAGATTTAAAATTAAATTATGTCTTTTTGTCTAGTAGAGAAATATTTTTCTAAATTAGAAATGCATATTAGCTATGAGATTTTTTTGCCCCCTTTGAATGAGTTTAATGTGTTTTCTAGAAATCTTATACTGACATGAAAAAGATTAATATTTGTCAGCATTCCGAATTTGCGAGTTATTCAGTATGTCAGGGAAATTATTTCTATTTACCATAGTAATAGTGTGGTCACTCTGCGTTGCCATGAAAAGTAGTCGTAGCAGATTTTGGAACAAAAAATGTTTTTCCAACACTATATAAACCCAAAAGTTTTTTGTAGTTAAATTGTTTTCCTATCATTCAGGTAAGTTTGATATAATTCCTAATACTCTCATTGCAAATGTGCCTCACTTAAGTTGTTGCTGTCTTCTTCTGGCACGTGTTAAATCTGTTAACTCAGTTCTTTCTGTGACCCACTTAGGCCTTATCCCTACAAATGAAGCTACAAAGCTCAAAAGGTATTCACTGTCCTTGTTACTGCAGTTCAGCCCTGTAGGCACTAAGGTGAAGATAAAAGTCTATAAAACAATCCAGGGCTTTAAATTTCTGTGTCTGTATTGATAGTATTTAAAAATTAATTAGCAGCTGTGTCGATGTTGTTAGGTAAATTTCTGTTTATATCCACTGGTTTTACCAAAGTAGAATTATAGATTGCCTTGGGTTGGAAGGGACTTTAAGGGTCATCCAACTCCAACTCTCTACCCTGAGCAGGGACACCTTCCACTTCCAGACCAAGTTCCTCAAAGCCCCATCCATCCTGGCCTTGAACACTTCCACAACACTTGAACAACTTGTGCCAGTGTCCCAACACCCTCACAATAAAGGATTTCCTTCTAATACCTAACCTAAACCTACCCTCTTTCCATGTAAATCTTTATCTACCCTCTTTCAGTTTAAGTAAAAGAAAAATGCTGCATGTACAGGCTGTATATTGTTCACTCTCCTAAATTCAGAAAAATCAGAAAACTAATTAGAAAACTCATTGAAAAAATTAGTGTTGACTTGAATGTAAGAAAATCCAGAAATGGAAATGTTCAGATATGTTTGCAAGAAATTTTTTCTTCCCTTTCTAACACTGTATAATAATTATGATTCTCTTAATGTTCTTCATTCTAATGATTGAAAGTTTTAGTAAAACAAAAAAAAAAGAAAATTTTAAAAAATTGCTAGCCCAAAATGTCTTCAATATGTAGATGTGGAGTTTCTCTGTGATGTGCAAAAACCACAGTTTAATCTCAGTGTTGGTGCATAAATTCAATTTCACAGCTAACTCCAGGAGGGAGAGAGGGTACGTTGGAAAAGTGGATGATTATGAATCAGAAAAGACAACTTAAGTGGCCTCACCATGTTGTCTCAAAGGCTGTCAGGGTGTGTTGAAATGTTTCAGTTATGCAAACAATGACCAACCTCATCAGTTGTCCAAACTGCCTTAGAAAAAGTATTTTGAATTTTTAAATGTTTCTTTTTCAAGTATATTTTACAACTTCTGGGTGGTTTTAGTGGTACTTATTTCAATGGTGCTTTTATCAACAAGTAGAGTTAATTATAACTAAGTGGAATTATATATACCAAAGATAAAAATCTGAATAAGTATTTTAGTTTAGAAAAATCTGTTTCTTTATTACTGTATCTAATATAGCTCTCTCAAATGTCAGCGTAATATTCTTGTATTATGTCTGCTAATACTCATCTAGCATCTTAATTAAAAAAAGGCTGATGAACTGTCAGTAAATTAAAATTGTGTTTTTCTTTTCTTTTTCTGGAGAAAGACCATTGCTTTTACCAAATGAGAGAAATAATCATGTAATTTGATTGACTGCCACATATTAACCACACTGAGCACTGGAACTAAGGAACATTCAGTAACTATTAGATCAAGAAAATACAACTTCTCTAAAGGTGTGACTAATCTGAATAAGCTTGGAAGGGTAGGATCCATATTTTAAACACAACGTGGATTTCTGAACTTGCTGTTTACAAAAACTTTTACAGTCTTTTTGATGTTGTTTGCCTGTTCCCAGTGTCCCTGATTTCAACCTAGCACAGTAAGTGAGTCGGAGAGGGATTATCATCTTGGCAGGCAAAAAGTTACTCTATTAGGACCACACAGCGAAAATTTCAGATTATCTAAAGCAATCAGATTTCCATAGAAACGGTTGTGGGAGTATTGGATTGCTACTTTAAAGGGGACGCAGAAGACTGAGGGGGGAAAGGCGGGGGCGGTATGCTGATTTATAACCCTTAAGAAGGAAACTGTAAGGTAGTTGCAGTGATAGTAATTGACAAAGAAAGAAAATTAATAAGTGAATATGTAGGGCAAAAGTTCTTCTTTCTCTGTAATTTTCAGTTTCCAAAAGCTGAGCACTACCTGGTGGAAATGGATGGAAGTCTTTACACAGTGGAGCATTCTACATCTTGTAATACTGGCTGTTGAAATGCATCTGCTGGGATTTTCTTAGGTCCTTTGCTGCTACATTCTCCCTTCCCAAAACCAAAGCCTATTTCTTGCCTAGCTCCTAATTTTGCTGGGAGATAAATTGTCTTATAATAGGGCTCTTGCCAGTAGAACCTTTCAGCCCAGGGATGAACTTACAGTATGTTTTGTTGATGTGGCTTAGCAGATCTACTGAGAGGCACAGACCCTGTCTAGAGGAACGCCTGGCAATGCCTGCTGTCCATTCCTACTTCACGTATGACTGTGGGAGTATAAATTGTTCTTCAGCTCAGCAAAGCCACTTTCTTCTCAGATAAATCCTCTCAGTTCCATATGCTTCCTATGTGTCTGTTCTTCCACGGTGTTTGAAGCAGGATTCTCTTTTTCAAAGATACTTCATTTGCTTTGCAGCAGCTTTGAGTGAGATGGGTAGGAGTTGTGTTTCAGTCACTTTTACACTGCCAAGAGGACAATATATGCAGTGAGGTCTCCTGGTGTGGCATGGAGGCTGCATGACCATGGTAGCGTTGAGTCAAGGGAGGGGCCATTCGGCTCCACATGGCTTAGTTTGACTGGCAATGACTAGCAACGAGACCAGTAGTGATTGCTGGTATCAGAACTAACTACTTAATAATATATATATATATATCTCTTAATTGAACTGTGACATATTTAGTAATGAATCTAAAGGGCAGAGAAAAACTTTGTTTGAGATGTGAAAAAAAAAAAAAATTGCATCCACATTTTCATACCGAAATCATCTGTGATTTCTGTGTGTGTTGCTAAAAGCCATGTACATGCTCTGTAAGCTATCAAAACTTCCAGCTGCTGCTTCCAGGCATATGCACTGCAATTTTGCTTAGTAGTAGGCAAGTCATTTAAGTTTTGCACTGCTGTTAATCTGCTTTAGTGATCCTTGGGATTGAAATTATCTTTTGCTAAATGCATGCACTTTGCCTTGTAAAAGGTGTTGAGTCATAGTTAGATTGCTATATGATGGCCAAATATATATATATATATTATTGGGAAGCATCCACTTGGAGAGTAATGTAGTGTTGTAGTCTGGTCCAGTGGAACTGATGGAGGATGCTGAATGCAATGAAAACATTCCTCCTCATCCTCTGTGCCTGATTTTTGTTTTTAAAGATAGCACATTTTGATCATGGTATCACTGAGCATTCCAGTGTTGCCATTGCTGTCTTGGACTTCATAAGGGTGTCAAAGAGAGTCTCAGCTTCTCCTAAAACTTTTCCCTGCTAAGAGATGTGGTGATTCTGTTGTCTTTCGAATTGTAATGTTAGGTTTGGGAAGAAAGAAAGTGTGATTGTATTTCAGTGGGTTTATTCAATATGATTTTTATTACAGCCTTTTGGGAAGTTTTTGTGCTCAACTGACTATGTAACTTATCAATTACAGTTATGGAAGAACCACAAGAACTGTATTCATTCACATTTGGCTTAGGCACATGTTAGCTTTGCCCAGACCACTAAACCTGCCAAAGCCCAAATGATGACTATTGGTAAAGACTGTACTGGTGAGGAGAAAAATAGCTATTTGTGTAGAAAACCCTGAGTTTTGCCTGTAGTCAGTATAATAGAATATTGTAATGCGTTTTATTGTACTTTATTTCTGATTTGTTGACATTTTCTAGTTTCTCTTCTTTTCTTCGGCAAAGTCAATTTAATTGGTTATTCTTCCTGTCCCTAAAAGGCACATGGGGAAAATATGCTTCCTTTCCTTGGTGGCATGATGGCTTGGCTGCCATCTGTATTCTGCTGCATGTGTGTTTCCAGTCTCAAATGACTACAGACTGCTTTGGGTGATTGCTGCTGGGAATGGGTTTCAGGGAGGAGTTCCCAGGACTGGATTTACACTAAATAAACAGAGGCCACGAGGGGAAAACTGTGTTTCATTAAGAGCTCTGGTTTGGGTTAAAGGGATAAAAATAGCTGCAGGACATCTCAAATTAGTTTAAAAACCAGAAAAGTGAAGGAACCCAATCTGGAGTATTTATTTTCTTTCTTTCTTTCTAGAGTTCTTTGCCTCACTCTCTTCTGTTCAGTGTACCTAGGTCTATAATCCAAAAGGATAGCCAAAAAGATTCAGCTATCAAAGTTTCAGATTCCATAAACAAAGACTTTTTTAGTCAGTAATGTCAATGTTCAAGTGTTTGTCTCCTTTGTTCTGCCAAAACGTATTCCTGAAAGTTTTCGTTCTCTATTCTGGTTTTAGGCAAGATGCAAGAAATGGAAGTAAAGTACCAGAAAACCTGCATATTGGAGAAAAAATTGCTGTATCTTCCAGTTATTCATAAAAATGTTCCTTAGTAGACTAGTGTACATGTGTGTTGTATGGTTTGTGTAAAGAAAACAGAATTACTTGCCTTCTGCTCTTACCAGAGTGTTTCGGACATGCATTTTTCAGTCTTGCACATTGGCAGAGGTACAGTGACTCCACTTTCTGCAAATACTCTGTATTAAGAAGATATCCCTTATGTTTAACATTGCAGATCCAGAATGCTAATGATGTGCTAATAGCACCGCTGGAGAAGTTTCGAAAAGAGCAAATAGGAGCAGCAAAAGTAAGTGGCTGGGGTTGTTTTTAATTTCATGTTTATTTGAGTTTATCAGTGGGTTTTGAAGGCTGGACTGAAAACAGGCATTTTGTATTCAAACAGACTTGTTGCCATCCTCATTAATATGTTAGTAAATTGTACTAAATTCTTTGCTTCAGAGGAGGAGACAATTTAGAAATGGAGCTTAAAGACTGATCATATGCATAGAACATAGCTTTTGCTACTGTTGTACATTCCTGCCATCTGGCATTGTGTTCACCTTCTGATGTCGGCATTTACATTGTGCTGCGTCTTGGGTTAACCCAGAACCACAGGGAGGATTGGAACAGCTGCTATGAGTCCCTCAAGGAAACATTGTATAAAGACAGAAGACAATTTCAGCATGATCTCTGCCTCTGCTTTCCCTCTCCTCTGTACATGGCTGATGCAGTGCAGTAGTTCATGTTCATTTTGCCAGAGTATTCATCTTAATATTCTCCAGGGATTTTCCCATGGTGGAAGTGCTCCAGTTGGTAATTTTATCTGGTTCTTTGGTGTTAGGTGTTACATCTGTGTGACAGAGACAATGCAGGTTGCCTATACCAGCGTTCAGTAGTCAGCTCAGGAAATCAGATATATTGGGGAAAAATATGTTGGAATTAACTGTTAGTCTAGAAGAGCTGTTTTCAATCTGATCCTGAATTTTTGAGTGGCTATCGGTGACTGCTCTGATCACAGTCTGTAGTAGTCAGTTAGAGGTCATGGTTAGAAACAGTTCCTTCTGCCTGCATAAATACACTAGTTCTGAAGCATTTTGCATCTTATATTAGTGCTCACAAAAATTTCTGGGAAACGTTCCATTTGTAAGGTTAAATGAGTACAAAAAAAGCTCTCTGGTGTTGCAGGTGAGATTGTGCTTGTGCTGTACTCAAAAAAACTCAGAAGAAGAACAGAGCTATTGGGAAGAGACACCAAAGGTTTATACTTCTTGTACTGCTGTTGTGAATGTGTAGCAAACACATGGGACTGCTTCTGCACAGGCATTAAGTAGATGTTTGTGAAGAATGTGTACTGCGAACTTGAGGTCAGATTTCGCTGAAGTGGGTGTTCTTTACCCTTTCACTTGATGTGGTTTTGTGTACAACTACATTCTTCTCCTGTCCCACCCCTGTGCTGCTGTGAGATGCAGGGCTGGAAATGTATTTACCATGCTGCACAAATCAGAATTTAATCCCAGCACAAAATTATTTTTAGTTTTCAGTAGGTTTTAGTAGTGTCATCCAGTTCTTTGTAGTACTGTTGCATTTCGTATTCTCAGTTTAAGGGATATCGTACTTCAGAGCACCCTATTTGAAAGTTCAGCCCACCATACCACTGACTGTCTTGCTGTGTGACAGAGACAATCCTTAGGTGGTTCACAGTACTCTTTGCAGAACTCTGTAAGACACTCAGGTTTCCTTTGAATAAATGTATCACTCAGTAGATGTCGACATATACATAATGGTCTAATTGAAGATGACTCTTTTGGTTTTTGTATCATCAAGAATATTAAAGGCAGGGCACTGCAGGATGGGTTGAGTCCTCTATGTTTGGTCTATCACAATGGCTGGTTTCTTTTCCATCTCTTCCATGTAAAATATGGGTATCTGCTCCTCTTAGAGTTGTTTTGACTTGTCTGTGGTCATACTACACTGTACAGAATGAGTTCAGGAGGGAGCCTGGCTCAGCTAACTGTTGTTCCAGTGTCTAATGCACTTTATTATGCAGTGCTGTGTGCTTTGGAGAGTCCAGGATACTTGGCTTGACACGTGGATACCCTAAAGAGAGCTCTCCCAGGTCATTGTTTTATAAAATGTCAAACAAACATATTTTCTAGCACTGCACATGGAGTTCAACTGCCAAACTCAGAAATGAGAGATTCAGAGCACTGTCATAACCAAGTGTGATACATTTCCCTTTGAATTGATTTTTATCAGTGGAAGCAATTGGAGCAGTTGCCCTCTAACTAAATGGTATCAACACAAACAAGTCAGAGCTTAATTACATTCAGTATTGTTTTTCTAGTAATTACACAATAGCAACGTATGATCTAGGAATAATGAGACCTATATGAAATAGAGTAGAAATTTGGGCTTTGTGAAACCCATTATTGGTAAACTAGACAACATGGTCAGATTGCTTTCCCCTACTTCATTTCACTGGGATCAGCCCTTGAGCATTTATGAGCTCTTATAAATATAGAATGAGTTGAGCTTGCTCGTTATTTATCTGCAGTTAATGAAGGTTTGCACAGAGATTTGGCTCTTTGAGCTCCTCTGGGATCATCCGTGCTGATAGTCAAACAAAAGATATAGATGTTTTCTTGTTTAGATTTTAGCAGCAAGTTTCACAGAAGACTTAGAATATCACTTTTTATTTGTGTTTTTTTTCTAGACACATCAGTTCAGTGGACCTCAGAAGGTTCACAGCAGGTGTGAGCTGGTTTTTTTCCGTGTAGTGTTAGTCTACAACAGTTGTAGAATTGTATTCATATCAAATCCAAACTTGCTTCTGTTTCTCTGTCATCCCTCTCCTGCCCACAACCCCAAAACATTTCTGTGTACGTGTTGCTCTCTAAAGAGAAACCGGAGACGTCCCAGCTGGCTGGAAGTTGGTGAATGTTGTCCTAGTTTTCAAGAAGTGCAAGAAGGAGGAGCCTAGAAACCACAGGCCTGCTAGTCTGACTTCAGTGCCTGATACAGTTATGGAGAAGATTATTCTGGGAGGTATTGAAAAACACCTGAAAGACAATGCAGTCACTTGTGACAGCCAGCGTGGCTTCCTGAGGGAAAAGTCCTGCTTGTCAAACCTGATTTCCTTTAATGACAAGCAAACCTACCTACTGATTAAGGGAAGCTGACTGATGTAACCTTTCCATGTTGTCACAGGATCCTTCTGAACAAAATGTCCAGCATTCAGCTGAATAAACACATCATGCTGTGGGTGAGAATTGGCTCACGGGGCAGTGACAAAGTTTTAATGAGTGGGGTGCAATCAGACTGGTGACCTGTCACTAGTGGGATTCCACAAGGTTCCATCCTCTTCCCTGTGCTCTTCAACATCTTCATAAATGACTTGGACACAGAACTGTAAGGGATACTAAGCAAGTTTGCAGATGATGCAAAACTGGTAGGAGCTGTGGACTCCTTCAAAGACAGGGAGGCCCTGCAGAGAGTCCTTGACAGATGAGAGGACTGTACAGTCACCAACCAGACAAAATTCTGCACCTGGGATGGAACAGCCCTGGATGTAAAGACAGACTGGGAAATGAGATTCTGCAGACAGGGACGTGGGAGTCCTGGTCGATGGCAAGTTGAACATGAGCCAGCAGTGTCCTGACACAGCATGGCCAGCCAGGCAAGGGAGGGGATTGTCCCACTGTGCTCTGAGCTGGGCAGCCTCACCTCCAGAGCTGGGGGCAGTGCTGGGTGCCACAGTATAAAAAAGGAAGCTATTTAGAGAGTGTCCAAAGGAGGGCTTTGAAGGTGGTGAAGGGACTGGAGAGGGAGCCATACAAGGAGGCACTGAGATCACTTGCTCTGTTCAGCCTTGAGAAGAGGAAACAGGGAAGACTTTATCACAGTCTGCAGCTTCCTCATGAGGGGAAGAGGAGGGGCAGACACTGACCTCTTCTCTGTAGTGACCAGTGACAGGACCTGAGGGAATGGCCTGAAACTGAGTCAGGTGAAGTTTAGGTTGGATATTAAAAAAGGGTTTCATTAGAGGGTGGTTGGGCACTGGCACAGGCTCCTCAGGGCAGTGGCCACAGAACTAGCCTGGCAGAGTTCAAGAAGCCTTGGGCCAATGCTCTTGGGCACATGGTGCGACTCCTGGGGATGGTCCTGCATAGAGCCAAGAGCTGGACTTGATGATCCTTTTGGGTCCCTTCCAATATTCTGTGATTTTGTGATTCTGTGGATGGTGCAAACGCCATAGGGCAGCTGATAGTAATGTCACATTTCGAGAGCTGGTACTTTGCCATTAATTATCATCATAATATCTTATGGACAAACGTTTCAAGAGATTGGGTATAGAAGCACGAGATTTGTATGCCTTTAGCACTGGCTAACATTGCAATGTTAGCAGTGACTAGAGATCCAAGCAGCTGCTGGGTGTTGGACTGTGTCTTCTGATCAGACTCTGACTTCTAATCTGACATGACTTTATAAATTTTAGTACCCTGTTAAGCCATATTTCCAAATTTTGGAAGAAAAATATTACTAGGTAGTTGTGTTACCAATATACGAAACAGGAAATTATATTCTGTCAGATTTTGCTGGGGGAAAGATTATGTGAGAGAGCACTCAAAAGTGATTCCTGGGCTTTTTTTCTTTCTTTTATAAAACACCAGATAAAACTCAGTTGCAGATAAATACAAGCAAACCCCACCTTCCCAAGGGAAAAAAAGGGAAAATGTTATAAATTATGAGAATTACCATTTTATTTTAGTAATAAATAAGTTTACAAGACTTTTGCTACCACAGTGAATATCTTATAGATGTTTTTAATATAGAGAATAAGAATATTTAATTTTTCCTTCAAAACTGTAACGAGTTCAGGCAAAAAATATGGTCACAGAAATAAAAAGAATGTGGAGGATAAAATATATCCTGTTAATGTTACAAAGCTATATTTTAAATATGAGGACAGTATAAACTCAGAGTGCAAAGTTCAAGTGTTTTTGGAACATCACAAGAATAACATTAAAGACCAATTCTTCACATGCACTTCAAAAACCTGAAGGTACCCAACAAATCTGAGAAACATTCCCCCATAAAACATTAGTGTTTGTAATCTAACCAGCAATATACAAATCTACATCACTTGCTCGTCTTGATTTATACTACTTGCTCTTCTGTTTTTATTGCACATACTTCAGTTATTCCTTTTCTGTACACACTCAGTTTAAATAAAGCTGAGTTCTCTCCAGAGACTACACAAACCCAGCTTTGCATTGGACAGCCTGTTGATTTACTCCATCTGAGTTAAAAAAATGATCTCTCCAATTATTGTAGCAAGGCGAGCAGAAGCCGGGTGAGGTAACTGGGAAAGGATTCCAGGCACGAAGCCTTTTGCCTTATTTGGTCAATGTGGTTTGCGAGGCCCCAGCTGGTAACTCTGGTGAGCTCATTGTGTGATGTGTTATGGACAATAAAGCCAAACCTTCTTTCTTTTTATCCATTGAGTACAGTATTTAGCAATATTTGTTCCAATGTTCGTTGACCTTTAATACAACTTAAAGCAGATCAAAGACAACAGAAGCAATTTTGGTTTTAAGACTTAAAAGGAGAGTGTTGTTTCCTCCTTACAATTCCATCTGTTTGTTTCATAAAATAACTTATTTTGGCCAGGAGGATTAGTTTTTATCATTATTTAATTTCATTCATTTATTCAAAGCTGTGAATTCCTTTCTGCTTGGGAAACAAACCCATATTCACTGCTGGGATTAATTTTCCTGCATCTTTGCTCACATCTATCTTCACATGTAGGCATGCAGGAGGTAGCACATTCTCTCTGTGTTTAATTTGGATTGTCTGGGAATTGAGGAGCGTGAACCAAACAAAACCCCCCGTTTTTTAAGGTCTGTCAGAAAGCTGTCACAGCATAGTTTTAGATAGGTATCTAAGATGGTTAGAAATACCAGAATGCCCATTTGGTGAACCAGGTTCCTTGGTATCTAATCAAATCATAGCACTTGTTGTCCTTTAACTGAGAAAAATTGGTGACCTTGCTGTAGTAGGTACAGCAGGAGGTGCTTCTTTACAAGTGGCATCTGTCACTCAAGGTTTGGTATTTGCATCCACTAGATTTGGTGTGTTTTAATGTCAGTCTGGAGGGAAGGGGCCGGGAGAAGGAAGCATAAAGAGAGGACAAGCAAGGAGATTATTGATGACCAAATGTTTTGAGTTAAAATGCAACAATTTCTCAAAAATAGTTAGTACCAGTTACCTGATATCTTTTCTGATAATTTATTCAGTAGGCAAGGAAATGCAAGGGATCAAACCTCTTTCTATTTCAGCCAGGCTTTTATAACATTCTACATGAGTCATTGTAATGTCTTTTACATGGGGCTTAGTATGAGAAATCCAGTCTGTCAGAGGAACTAGCTCATGGGACAAGGGTAGTGAGTTTTGTTTATGGGAGAGGCTGTATGGTTAGAGAGAAGTCACCAGTTAGAAGATCCCATGGGGCAATTTGAGATCAGTCTGTTGTTTTATTTTTGGTAATGACCAGGTAAAAAAAATCTGGTGGTATTGCCATGCGTTGCTGAGATAGAGGAGGAGGACTGGAGGATTGGGAATAAAGTGTAAGATGAAATAAGTGAGCATGAGGAACTGAGGCTACTCAATTGTCACAAGACAGCTGCATACCAAAAAATCTGCTGTACTAATAAATAACTCGTGACAATCTCTTTTAGGTATTATAGGTTAACAAGCATCTATCTCTGATAGATAGAGAAGTACAAATTCTCTCTAGCTTTTTGGTTATTTGCATAAATCCTCAAGTTTTGGTTAAAGTGTCTGAACTGTGAAAGTTGTGAATTTCTATAATGACTAATAATGACTATAATTTTGTGACTAATAAATACATTTCATTCCAAGGTTTTGGTCCTAGAATATTTTCTTTGATAAATAATCCCATATATGTTGTCTAATCTGATATTTTACTTAAACTGGTATTAAAAATGCAAGAACTGAGAAATCAGAAGATGCATTTAATGAAAATGTATAGTATAAAATTATTTTTAAAATAGATCAAATGTATTTTCCCTTATTTATTCAAATAAATGTAGGGAAATATCAAGCAGTGAAAGACCTTTTTTTGCATCAAACAAAATAATTGTAATGCCAGTATGATTAGCCATTGCTTCTTCTACACTTGTGTATGTGAAATATTTGGGAAGTTTCAAACACAGTGGTGAAGACCCCAGTATGCATACATTTCATAAGAAAGTCTTACTGTATCCTGTGCAGAGCCAAACTATTAAACTGGGAGACAACACTGGCTGAGCACCTGGACCCAGACTCTTTTTGAAGTGACTGGTCTTGTTGGGACAGCTCTTGCCATTATGCAAATTAAACAAAATTATTTTCTCATGGTAGTTTGCCTCAGTTCAATTACTGTTTCATTCAAAGTTGATAAACTTTTAGGAAGGTAACAGAAAAGAAAAAAAAAAAAAAAAACCAAAAAAAAAACCCAACCACCCACCAAAAAAAAAACCAAACCACCACCAAGCGAAGGATAACAATCCTGAAAGCTTGTTTCACTTTTAGTATATTCTTCTAAAAAATGAGAGTGAAAACTCAAATCTCATAACTAAAAGATTGTGGACACAGTGATTAAAAGCTGTTGGTTCAGTCTGTTAACTACAGGTATTTGTGAGGAAAACAGTTAATGATATGTGCATAATCAGTTTTAATAAATTCTGTTAAATGCAGCCCCTCTGTTATAAGTGACTGTGATTAACTGGCTCACTGACTAAAACCGGTTTCTGAAGCTGTGTTTTTTCTGCAGTTTAATAAGATTCTAATTTGTGTCATAAGGATATAAATTAAAGATAAATATATTAGTCCCCTGTAGTAAATTGGAAAATAATTTACTATTCTGCCATAACATTTAAGAACTAAGGCTTAGAATAAATGTGTAAATTGGTGGAATTGTTTAAGTGACCATGCAGTGTACCTTTCTTGGCTAAAAGAACAATTTATTTTTTAAAAATCTACAGCTAGTAAAACAAAAAAACCTTAGGTAGTATCGGCCTTTTTATTGCAAAAAGACAAAAATAATATAAAAATGCAAGAAAACTTGTACATCTTCTAATTAAATTAAGACGTTTTTCTTGCTAGTGTGTCACAGGAAGGACTTAGGAAGGTTGTATCCTGACCCTGCACAGCTGCTAGAATCCTACTGGACTCCTGAGCTGTGATCAAAAGTATGAACAAAGACATCGACCTTCAAACTTAATTTCCAGCTCGCAGGGGAACTAAACTTCTTAGAGTGTTTGAGAGCATGGACAATTTGGCAAATAGAGTGCATAGCTCTGCTCATCTGTTACGTTCTTTCTAGCCTTGCTCTTGCCCACAGCATGGACAGGATCATGTTCCACACCTGAAAAACAGGTATCAAAGTTGTTGATGAGACTTTAAAAGTCTCAAGAAGGATTTAAGAGAAATACAGGAAGTGGCCAATTGCCCAGGCACAAGAGCAGGACAGGACTTAGAGAAGGAGTTTGGTATTCTGCTCCCTGCACAAGGTATCAATCTTCATTCATCAGCTCAAAGGCACCTCGTCCCCTGCTCTTCCTCCACGTGTTCAAAATTAGACTCCATCCTGAGTTTTAGCATCCTTTATCAAACCAAATTAATTATGTTTTGACAAAGGCAACTGCATTCTCTTACCCTAAAGGGATTACTTTAGAATTGTGCTTGTGGGTATTGTATAGTGCCACAGTTGTATTGAACACTTAATGCTTAAGTCATGAGGTTTTATAGATGGGCATGAACTCATCTGTTAATCTTATTCTGTTACATGTTGAGGTTTTCTTTAGCAGTTTGGGGGAAAATTAAGATCTCTTTATGTATTGTTTCCCTTTGTTTCGTGGTGTAGTTAACAGCATAAAAATAGTTACAGTTATAATTACAGTTTGGGTATTGTTTGGACATTTCTCAGATGATGTGGGGTCTGTGGGTCTTTATTCCATACGTATGGTGGAGTTGCCTTTTTCCGTTCTAAAAAGAAAATAATTTGATCAGCTGTATAGCCATAGGTTTCCCTTCATCCACTGTCGTGTTCTATCTATGCAGCAGATTCTGCAGGGGCCTGGGAATATACAAATTTGAATCTCTTACCAATGTAGTAACTTTGCTTTTGGTAAAGCAAACTCTGAAAGAACTCTATTCCAAAGTGAAGTGAGTGGTTGTATCTGGGAAGAATCCCTTCTGTACTGTAACAAAAATGGACATAATTGCTTGAAACTTGATTGTGTCTTGGTAGTTTTGGGAGAATCAAGAGATCCATCTTTCCACCAAATAAAGCAGTTTTGTTATTTCAGGACCTGTCAGATTATAGTAGCTACCACAGAACCATTTGTTCCTGTGGTGTTTGCCAAGAAGGGGTGGTCTCAGATTCTTGTCTCGATGAGAAGATTAAACACCCACTCCCAAGAAGTAATCTGAGACCACTGGGTGAGCCTAAAAATGCCACTGGGGAGGCATAACTTTTCACCCCAAAGTGATAGTTTGTGTTCTTTTATCAGTGTTATAAAAGGCACTCTGAAAATAGATGCTTTCAAAACAAAATCACTTCTGACTTTGACCTCAGACTGTTTCCTTTTTTTTTTACCCCCCCCAAAATATCTGTAAACAGCACCGTTTCCAGTTGTGTGTATTAATCTAAAAAATTTCTCATAGCACGCCTCAAGTTCTTCCTCCGGTCAGCACTGCAGTCGTGTTGCGCTGACGTCGGAGGTGCCCTGGGACCACGAGTGGTGCTGAATGTGCTGCTGGCACGCTGGGATCAGTGATGATGGCTGATTGGTTGGCATAGATGAGAGATTCCCAAAGAATGTTTAAAAAAAGAAATTACTAGTTAAGAAAGAGATATTTTTATCTGCAGCTTTCAAAATAAAAAGCAGTGAATATGTGAAGTTTTGAACTGGTCTGTTGGAATTGCTTTATTTGAATGACATTATGTTCTTTGCAGCATTTTTCTTTATCTTTGCTCTAAGTGCACGAAGCAAAGATGTTGCAGATGAACTGTGCAGATGAAATGGCCTCTTTGTGAGTTCCTAAAGAGCATGGCTAACTTTGTTTTTGAAAGCCTTTAGAGTCACAAGCTTTTGTACAGGAACAAAACTCTTCCTGTTACGGTAAAATATGATAAACTTCAGAAAGCTATCCTAAACCTGATGCAAAGAAAAGTAAGTCACTTTCTGCTGTTCTAGGGGGCTTCTCCATGTTATTTAAGCAGTAACTTGATAATATCCTAAGCAAACTATTCCAGCAAAAATACTTTATATTTACTAGACAGTAAAGCAATAAAACTAGATTACGTGTGTAGACTTACCAGTCCTGCTGTTTGGGCAGGGATTTAGCAGATTCCCAGACACAGAGCAGCTACTTCTGGAATCGGGAAATGCCTAATAAACTCGAGACAGCTCTGCAGCTGAATAACAGGGAGTCTAATATGTCCTGCTTTGTGACCTGACAGTACTGGCAGGTTTGTATGTCTTTTCACAGCAATGCTGGGAACTTGTAATATTTTTGTTTCCATTTCGAGAAGGAATTTTTTTGAGAAAAACACATCCTACAAACACATTTTCTCATTTAATAGTATCTGCTTTCTAATCTGAAAACATCTGGTGTAATAACATAGGGAATTATTAGGAAATGGCTGTAGGATTCTCCTCTTTCAG
This sequence comes from Dicaeum eximium, assembly GCA_013396995.1. Classification (NCBI taxonomy): domain Eukaryota; kingdom Metazoa; phylum Chordata; class Aves; order Passeriformes; family Dicaeidae; genus Dicaeum; species Dicaeum eximium. Next base: position 634,610 of record VWZP01003639.1, read on the forward strand.
AATACACTTTTTAAAGTACCTAATACTTGGATCTCTAAAGGTGTTACAGAGGGAAAAGAAAATTTTCTTCAGAAGTTTATGAACCTGAAAGTAAATTATCTCTTGCAAGGTTATTCAGTATTTTACACAGATGTGAACTCCAGTTAAACTTAAATTAGTTTTGGGTTGTCTCCAGTATATTTCAGTTTTATGTATTCCTTACCTGATTTTAATTGAGGTTATTTTTTAAACTGCCAGTTTCTAATATCTGTCTTCATAGCTTTAACACTGCTAAACAGTCTTGTGTTCCCAGTTTATTGCCTTGTTATACTTCATAGTTGCAATATGTTCTTTTTATTATAATTATTTGTGTCTTACACTATATTGTTTTCTGGATCATCATGGTTTGCATATGGTTGTTCTTTTTTAGTAAAGAATTAGTTTTAAGATTTATAGTCATTTGGACATTTAATTTTCTACATTATGCATTCTGCTTCAATTTGGAAGTGTTTTCACTAGCAGTTATAAGGAACATAAGACATAATTTATGACTATATTGACCCTATTTTATGTAGATCAACAAGGATTTCTTTATGAACTATGGTACAAATTTGTTTTACTTCATATTATTTTCTAACCATACATAACAATGTCCTTTAACTTTTCTGACTTTCTTATGAGGAAACCCTATAGCCTAACAATAGGCTCCTGTTTTGGAGGAAGAAGAGGAGGGAAGGACTTTTATATTACCTTTTCATTTTTTCTTCTGGAAAAAAGGCTTGTGGCATTTTTCAACTTTATCTTGAACCCTTAGTGTTCACATAACAAATCAAAATTTCTACTAAAAATAAATTTTTTCCATCCAGACATCTATCAAAACTCACCATGTGGTCTCAGATGACAATGATAGTTTCAGTATTATTAAAACCAACCAAAACCCAGCAACTTACCAACTGCTTCAGTGAGAATGCTCAACAAAACCTCAGGCAACATAAAATGGAAGGTGAATTTACTTTTTTTCTCCTCAAAGGAGAAGTTGTGAGACTCTGAGATTTTGCATTTTCCAAGAAGTCCATAGGATCTTAGCTCAAATCAGTCTTTCCAAAACTAAGTTTAGTTTATTTTTTAGACCACAGTTTTGCTTTTGTTTGTCCTGTTACTTAGTAAGACATGGTCCCCAAACTTACGACTCCAAACAAAATCCCACTAACTTGGTAGAAATACAAATTGAATTTTTGTTTAGGAGGTAGTGAAAAAGGTGGCTTCGAGAAAATATATTTGAAATCTAACATTCTAGCAATGAACCATCTCCAGTCTGTTGTTGTAAAAAATCAATGTTTTTGCAGTTGTTGTCAAAGAAAAAGAAAAGGGATGTGGCTGTAATTGATCTCTGCAGAGTTCACTGTTGCCTTCAGGTTTTTCAACTGACAGATGTATCCGACTTGATCTATATTCAAGTCTTACTGTTGTATTTCTGTGCCACTTTCTACAGTTTCTACACCTCAGTTTGAGTTGGTGAAAAAAATATGTACTAATTCTGGGTGAGGGGAAGAAAGAAATCATCATGGCCATGTTTCACAATGTTCACTTGCTTTCTAATTAAGGTATTGTCCTCTTTTCAAGGTATTGACATATTTTTTCTAAATAGTTTCTTTGCAACAATTTCTGGATTTCTGGTTTAATTTCCTTTCTTGATCCTTTTAAAATAGTTTCTTGCAAAACATGTTTATTTTATGGTTTCAATAAGGATAATTTTTGGTGGGGTTTTTTAAGGATTAGCGTGTTAATGTGAAAACCACTAATTTTGCAACAAACAAAGAGTTAAAAAATTTCTTTATGGACTGATACAAGATGTAGCTAATAGATAAATATAACACCAGAAGTTATTGCAACTGAAAAAAGGGAAGTGAATAAGAAGAATGGCAGAGGCTCTTTTTTTGGAAAAATAAAGAGGAATAATTTATGTAATAATTCTGAAGATACATGTAAAAATTTTGACATTAAATACTGCACACAAAGTAGTGGTAGACCATTATTAAGATACCAGATATCTTGATGTTTCCTCTGGAAAAAGAAAGTCAAGTTCAAAATATCACAACTATTTCTACTTTATATCCAAAAAAACTCGCTAGTGGGCAAAATTTGTAGGAATTATGCCAATGATTTGTAGCACATATATGATTATTTACAAAATGCAATCAAAATCTTTCTGAACAGGAGAAAAACTATCTGATTCACTTGAGTCAGCTTTTTAATAAACTTCTCAGCAGTTGATCTCTGGACTTTTCACAGCCATAAATATTTGTAAAATAAGAGAAATGCAAGACCACCTTTTGAGTTAAACATCTAACTGGCATGCCTATAATTAGAAGTATCTCAAGCAAAATTTATTTCTGAAAAGATAAGTCTTTTGGAGGTTGTCTAATCAGTTTTGAAATAAAACTATGCAGGAAATCTTAGCAGAGAGAATAAAACCAGAAATTAAACCTGGATCCAGTATTACATGACTTAAGTCTCTCAAGAGTGTACTGGCAGTTAGTAAGGCTCCATTAAATGCTGTAAGCCAAGTGTGTGGTTAAGGGCTTTCCTAATGGGGTTCCTAGAAATTTGAAGCTTTTCAAACTGTAAATATTTTTGAACTGATTTAAAGCTTGACACACCTGAGAATGGTTAAAAAACTATACAGAGACATTTACAGTGTTCAGAGTCTGCAGGACTTAGTCTAGACAAAAGGTGTTGATGACTTGTACATCGGCATAAAATGCGCCAAGGATTAATAGTATTTAATTTCTCTTTATCTGTGCTTAGATTTTTTTTTATTGCACCTTCCTACTTATCTCACATGGATTTTGGGGGGGAGTTTTTTTCATATGTTCTAGCTGATATTTTGAACGAAATAGTTGATACTTTTCCAGGGCAAAGAGAAAGGATGGAGTTTACTTGCAGGAAAGATGTGCAAGGATGAAAGAAAGCTGGAGTCTGAAGGGAATAAGAGACAGTACAGAGGTCAGGAATTAGCATTTTCCTTATGGCCGCGTGCCTTAAGCTTTGTGTCATGGCTGGTGCAGTCTGTTCTGGTAACAGAGCAGCACAAGCTTTCTTATCCAACCACATCTCTTCTCCTTCGGTTTGATCCAGTGTGGAATCTAGGCAAAAGCAATCATCTGTCTCCTAAACTTTGAGGAGATGGTTTTGCATGGAAACTTTCTTTGAAAAGATCCTAGTTTATGGAAAAGTAGATTTCTCAGTGTTACAGGCACAGATAGCTGGGACAAGGATTCAAATAATTCATTTGGGCAGTGGCTGTGTGTAAGAGTGTTTTGAGGGCTGCAGAAGAACAGGCTAAAGTAGGAATAAGCTGAGTCTGTGACTCCACTTAGGATGCGCCTGTGTGCTGTGAGTCACTGACTGAGTGTGAGACAAGAGCTATTTTGGCATGAACTGAAGTGTTTATTCTCCTCCAGAACATGAATCACCTGCTTCTGGGTGTATCTCTTTTTTTGTTAATTTTTATTAAGTAAACAGATTTCAGAGGCTTCAATATATCCAAATACGTGGGTTTTACTGGCACAGCGGAGGACCTTCCAAGCTAAGGAAACTCACCTGTTGGGGCCAGTATTTTTTATACTTTTCCCAGAAACATGTCTGAGTAATCAGAGCAATGCCAGAAACACTGTCCTGCTGTAAACTTATTCCTGGGAGTATCACTGAGTAAAGACACTAATGCAGTCCAAATTGCCAAGAGATATTTATTCGCAGTTTACTTCTGTTTGTCTTTTTACTTTGTCAACTTCTACCTTTGAAGGAAGAAGGTCTTATTAAGTTAAAATCTGGAAAAGGAGGAAGAAGTTGATTATGTGTTCTGTCTCTGAAAACTGCACTTGGGCGAGAAGTTGTCCTGGTGACAGGCAAGCTCCAATTTGTAGTTTTCTCTTGAATGTAGCTGGTATAAAAAGCTATGGAGGCAGTGGCTGAGCAGATCTGCGGCATTTTAGAGGTGCAGTCTGGGAGAGGGCTGGCAGAAGACCATGAGAGCTTTCAAATTTCTTTTTTCCTTATGGATGGCGCTGTGGAGATCTTTATGAAGCTTCACATGAGATGCAGTATGTCTTAGTTGTATCTAAACTAGCAAACAATTAGTTTATTTGAACTTGTTTTTTTCTTGTTCTTGGCAGGCAGGATGGGGCTTATCTCTTTAGATGTGATAATTTCATTTTTTGTTTTCCTTTTTATGTGTGAAGAGAGGATGTGATACGTACTTCATAGGTCTTGTTATAGATCATAGCAGAAAATAAAAGCGATCGGATTCGGTGCAGTGGGTGCCACATTGGATGTATCAATAGTCCTCTCTGGGCATTTGACATGTATTTGATGCGCTGTATGTAGATATTTCAGATGGCAAAGTCCTGTTGTCACAGCTTTTTCCTTGACTCTCACCGGGCAGCTGAGACTTCAGACTCTTTTCCAGCTCTTGTTGGTGAAAGTTTTGTTGTGTCAACATGAGCTCAAGTGCCTAACCAGACTTCGGGTTATTCATTACCTGTCGATCCCCTTGGTTCTGGACAAATAGTTCACAAGGCAAGACGAATACCTACTGTTCGTATCATAAATCTATTAGGGAAGGAGAGAAGGATGGAAGAACTGGTGATCCCAGTCTGAAACAGGTGATCCTGTGGGAGCTTTGCCCATGGCTCCTTGGCTCATTCCTTTGGTTTGATGTCTGAGACAGCAGAGGCAAGCACAATATCCAGTCCAAATGTGCAGTATGTGCTGTCAGCACCCAGGCCTCATTTGTCAAAGGCTGTGTCAAGTTACCTTCTGAAGTCGGTGGTCTAGTGGACAGGGTATCCACCACTGAACTGCAGTAGCTTGTGACCAAAGGCTTAAATACTGCAATCAGGCAGACTCCTTTCCCACTTTACAATTACATGGTGAAAAAAACACCTAAGAAGTAATTCTCTTAACATTTTTCATTGCATCAAGTTTGCCCTTAACTGGAGTATTTCCTTAAGTTGATGACTTTGGCACCTTTGTCACTTGGATTTTAAAATAATCTGATTCATATTTCCAGCACCATTGTCTCAGAAGATAAGACAGTATGTAACTAACAGCACCTTTTATTCAATGATCAAATGAACTGAACTTCGGCTTGTGATCAAAGGTGCTGTTAAGATACACAGCACCTTTGGTCGTGCTGTTGAGGTACACAGGTTGCTCTTGCTTCATCATGAAGACCTGGCACTTGAGTATTCTCCAATAAAACTGTGGCTGTAGAACTGACCTATGATTTCAGTCCCACAGAATTTGATTTCTTGACTTACAAGTTATTTGCCACAAGTTACCTGGCCTTCTGCCTTCTCTCTTTTAAGAACGTGTCTGAAAAAAGTTTTGGAAGATAATTCTTAAAGCTTTTCACTTGATAAATAAAATACAATCTTTTATTTTTCCTTTTTTACCTTTTTGTCCTATATCTGCTTATCTGTAATTAAATATAGCAGGCATTAGTCGTTATTCTATATTATTCTATATTGTTATTTAATATTTTGTTGGGTCAAGTGCCTTCTTTTCCTTCTGGGGTCTTTTGAAGATATATATTTTGTAAAGTAGTGAGAACATTAAATCGTGCATATTTTTCATACTAAATATATATGAACTTTTTGCAGGATAGAAAGTATATGATGTGTTGTACAATCTAGTGTGATTACTGTTGTAAGCTTTAGTCACTGGAGCTAATCAGTAAGTGGTTTGTTGTTACAGCTGGTTGATAAGTTTTAATTAATGTAATTAAAATTTTCCTCCTTTTTCTTATTTTCTCTGACTGACCTGACTTTCCCATGATAGGACTAAGGAAAACAGGGTGGTGCTACAAGGCGAGCTAGTTATTTGTTTTTGTATATAAAAATTTCTAGGGAGAAAGGGGTCAGGAAGAGAATAACTACAATTCTTAAAATGACCTGATGTTACTGCATGATGTCCAGTAATTAGTTTTTTGATCATTGATAGCTTTTGCACATGTGTTAGTAGGACTGTTTGTCTTGAAGCTTTTTTTGTTTTCTCAAAATATTCAACTTGTTAATCATTAGGACTTAACTAAGATTGTAAAAATCACTGGCAGAAAGTTGCTTTTATTTAGGAATATATAATTTTATAATTAAAATTTATAGATTTATCATTAATAGTACTCTGATGGGATATCAACTTCAATCAGTTCTGCTATTTCTTGGAATCTGGCACTCCTTGAAGGATGGAAAAGCTTTTGAGAAACCTATCCTTTTCTTAAATATCAGATTTAAATTTCAGAACAGCAGGTTTTAAACGTTTTGTACTATGAATTCTGAATTTGTTTGCAGAAAATAAATGTTTCTTAATTTACTCAAAGTAGTAGCTTTGTTTTGTATTACGTATCAAAATAGTTTTACGGTAGAAATGTGAGGATTGGCTGCACATGATGGGAAAAACAAAGAGGAGTGGGAAAGGAAAAAGGCAGGATAACTTTTAAATGAGACAAGCTTAAATATTCAGACACATTGAAATATTATTGGAAACAGACTTTTGGACCAATTTCCTTTTGCAACCACACATATGCTTTTCCATCATCCTCATATTTTAGGCGTGTGGGTGGAAAATAAGTGTATTAGTATTAAATGCAAAGAATAAGCCTATATCTTTATCACATTTTTTTATACTCTCCTATGTACTCCACAGTGGGGTTTTTTTGGGTTTTTTGTTGTTGTTGTTTTTTGGGGGGGGGGTTGCTTGTTGGGGTTGAGGGGAGAGTTGTTAGAGGCTTTTTGTTGTCTGTTTGTTTGTTGGGGTTTTTTATGGTTTTTGTTGGCGGTTTATTTTGTTGGGTTTTTTTGGGGTTTTTTTTACAGTGTGGCAGTGAGTTGTACTTAGAAAACTTGGGGAAGATGATTTTGTATTAAGCATCTGCTTAAAAAGATACCACTTACATAAAATTTCATGTATATTTACTATGGGAAACCATGCAAGTCTGTTGTATGGGTTTGTTATTTATGGGAAAAATCCTGCTTACTATGGCTTTTCATAATTGAAGCAGTACTCCTACCATCTTTAGGTCCAACACAGAATTAAACCCTAAAAACACTGGAACCAACAAAAGTGGTTTTATAACGAGGCATATTTTGGCACCTGTTGTTTCTTTTAAGTTAGCTGTGACATTTAGTCAAATATTTTACTTGGGAATGTTTTGTTTTTCAGGATGGGAAGAAGAAGTTTGACAAGGAAAGTGAGAAATATTATTCCATCTTAGAGAAGCACTTAAATTTGTCAGCCAAGAAGAAAGAATCTCATTTGCAAGATGTAAGAACCGAACACACTCTTACCTAATTTCACATTTGCACAGAAATCATGATAACAAACTGGTTATTTTCAAGACATGCTGTAGTTTATTAATGTGAAATTATGATGATTTCTGGTAGTCGTGCTTGTTGTGACTATAAATCCTTGAGTGGGATGAATAAGACCCAAATAGGAGTTAAATACTTGAACAAGGCAATATTCTATGTTTGCTACTTTATGTATTTCAAGTACAGCTAATGTTTATTGATTGCAACAATGGAATTATATTAGTACAATAAAAGTTTGAGTTTTATAAGCTATATGTGGAATACTGGAAAGCCAATTAATTAATTGCTTTTAGGTTTACTATTTAATATATTAACTGATGAAATTGCGCTTTTATTTCACATAAATTCTAATCCAGAAGACTGAACTGAAATCACTTTAATGATGCTCTTTTCTGCTTCTTCTTCCTCTTCTTTATCTTATTCTGAGATTGAGGCACCTGAAAGTGCCCTGAAATTGTATCTATAACTTCAGCTTTGAAGAGTCTGTACAGTTAATTCTTTTCTGTTAAAAAAAAAAAAAAAAACAAAAAACAAAAAACAAGCAAACCAAAACTTGAAAACTTGAAGACTTCTAGTTTACCAGGAGGATTCCAGGGCTTTTTGGTATTCTGGTAGAAATGAATATGACCTGTCTTAGTAGCAAATTACAATAAACACAGCAATATGATATCAATGACACTTTGGGAATTGTGCCAAAAGTAGTTAAAAATCATTTTGATGGGATTACTGTTGTCATGGTGGCTCTTAAATCATGGGGATTAGTTTGCAGATGGAATTTTCACCAAAGGTGTGACCATCACTCAATCACATAGTAGGATTTTTTTCATGTTTACCAATAATATTATAATTCAAATAAAATAAAGCTTAGAAATTAAAAATGTCTAATAATGTCTATATGCCTGAATTGCTGTTGCTGTCTATATAATAAACAGTCTACATAAGACAATAGTTATGTAGGATTGGTTTATTGTTCCACTTGTATATCAGAGCTTTCACTTTTCCCAGATACTTTACGTTTTGATGATGAAGCAGTTCTGTTAGAGGCTAAGCCCCAGCTTAAAAAAACCCAAATTCTTAACCAAATTGTGGAAAAGTGAACTTAAACACTAATTTTCTCTAGAATAGAAGCAAAATAAAATAAACTAAATATTTACCTCTTGAGGCATGAGAATAATTATAGTCTAAAAGCAGCAACTGAAGTGTAAAGTAACAACTGTGAATCTAATAAACTGTGGTAGAATAACAATGGATTTGGCTCACATCTATAAACTAATGGAAAACCAGAATAATTTTTTCCATTATGTCCCTAAGTGACATATCTGGATTTAAAATTTTGTACCTGATTCTGAGCTTTTCTGAATTCTAGATGCTTGAAGGATAAAGGGCACAACTTGGCATTTCTGTCTTCCTCAGTTTTCTACAGCTGTAGATGTGTTAAATCAGCAACATTGACCCACCATAAGTATAATGTGCAAAAGCAAATCAGTACCAAAATTGTTAACCTGGGAGACTTTTGGCCTGGGTCTGTATTGTAAATAACAGGAGGCCAAGCTCCATCCTGACCTGAAATCCAAGACAGCTGTTGGCTTGCATCCCGAGGTGAGCCCCATTGATAGCCCGTATGTCCAGGATGGAGTCTGTTGGCGCAGCCCACAGCAGAGCGGGGCACGAGTGAAGAACCAAGCAGTGCTTGCAGCTGGGGCTTTGGTGCCCAGGGCAGGAGATGGGAAGTCCATGCACTAAGTCAATGTCATACATTCAGAGAGGTGGAAATACCATTTTTTTGACTGCTACATGGGAAAAATACTGTTTCCTTGAATTGATGAGGTTTGTTGATACCTCGTCACATTATGTGGGTAAAAGAGTACTGGGGTGAGCTGAGGTCTTGTACTCTGTTGGGTTCTTTTATATATCTCACTTGCTCTTAAAATATCCAACATTTCAGTTAGGTGAATAGATGCAAACTACTCTCTACAGAATATGTTTCAACCATCAAACTTCAGATGCCTAATTAGAGTGGTCTCAATTGCTCTCGAGTGAGATATATAAAAGAGCCTGCAAGACTTCTGGTGCAGTTTACACAGGTGACTGGCTTTTTTCCTTTAGCATCAAAAAGAAACTTCATAGTAGCATCTTTTCACTGCCTACAGAAGCCTACATTGGAGGAGAAAATGGGCAGAATTGAGTGATATGAGAAATCTAATAAACTTCTAAATTCATTTCTCTGAAATCTGTTCTAGAATCAGTCTCCAAAATTATGTGAAGTTCTGGTATATATACTGAGGTGATAGCCTATATCAATGTATTACTCACTATAACTATATATCATACAGGTAGAGACTCAAAATCATATCCATCAGATCTCTTTATTTTTTACATGCAGTTTGAAGTCACAGAAAATCATGTAAATGTTTTCTGCTTTTGAATCTTTAAGATCACTTCTGACGTGATTCTTAAAAATCTGAATTCTTTGATGTTAACACAAATTCATAAGCTTCTATGGGATATATATTTGGGGAATTCTGATTTAGTCCCTGTTCACTGGTGGTGTATATGGCCCTAAACTATATTTGGGATGGCACTTGCATGTTGTAGGTATCATTATAACTGCAACCTGCTTAAATGCTATTCAGAGTAGGGATGGATTTAATTAGGCCTTTAAATATTTTTTCTGAGGCCAAGCCTAAAAGAGACAATTTCTAAAACTGTTTTTCACTATTTATGTACAATTAAATGAGAGAGCTGAGGTCTGTTTCAAGTGCTTATTGGTGGCATTTTTGTGAGCAAGGCACTGCTGGATCACATCCCAAAGTGGTGGTGACTGCTTCTGTTCAACTATGTAGCACTGTCTTTGTGATAGATTAATATTGTGAAATAAAGCTATTAACAGACTATCAGGGAAAACAGTAGCCAAACACGATATGAATGGCAGAGTTAATTTTGAGGTACAGTGGGTCATTATTGGAATTTTGAGTACTTGATTTCAGCTTCACATTATTAGTTTACTGAAATTTTTTTTTTTATAGACATGGGAAGGAAATGGTGATACTGAATGATTTGAAACATATCCTTGAGGCCCAGGTTGAAATGGAGTTAAAACACTGGGCTGGGGAGGTGGATCAATATTGTTAAAAGCCTGCACAGCCAAATCACAATAGTAGCTTGTCCTTGAGTAGAGAAACAATCTTAATTATATGTGGTGCTATTGATGGCCAAATCCTGCCTGAAGGAAAACACTGACTTTTTGTTTTTGTACTGTTAAAAGTACTAAATCTCTTTTATGATGTGTTTGCTGGTTTATAGTTTGTTGTCAAGGGAAGACAACATCAAGCTTTCCCAGTTTCCCCACATTTGTTATTTTTAATGCCAGAATTAAAGAATTACTAGAAAATATACAGAAGTATTCTATAACTGACATACATCAAAACTAGGTGGAGTGATCTTATTCATGTTGTTAATCTCTGGTAATATTTTGACCAAAGAGCAAAATCTAATACAGGCCAAAAGGGATTTGCTTGATAAAATTATTTGTTATGAGGAAGAATGAATTAAAATGGAATCTGCATGTCTTCTTTAAACATTATCTACGTGCTACACTGCTTGTCTGTTATTTCCCTCTCCTGTGGCTTGTTTAAATTGAGAATAAAAGCCTATTACTCTTTATCAGCTGATAAGAGTTAATTCTTTAGTTATTTAGGCAGAAGACACTGTTCTGACACTGGATCTCCTTGTTGGGTGGTATTAGTCAGGCATTTCTGACAAGTATTGCCTTGTAGTTCCATCATTTGAAAATTAAAACTTGAAATATATTTGATTTAGGAGGTTAGGGACTTAAATATATTTACATTCCAAGAACATATGACTCATACTATAAAATAAGTTGCAAGATGACATTGTTAAACACAGCCTATTTAAGAAAGAAAATACGTTTTTGGGAAGGTATTTGAACTTGAGAAATAGATACAATTTCAGTGTATATGATACTTAAATATTTCAATAGAAGTAATTATCTTTTTGTCTGTCCTTGATTTCTATGCTGCTCATTTCTATTTCTTTTCCTAAACTTACGTATATCAAGTACCTGCTGCCACCTTTCTTTCCCTCCATGCTCTCCTAAAACCTAGAATATTAACAAGCAAAAAGAAAGAAGAAACCAAAAATGATCAAGTAAAAGGCATAGGCTGAAATGCGTAATGTTAACTTCCTAAACTTGCATTTAGCTTTTTAAAGTAGAAATTCTGATTTTCAGAAAGAAAACTGAACCCTATGAAACTTTTAAAGTAATCTTATAGAAGATCTGTTTGTTAATGACATAACCTGTTTTTAAAGGAATAACAAGACTAAACTAATGTTGTCCGTATTTAATTTTGTCTTTTAGGCAGATACACAGATTGACAGAGAACATCAGAACTTTTATGAAGCATCATTAGAATATGTTTTTAAAATCCAAGAAGTGCAAGAGAAAAAGAAATTTGAATTTGTAGAGCCTGTAAGTTTTATGTTTTATTTTCTTTAGAATGGATGCATTTAAAGCTGAAAATTGAATTTAAAATACCAATTTTTTTGCCCCCTTTTTAAGTTTTGAATGCAGATTCTTTGTATATAGACAGACATTAAGATCTTGGCTTGGGCACTTTCCATGTTTATTGAAGGATTATGTAAGACTTTAGTATCTACTGTGAAGTGAAATGTCTGATGACTTGAAGTGTGCGTAACATTTTAATGGGACATCATGTAATGTTGTGTCTGTGCAACACATAATTGATGTTTCCTAATACCATGATTAATTTGCTTAAATTTTGAGCCAGATTTTTAATTTAAATATTTGGGTAGGCAGTATACACAGACTGATTCTGATTTACACATGAAGTAAAGTGAAAAATCAATTTTTCTGTAGGATAGGTAAGTTTATCTTTTTGTTGGTGGAGTCATTTATCTGTAGTTTACTTTGCACATAAAGGAAAGCGTATGTTGGCATGTCATTAAAGAATAAGATAAAGTTGTGTTTCAGTGTCCATATTTAAGTCTGGGATTTCTTTCTGGACTGTGCTTCCATCCCCCACTCCTAACTCTTCTGCATCAGCCAGTGCCAAAAGCAGCTTCAGTATGACATGCTAGGATATTTCTGTGGCCTGGTAGCAGAGTTACTGCTGTTCATGTCATACAGACACGCCTGGCTTGCCACTTGCCTGATGTAGTTAGTACCTGTAGCCCCTGGCAGAGAACTTCCAGTGCCATGTGTCCCTTTCCCTTGAGCACACGGCACGCAGCAGAGCGCTGCTTGTCAAGGAGGAACGTGTGTGACGAGTGTAACTCTCTCCATCTCCCAGCTTCCTTGTAACTACTGAAGCAGCACTCTCGATTGTGAAATGGGTTGAGTTACATCTCTAACACCCCGTGTCACCAAGGAGAGCTTCTCAGATGCCTTCTTTCCATGAGATGAGAGCCTATTGTATAGTGAATGTTTGACATTGATGCAAACTAATGAACCTGGATTCAGCAAGCAGTACTTTCAGAAATCCTATCTTTATGGCATACAGCTGCCAAATCTTAGAGACTAAAAGTTTGCTCGGATTCCTAAATAAGAACATTTTTCTACCTGTCACAGATTAATCCAGTGTGTGTGTGTCTCTGTCTCCTTCTGCAAAACTCTCACATCCTGGAAAAACCTAGCAATCTTGACCTAGCTCTGACCCTAGTATAGAAGACTTTATGCTCCTATAATGTAATAGAAACTTTCTGTATTGAAAAGACCTTGTACATTGGAAAATATTGTGCAATTGCACATAGTTAAAATAGGTAAAATTTACTTTTAAGTGTATCTGTTTCCATACTGTCTCAGATCAGGCATTCCAGCCCAGTATGACATACTTGATGTTCCAGGGGAAGGTACAGAAAATACTCTGGTTACTGGATAATGATAGGCCTTGCAGGTAATGTCTTATGACTTTGGGTGTGAATTTATTTATAAACAATCTGGATATAGATAGAGCTTAAATTATAACATCAGTTACAAAATTTAGAATCTTCAAAACTCTTAATTTTTGTTTGTAGTCTGTTGCACACAACATGCTGAAATAAGAGCATTTGCTAAAACCCATAAGGCAAAATATGCCTTATGTGAAAAAGTAAACTAAAATACAAATCAGCAATACCATGAGATTGAAAAAAAAACCAAACTATAAAAACCAGAAGAGCCCAAAGATTTCAAAATAGGCTTTCTAAAATGCATGTTTATGTAAGTGATGTTAGAAGTATGAGCATGTGTTCCTAGATGAAAGATCAGGTATCAAAAGAATTGTCATATTATTAATTTTCCTCTGTGTGCTCTATGAATGTGTGTATGGCATAAGATGCCTGGTGTTGTGTCTATATGGACATTCCTCCTCAGGAGCTCTGATGTTGTGGGTCATTACAGTGTATGTGCTGCCTGTGCCTCTGATTTATCAGCACAGTGTCACATCTTCCAATAATTCTCAGTCTGACATCTTGTTAACAGACCCGCTGAAGGAAAGTTTAACAAAATAAATCTGTTAGTGCAATGAAGGAGGAAATTGTGACACCCGTGAAAAAGAAGGATAAGTTCATGATGTGGGAGTAGAACTTGAAAAGCAAATGATCTGTTGAACATCCTTTCAAGACCTTCAGTTTTTCTATGCTAGAGGATAAAGACAGTCTGAGAAGCAGAGTGGGAGAAGTAACCTAGCAAAAATTGCCAGGTAGATTACAGCTAGGACAGTGGAAGTCAGTAAAAGCAGGGTGTGTTATCTACTGGGGGAGACTCAGGAAAGATTTTAAGGTACAGATGCTAATGACTCATACAGTGAATAGAAGATTATGATATTTAGAGTAGACTTTTGCAGGTGCATCTCAGGCCCTGAGTTTCTCTTCATTCTCTGCATCTTGATCAAAATGGTTGGTAATGTGTAGTAGTGTAACGAGTAACTGACATATTCCTATTTGCAATGCTCCTAGATCTTGATTTTTTCCAAAGGAAAAAACCTCAGGTTTTCGTACAGATAATGAATTTAAACTTTTTCTGAAGGACAAATTAGTGTTCAGATTTACAGCCGGATAAACAGTAAAGCAAAGTAAATGACAATAGTCTGTCTTGCTAGCTTTTCTCTTGTGATCCCAAAGAAGCTAGTCCAAGCCAACAGTGCTTTCTGAGAGTGTTACGCTTGTTAAAACAATGCAAACACCTTCCTAAAGTTCTGCTTTGTCCTTTGGTGATGCCAGGACTTCCTTGTCCTGTAGAAATCGGGGCACAAAGTTCATCAGCAGTAAACTATCTGAAATGTGAGGGGTGGTCTGTTAAATGTTTATTTAAAGAGAAGAAATTAAGAACAGCCAACTGAAAAACACTGCCTGTAATTGCATACATTTCCATGAGACTTCACAGTGGACGTTAAATTTTAATTTCCCTTTCTTGCATTTTCTACATTTTTAACTATGTTCACTTTATTTGAAGAATAAGTGCTATCTTCTTATAAATAAAATGAAAACAGGGAGACAGGGACTTCTGGCTGATGTGCTGCAGGCCAAAGGTTAAATTCCTCCCCTATCCGAAACCTAAGTACAGTCTTCTTCCTGTGAGAATGAAACGACCAGGCAGTCTTGAGGTCAGCAGCTCTACATAAAAATAAATAAAGTCTCAAGAAGTAGTTGGATTTTGTTTCTGGTTCTATGTTGAAATCCTCATGGCTCTGGTGTGATGAGTAGCTTTGTATTATGGAGTTCAGACTTCAGTTTTTACTGATGTGACTGATTAGGTACTCAGAATGAATTAACAATAAGACACTTATTAAAATGAAAAATTGTTGATATGAAAGCACTGGGCATTCTTTGTGATGTTTGATGAAATAAACTACCTCTTTATCTGTGAATACCACCTTGAAATACATTCTGAAATTTTTCTTTGAAAGGAAAAGGGGCTGATTTTCTATTCTTGTTTTTAAATTTTTTTTTCTCTTTAATATTAATTTATTTAAAATTATGAGCCTGCCTTTAGCAGCAGTGCTACTTCTAATGCCAGCAAAAAGAGAACCCCACTGTAAGCATGAGCCTAGGGCAAAAGACTCTTAAAAGGCTTTTAAATCTCTTCCATGCAATGCTACAGCTGTACCTGTTCTAGTGGAAGTAATTCTGATGATGCCTTAGCAGCACAGGCCCATTGGGCACAGGGCATTTTCTGATTCCTGTTTTTCCACTGCTAGTGACATGTACATTGAAGTGAATACCATCCTCAGTGTCACATATCAGCACAGAGCTTAAAAATGCTGATCTAGGACTTGAATAATACTTTCCTATTACTGCTCTTTCCTTTTACTGCTATTTTTCTGAGTGCTCAGAGAATGTTTAACCAGGAAAGCGTCAAGGCCAGATCCTCTGCAATGCACAACTGTCAGAATACCTGAGAAGTACTTCAACTAAAATGAATTCAGATTTTTCTCAGGATTTTGGTTCATGGTTTTTTTTGGGTTTTCTTTTTTTTCCTGATACTGTTGTATTTTTTCTTTCTGATAAATTCAGCTTTGCTGCCATCTTGTGTTAAATATTTTCCTTGGTATTTCTCAGTGTAGTCTGTAAAAGTATTTTGTATAATGTACAATGTTTTTCTTCAAGTATTGAAGCTGAAAGGTATACAGTTTATTCTCCTGAAATGCTCTTTAAACTGATCTCTAAAAGTCAGGCATAAGCTGACATAGTGAAACTGTGTGCCACTAGTTCTTTATTGTAATTTTGGTGTGCGTTAGTGTGGTGATTTGGCTGCAGTTTTGCTAAGTCCTACTCCTGCACTATCTCTTCAGCTGAAAGGGGTGGGTTTAGCAGCAGGCTCCTGCTTGCAGATTATGTTAATCCACACATTCTTTTGAGTGCACCAAGTCAAAGTAAGCACAGGAGTAGTTGTGCTGTGACATCTGAAGTTGAAGTTGTAGTTGGGGGCACTGATGAGTAACTGGAGTGGGGAACAGGCTTCACATAACTGGAGCCAAAACAGAGCTTTAGTTATAATTTGAGTATTTTGTACTTTATTCATAAAAAGGAAGATTAATTCTCTTTCTTTTCCTTTAAGTAGTTATTTCCAGAATTACAGAATTAGAATTATAGTCTAGAATTACAGAAAATTGTAGAACTCTTTCTATCTCTGTGCACAATTGGAGGTTTTTAAGATAAACTGCTATATTTGGACCTTCCTCAGAAACACTTGAATAATCAGTTTAATAATAATAATTTCAGGGTTCAGTCCTTAGCTGAGGCAATGATACCAGCTGGAGAGATGAATCGTGTTAAGCTGCAATTGATTTATACAAGATGTGGAGCCCTCTACTTGAGACTGCATTGCCTTCATTGTTTGATGGTGGAATATGGTTCAGGAATTCACATCCACTGTAGAGACCCCCACAAAAACTTCCTTTTGTGTCCAAGGATCTTCTCAGTTTCTCAGGCTCTGTGACTGGCTTACTGGGCAGACATGG
Source organism: Dicaeum eximium (assembly GCA_013396995.1). Taxonomy (NCBI): domain Eukaryota; kingdom Metazoa; phylum Chordata; class Aves; order Passeriformes; family Dicaeidae; genus Dicaeum; species Dicaeum eximium. Next base: position 651,438 of record VWZP01003639.1, read on the forward strand.
GCTTGCACCATCTCTGCCTGAGGCCAGGGTTTCATCTGCTCCTGCAATACCAGTAAAAACCAAGGGCAGAGTCCTTCTCTCAGCCACACTTTGTCTTTGTGTCCGCACTGATGCTCTGTTCCCCTCCAACTGCTCTGACTTACTAATGCAGCAAAAGAGAGGCAGGTGATTGGGCTCTCAGGAGTCTTGTAGAGAGTAATGGCAGAGAGGAGGCAGAACAATTTAGCTACAGTTCTTCAAGTAGGGCTGAGAGTAAATTTAAAGAAAATATAAGCACAGTAAAACCTACATCTTTGCGCTATTCCACTTACAGTAATCTATGGTACTGGTAACACAAAGCAAGCACATTAAATATGAACAGTGGCATTTTTGTTGCCTGAGTCTGGACCACTTCAGTAGTCAATGAAGGGAGATAAATGTTTCCATTGGATCATTCATCCCATCCTGAGAGAGAAGTCTGAAAAAAGGAGAAGAATTATGGAATACCTGTGGTTCTTTACTGAGTCAGAAGACAGTCTGGATAGCCAATTACTTAGCCCAGATGATAATGGTATAATATACTAATGCAAATCTTCTTTATTGTTAAATTTTCTGTTATTGTAAATCCAAAATAATTTATCCTTTTTTTTTGTTTTTTTTTCTGGTTTCTTTACTTTTTTTTTGTAAGCTAAATTATATATACAAAGAAAGCAGTCCACAATAAGAAATCAAGTGCTTGTTATTTAACACCAGGTAGGGTGACTTATAGCAATGTCAAAATGCTTTTAAAATTTAAAGCAGAATAAGTTAGAAAGCTTTTAAAACTAAGAGATGGCAGGAATGCATTAATTCAAGAGCTAAAATTTACTTGCATCTTGTTACTACTTGAACATTGTTTTAAAGCAAACTTGAAAAGTACTTTTCAACTAGATATATGCAGACTAGGGTGGTTCTGTTGGAGTCAATCACAGACATACCAGATAGAGTTGCATTTTGTTCAGAGCAGGAAGAAATAGTCTGAGTTCCTTGTGTTGTGCTAACCTACCCAAAACATACTTTCTAGAGTCTCATTTGTGGAAAATAGGTCACAGACCAAGCAATTACTTTGAAGAAAGAGAAAGAATATTTTGAAGAAAAAACACTTGAACTGTGAATTGTTAAACTTGGAAAATGCACACCAGCAAAGACTCCAGCTTAAATACTGGATAAAATTACTAGGATAGTGAATTAAATTATTATGGAAATTACAACTTCATGAAACAAAAGCATGTGTAACATTTTTCTTTCTTAAGGTCTCATCATGGATTCCTTCTCAGCAAAACTTTGCTTTTGAGTGTAAAAGCACAGAGTGTTCCAGGAGTTAAAAATATATAATGCTTCTCAATTTTACCTTTTCAGCTCTTGGCCTTTCTTCAAGGATTATTTACATTTTACCATGAAGGATATGAACTGGCTCAGGAGTTTGCACCATACAAGCAGCAACTGCAGTTCAACTTGCAGAATGTAAGGATGATTTGTATTTGCATAATTTAACTTCTTAATTTGCTAATTTTAGTTCAGGATATTAAAGTAGACTTTTAGCACTTTATTGAAATTCTAAATCTTGCAATGTTTTAGTAAGCTGAAATCAAATTGTATACAAATAGGTAAAATTATTTTTAGAAGGTTAGTGTAACTGAGATTCCTGACAACAAATAACTTTGGATACTAAATTTGTGATTTTCAGATCAAAATTTTGGGAGAATGAACAAGACAAACAGCACAGCAGGGAAGTTTTCATTAGAAAACATAGTGGTCCAGATAGATTTAAACTTCTATAAAGCTTTCTTGAGAATGAGGCCTGTCTTCTGGACTAAGTGGAGGTACCAAAAATGCTCCAGTTGGGATAGAATGATTCAGTTTTTCCTGCTGTCTGCTAGTTCCCACTGTATATAAAGCCTACTTGGGAAGCCATTCTCTGTTCTGTGTACCGTTACAGAATAGGTGGGACCTTCCTCCATGGTAAGCAGCTCTCATGAGCACTAAAGTTTCACCAGAAGAGAGAATCTCTTTTTTGTGTAGAGAGTTACACTCAACTGAACAGATGGATCTTTTGCTGTTGATTGGTTCTGGATTTGATAGTCAAAGCCATACAAGTCACAAATTGCCCAAAAAATTTCATAACTATCAGAGATAACTGAAATGCACTTAATCAACATACTTTTCCACTCATCATAACTGCTGTATACAAGCGTATACTTGTTTCACTGTATAGTTCAGATATTACACTTCTAAGGACATACAGATATGTAGGTTCAAAATATCTATACACACTTTGCTTTTAAGCAAAGCTTACCACTCTGCTTTTAAGGCAAAAAGTGAACTTCAACATAGTATAGGACAAGCCCCACATATTTCCTGAGAAGTAACATCAAAGTCCAGAACAAAATTTTTTTAAAAGTTAAGTCCATTTCATTCTTTCAAGAAAAGACACATACTGCAAATTTTTGTAGCTCCGTCTTCCCTTTTACATCTCTTATTCATATATATAGGTCATATATTATTTATAGATAAATACTGCTTGAGGAAATAAGGCTAAACTTCCTAGATTAACCTTTTTCTTTTGGATCAAAATGCAAATGGTGTCTGTCTGTAGAGCATCCCAATTACTTGTCCTTTCAAATTTTGTGTTTTTTACGTTGTTTGCTACTAAGACGCTTTCAGATAAAGACACAAGGGGTCAGTGTTGTTGCACAGCAGTTTCACTGAAAGAGTGAAAAATGTGCTTCAGTCTAGAGATTTACTTATTTTAATATGGCAAGTTCTGAGAGGAGCATGAGCTCACAGCACAGACCAAAACTGGCATTGTAAGCAATCATGTTTCTTTATGCATGTCTCTACAGAAGCAAAACTATTAAAGTTTTTTTTGCAATTTCAATGTTAAATGAAAAATAGTTAAATTTAATGTTTTTTTAAATATTATATCAGCACAACTTGAAGTTGTAAATGGATTACAGAGGTAAAGGAGATGTGAAGTTAGGCAGAAGGATCAATGTATTATTATTCTTTTTAATTATATATCAGAAAACATATATATGAAGATACAGGGGGGAACAATACATCACTCACTCCTGTTACACGTAAATTCTGGCTCCAGATCTAGATCCACAGCTTCACACAGCCAGTTGTCATTCAGAGCATCACCCAAAATCAGATTGAAGTGAAATAATTTGTATAGGTAAAGACAAGCTGAGGACAGGGGGAGTGCATTCAGCCTGTCTGTAGCCGTCAAAAGTACTCCTCTCCTTCGCATTGTGCGTTCAGGTCTTGAAGAATAGTTGACCTGAACTGCTGTTTCTTTTCTTAAAAATGTCCTACAGGTTAGAGCAGGAGCAGTACCAGCTGTAGAAGAGTATTAGCAGAGCAACAGCTCTTAACAGGTCACCATGTTCTAACATGACCTGCTGTCACTTTAGCTGTCTCAGCTGGCCAGTGGAGTACTTTGTGTGTCCCTTTGGCTTTGGTTTCTGTGATTTGATTCAAAGACCTAGCTGCTTAAAAGTAGCAATTAAAAACTTAATAGATGGAGAGATGCTCTTAAAATGGGGACATTCCTTCTATGGCGTGTCCTTCTTGAAGGTCTCAAAATGACTTCTCTTAAATTCGGTCTGAACTGATACTTCTTCTGAAGGACATAATCTGAAAAGTTCAGATTAGAATTTTACCTCCCTCTCTAATAATAGTGTTTGTCTTCAAGATTAAGCATGTATACTCTTATACTATTGTGCAACTAACTACACAAATGGCCCATGAAAAAGGGGAAGTATTCACTGGTGTATAAAGTCCTGAGAGTATCTTTCTGACCAGTGAGGATTTGAGTCCATAGATGACTCTGTAGAAACATTACAAAAATATTGATTCTTTTCTTTGACCTATAGGAACAGAGTATTCAATGTCTGATATTTAATCAGTCAAAGTTCTGGCATCCCAATAATTCTCTTCTGCTATCCCATGCTAGATGCATGGAGGGAAACCCTAGCCTCACTGAATTCACTAAGAACAAGTACCCATTTATATGGATATAAATATAAGAAAATATGGAAAACCCACCTTAGCACCATAATTGTTTGCTTTGTTACATGCCTGGTTACACACATCATATTGAGGACAGTCACACTTCCTCCATGCTTTTGGCATAGTTCTGCCACTTGTGAGCTGTTTCTTACCTTCCTTTTTTTTTATATACTGAACTGTGGTGTTTGCTAAGTCAAAACTTGTTCATGGCAGTGCCAGTAGCCTGACTATTCTAAGCAGCAGCATCTGCAGTATTGCTGCAGATATGGATACACAGAAAATTTGTCTCTTCCATGCATGTAGAAACTGCAGCTCTCTGGACTCATTAGCCTGGCTTTAACCCAAGCTAGTATTTTCTGCACTTAAAGTGTTTCATTCAGTCTTACTACTTCAGGTTTAGGGCTAAGCTGTTAGCAGCTTCTAGTTTAGCCAGGTGTTTGTCTGAGAATCCCAGAGTGTGTAGAGAGAAAGCCTGTATCTGCCTGCAAAATACTGTGTAAGCATACCTAAAGATATGAAATGACCTCCTGTCTGAGATTAGTGACCTGCAGAAGGAGGAATGGTGCTATTCTCAGCTATGTCTTCCTTACATTTGTGTGCCTAAGTTGAATTCTTCATTACTGTTATTCCTAGGCTTCTAGCAGTGAAAAGAGTTATTCTTTATTACATTTTTTCCTTTTCCTACCTTTTATGTCTCTGGCAAATGCTATTGTTGGTCTCCAATACATTCTTCTTGGCATTATTTGTGATTATTTGTTCATTGTTATTTTAGTACTTGCATGAGATAATGTGGGGTGGTTTTTTTTTGTTTGTTTCCTTTTCTGGGTATTAGACTCGGAATAACTTTGAAAGCACTAGGCAGGAAGTGGAGAGACTCATGCAAAGAATGAAGTCAGCCAACCAAGATTACAGACCACCAAGTCAATGGACAATGGAGGGCTATCTCTACGTGCAGGAGAAACGTAAGTACAGCGAGGAAGGTCCGTGCTGTTGTTCGCCCCAGTGGTTGACTGGTAGCAAGCTCTGTGCTGACTGGCTGCCCTGCACCTTGCTGCAAGCTCCCAGCACTCTGCTTTGGCTCCCTTCTGTTTTCCTGTACTTTCCCTGCCTGAACAGGGCCTTTAGTTCAGCCACCAGGAGCACCTTGTACCAGAGACCTCCAGTGACCCAGCCGTCTTAAATGAACATGTGCTTAATGGCAATCAAAGGTGTAAGAAAAGGTCATCTAAGTACCATCTTACTATAGTTAACCACAGCCAGTTTTATCCTCAGTAGCACTGCGAATTTTGAGAACACAGTCTATTTTTTAATTGATTTATAATCATAAAAGAAATCTGTGTTAAGTGGAAATTACACTGAGCCGTGCTAATGGGGGAGGGAGAAAAGCAGTGAAGCACTGGGCACATGCTGTGCTTCATTAAATAGTGAGAGGCCAGCTTGACATCTTCATACTGAAAAGAAATTTTTATTCTGGAGTAACAGGGTTCATAATCACTGTGTAGTGGGAAAGGTACTAGTTGTATAATTCCTTGTTGTGCTAGTTTACTTGCCTATAAACCTTGTCCTATAGATTCTTGTCTAATTGTGAGCAACTGGGTTAAATGTTTGCTATTCTTGAGAGTAAATTTTGTATATATTTCTTACTGATATATGGATGGTGGCAAATATAGGTTTTTTTTAAAAATGGCACTAGGCCATAGAGTGTTTTCTTTCAGATGGATGGCCAAGAGCAACAAGCTTAAAGTTGTAACACAGGTGTCTGGCCACAGTTTTCTAATGAAAAAAGGTGACTTTTTAACTCATCTAAAACTGCTTTGAGGGTGCTCATCCATCTTATAATATGCTAAAAGAGATAGTGAATTGCCATCAGAGTAAAAATTTATTTCGAATAACTAGAGATTTTGGTATGCTAAGTGAAAATAACTTAAAATATAGGAGCAGAACAGCTAACTTCTGAGGGTACATAACCATTTGAATTTTTGATTCATGACTTTACTTTCTTCCAGAACACAGGCAATTAGGAGAGCTTTCTCAAAGTCAGTGTAACAGACCATATAAATTTCCACAGCCATGTTTCTGGATTGACAGATATCCGACTTACATGACTGATTCAGTCTCTCATATAACCACCACCTTTGTGGGTACACTGAGAAGGCAAAACCTTTGTGCCTATAGTAAAACAGCTGGGGTTTTTTTTCAAGATTTTTATTTAATTCTTCACATTAAAAAAAAAAAAAAGAAAGAAAACCACAAGCCCATTAAAATACCATTTTTTAAAGTCAGGGTTCTTTCTTTTTGTCTTGGTTCTAGACAGGAAAGGGTTAATTTTTGCAGGAACCAGGAGTTGAGCGTGACTAGGTCCTTACTCAATACCACCTCATAATTTTCTGGGGATAGGGGAAGGGATCCTTTCTGGGTCCTGAAGGTGGCAGAGGGAACACTCAGGTATTGTCAGGTGTCTCCATGTGGTGAGCACTCGCATGTCAATCATTTGCCTCTTGTACACTGTTATTAATATTGTTGCTGTTACTGTTTGTTTTATTATTTCACTGCTGTCTCCAGTAAATTGTTCTTGTCTCAACCCTTGGTCCTTACCCTTTATGCCTCCAGTTCTTCTCTCCAGCCCACCACAGGGGAGAGAGGGGAAGGATGGGGGAGGGACTGAGCAGTGCATGGTTTGGAGTATTTCACTAGGAGCACTAAATTGGGGAATACCATTCCTTAACCTTAACACATTTTAAAAATAATTAATTGGTCCATACATATTGTAGCTTGAAAATATCAGTATCATGTTTTTCTCATGAGTAACTCTCATTGAAGAATCCAGGAGCTTGTGTTGCTCTCTTTGCTACAGTGAACTTTGAGAAAATATGGGAGATCTTATCTGTACTTCCAGGATATGAAGAGAGTTCTGGAAATTGTAGGAAAATTGACTCCATGTTCTCACAGCGAAGAATATATTATAAATGCCTGTATCTAAACTGCATTAGTGTGAACCAAGTTTAAAATACCACTGAGTTTGAGCTCGATAGGGTTTTGTGTTTAGATTCAATAAAGGTTCACAGCAGTGCCTGAACAAAGCTCTGGGTAATCCAGCAGTAAAAATATCTGCATCAGAGATCCTATACTTGGAGTAGGATTAAGAAACAGTGTGATGTGACCTCTTCAGGATAAGGCACACATCCACTTACTTGGGGATTGCTCTAGATCTCACCTGTGGCTATCTAAATTGAAGACAGGTGAATCCCTGAATACAGTACAGTGTACTCGGGTATTGTGAGCATGTGCAAGTGTCGCTTTGTGGACATGGTCAGCTGTGCACCACTGTTACAGCCACCTCTTACCCAGCAGGACTCCCTCCAAGGCATAAAAGACCCATGTTTCTTGCTGAAGGCACTGCCTTTGCCACCCACATTTTGTTCTTCACCTCTAAACCAATGTGTTTTAGAGTGCACAATTCCTTTGGTTTTTTTAATATAAAGAAATCTCCTCTCAGTGTTCAACTACGATTAAATCTCTCTCTGAGCTGGTGCCATTTTACCCACTCCCTTAAGGTAACAGGTGGAAAAATAGCCTTTCTATGATACTACCAAAAGCATTTGTTACCTTTGACAAGAACTCTGAAAGTAAAGGAAAATACAGTCTCATTTTCTGACTTCGTCCACTCTTCTGCATTTAATACCAGACTTCCAGGTTTTTGTAAAAAGAATGGATCTAATACTGAGTTATGTTTCCCTTGGGTTGATAAAATCACAACTGTATTTTCTAGGCAGAAAACTTCTCAGGTCTGTTCTTGCCTTTTTCCTGCCTTGTTACCATAATAGAATGCCCATCCAGTTGCCAAAGAAAGTCAGTCTGAAGACTGACTGAAGTCTGAGGACTTTCTGAAGAAAGTCAGGGACTTTATTGGGCAGCCTTACCAAGCTGCAGTATTTGAAAATTATACCAGTACAACATGTCCAGATTAAAAAATAAGGAGTAGGCTACATGTGGATGCTACCATGTTTCATTTTTCTACTCTAATTCCAACTTTAATAGTGGTAAAATGACAATTACTTTTTATACTATTTCTCTTTACTCTAGGACCCCTTGGATTTACATGGGTAAAACATTACTGCACTTATGACAAAGGAACAAAAACTTTTACAATGAGTATAGCTGAAACAAAATCTGGTGGAAAAGTGGTGAGTACATGAACACGTACTGGAGCTGTATATTCCATCTTTTTGTTAAGCATTTAAGAACTGCTAAAAGAAAAAAATGCAAACAAATAAGGCGTTTTTGCAGATGAAGCACTGCAAGTATCATATAGCATGGATAAATATTTAAGTAATATTCCTTTAAAAACATACTTAAATCACATATTGAATGTGATTGTTCTAAATGCATATGAAATTTATCATATTTGCACAGAATCACAGAATGGAAGAGGTTTGGAAGGGGACTCTGGAGATCTCTAATATAAACTCAATTCAGGGTCAACCAGAACAGGTTGTCCAGTCAGGTTTTAGATATCTCCAAGGATGGAGCCCTCTGTGAGCAACCTGTCCCAGTGTTCAACCACCATAAAAAACATTTTCTAAAGTTTAAATGGAATTACTTTTATTTGTGTTTGTGCCCATCACCTCTCACCCTTCCACTGGGCACCGCTGAGAAGAATCTGACTCAGTCTACTTTCCTTCCCATGAGGTATTTGTAGATCAGTCACTGATGTGGTCCATCTTCTCCAGACCAAACAGCCCCTGCTCTCTCAGCTTCTCCTCATATAACAGATCACAGGATCATCAACATTGGATGAGACCTTCAAGGTCATCTAGTCCCAGCTGTCAGTGTAGCACCACCGTGATCACCCCTAAACCATATCCCCATGTGCCACATCCAGGTTCTTCTTGTACACTTCCAGTGATGGTGACTCCACCTGTTTAGCTTATTTCAATGCCTAACCACTCTTCCGGCAAAAATGTTATTTTTAATATCTAATCTGAACCTCCCCTGGCACAACTTGAGGCTTCTCCCTCATATTCTTTCACCTAAGACATGGCAGAAGAGACTGACCCCCACCTCACAAAGCCTCCTTTCAGGTAGTTGTGCTCCAAGTCCTTAATCACCTTGGTAGCCTTTAGCTGGACTTGTTCTAGCACATCACTGCCTCTCTTGTACCAGGGAGCCCAGCACTGGGCACAGCATTCCAGGTGTCCCTCACCAGTGCTGAATGGAGGGTGAGGATCTCTTTCCTCCACTTGCAGGCAGTACCCTGCCCGATGCATCTCAGGAGGCTGGTGGCCTTCTTTGCAGCAAGATCACATTGCTGGTTCATGGTTACCTTGTTGCCCACCAGAACCTCAAATACCTTTTCTGCCAAGCTGCTCTCTATCCTGTCAGCCTCATCCTGTCCTGGTGCCTGGGCTTATTGCTATTCATGCTGAGCAGTGTTGACCCCATGGGCATACCACTAGTGCCTCACTGCAGCTGGACTTGTGTTGTGAGCTCAGCAGCTCAGGCAGTGTTCAGTCCACCTCACCATCTCACCCATAGTTCACCTGTACTTGTCTATGAGGATGTAGTAGGATGTAGTGTCAGAAACATGGCTAAAGTTGAGATAAACAATATTCCTTGTTCTTCCATCATGCATTGAGCCACCCAACACATTGTAGAGGACTATCAGATTGATCCTGTGTGATTTTTCCTTTATTAAATTTATCCTGACTGCTTCCAGTCACCTTTCTGCCCTTAATATGTTTGGAAATGCTTTCCATGATGATTCACTTCATCACCTTACCAGAGATAAAGGTGATGCAGACTGGCCTGATGTGAGGCCTCAAATTGCATTAGGGGAGGTAGGTATTACAAAAAATTTCTTCACCAAAAGGTTTGTCAAGCATTGGAACAGTCTGCCCAGAAGTGGTTGAGTCACCAACCCTGGAAGTATTTAAAAGATGTGTAGATGGTTTAGTTGTGACCTTTTCCAATCTGAATGGTTCGATGATTCTATAGCCTTCTCCTTGCTCATTTTGAAGACAGGAGTGACGTTTGCTTCCTCCCATTTCTCAGAATCCCCAGCTGTGTCATAGCGAGGTCTCACAATCATGGCAGCCAGAATTGGGAGTTAGTCAGCTTTATTCTTCAGAAATCTTTTTATGTGCATGTGAGGCTTGGCAGAATTACATGATTTTCATCCTAACATGCATGTTATCAAGTTATATATGCAGGTGTTTGTAAGATTTGAACTTGGGGAATTTCCTGAAATATAATGATAAAGTAACAAATATAAGACAGAAAGCTATTAAATGTAGTCTTAATATATAGAAAAAACATTGTATATATTCCTAAATAATTTTAATTCCTATGTTGAGACATATTCTTTGGACTGTTCCTGCAGTTAAATTTAAGATGAAGCCAAGGTATATAAGCATACTGCCTGTGCTAATTTAATTTTGTTGTTTTGTAGAATGGCCTTGTCACAAGCTCACCAGAAATGTTCAAGCTAAAATCTTGCATCAGGAGAAAGACAGATTCAATTGACAAACGTTTCTGTTTCGATATTGAAGTATTTGAGAGGTTTGTTTCTGTTGTGTTAACAATTTGAAAATAATTGCAACCAATAGGTAATTACTCCTGTAATAGAAACACATGTTTACCAATATATTTGTATACAGACAAACTAGGCTTTCCAGACTTAGTACTTCTTTGTTCAAACCTGGTTTTCTAATTAAATTCACTACACAGCATATGTGTTGTCTTTACTACATGATGTTTGCATGCAGATATAGCATGGATTCTTATGGAACTTGTAGCAAAACTGACTATCCTCTTTTAGAAACAGATCATAAATATTTTATAAATAATTTATAAATACTTGTTAATAAGCATATTATGTACAAATCTCTATTACTTTTAGAAATGTATGGTAGTACTTTTTTTTTTCCTTGAAAATTACATCTACAAATTTTTTTCCACTTACTCCTGGATATTATAATTATATCAGATACATGAGAATAGATTTCCTGTATTTAAGATATAGGTACACAGTACTTTGTAGAAGTATTTTTTCCAATCTTGGGAATAAAAAGAAATACTAAATTAATTTTTGCATTAAAATATGATAAATAGACTGACTTTTGTAGTTGTTCTCTTAAAAATTGCTTTATGACAGTTAGAAAACTTCTAAGCAAACAGATGTGTTTTATACCTACCTCAAAATTATTCTATTGTATCCGAAGCTCTGATATAACTTTCTGTAACCTCTGTCTGTCTTTTCTATATTCACATCACTGTGAATGTGCATTCTGACTTGGATACTGTTTGAGAAAAACAGTAACTTCAGTGAATGTGTTTTTGACAGACCTGGAATTATCACGCTACAAGCTTTTTCAGAATCCAACCGAAAACTGTGGCTTGAAGCTATGGATGGAAAGGAACCAGTAAGGATATTTTTTAATTTTCATTTTACAGTTTTCATATTACAGAAAGAAGCTAGTATACATTACAGATACTCTGTTGCAATACCAACAAGTAGAATTCTTTTCTTTGTGAGACGCTAATGCAAGTACATAGTGAAGATAACTACAAAGTAGAAAAGTAGATCTATTAGTTTAAGCCTACATTTATATACATCATTATTTTATGTTAGGATATTTACAGTAATAATATTTTAAGTAATACAATAGCATATTGTCTGATAGGATTCATGGTTCAGGTAACATATGTGAAATGGTTGTTATTACAGTGGTAAAGAACAACCGTCTTTTGGGCAGTTTCATGGAGTAAACAATTAATACCATCTCAAAAGCCATTACAAAGAGCAGAAGCATGTGTTGAAAGCTACTGAGAGACAGGCTTGTCTGAGTTTTCTTCCCATTATTTGCATGCTCCTAAAGTAGTCACTGGATGAGGGTGACATCACACCTGTATCTGATAGGAAAAGAACAGTTGATCATTTTTATGAACTCAATGAGTGTTTCTACTGCTTCTTGTTTGCCTGAACCAGTACAGGAATTATAATCACAAGGTGTTTTGAAATTTAACCCATCTGGACTCAGTAAATCTGATTTCCAATGCATTAGTTGCATTATGGTATCCCAGAGCTGTTAACCCAGCTGTGTGCTGGAGCAGTAAATGTAGTGAAAGGCAAGGTAGGGATTTGCCTAACAGCAATCTGGTACATAGCATGTTGCAACTACCCCATAAACCTGGTAACACAGGATTTAAAGCACAAACATTGTCCTATTGCATTGTTGTTGTTTGGTTGTTGATGTTTTTGTTGTTTGTTTTTTTTTACAGATCTACACACTGCCAGCCATTATTAGCAAGAAGGAAGAAAGTAAGCTCTTTATGTTGAGTTGCCATATCTTGCTAGATTTCTGTAATTTTACAGTTTCCTGATATAAGTGTGGGAGAAGAGATTATTTTATATTTTAGTTCTATTGCTGTGAAATAACTTTATTGGTTATCTAAACTTTCCCTGGCACAACTTGAGGCCATTTCCTCTTGTCCTATTGCTTGTTACTTAGGAGAAGAGGCCNCTGCTGTTTGCCAGCATCCCCAGGTCCTTTTCCACTGAGCAGCTTCTCAGCCACTGCCCCCAGCCTGTAACCTTTTCTGGGGTTGTGGTGACCCAGCCCTTGGCCTTGTAGAACCTCATGCGGGTGGCCTTGGTTCATCACATCTTTTAATTTTACGTGCATATGCACCTGTTAGACATACACTGAGTAACAAGTCAGTGTATCTAAAGGTACTATGAGATTTGTGTGCATAATTGTATTAACACTGTACTAACACATTGGTTATTATCATATTAACAAAAATATGTAAAAATAATTTAAATAATATATCTCAGAGAAAGAGATTTGTAAAATTTGGACATACATCTTCATCGGAGGTATATTTGAGACTCTGAAAATCTGAAATTTAAGCCACTGTCAGTTCTTTTATATGATGGTGTTTATTTTAATGGTGACAAATACGATGTTTGAAGATCTTTATTTAGGTAGTTAGAACAGTGGGTATTGAAGATGCAACATTAATGAGAAATACATTCACTTGAAGTAAGATGACTAATTAAACTCAGTAACAAGGATTGTTCTTCTACATTACCATTTTATGAGTGATTATGTGCATATGCAAGGAACAAAGAATATTGTTGTATTAAAAACAATGAATACATTCTGGTCATAATTTAGGTCCTGGACTCCTAAAAGCATTTTGCTCAGCAGCTTTCAACAGTATCTTTAGAGAGGTTACTGATTGCTGAGAAAGGCATCAAAATATTAAGGTTCTAATGGTACAGAATGACTACAAAGTTGGGTTTGTGAATGCTGTGGATGTATCTAAAAAGACCCTATTACAAAACAAGTATGATGTTATGGATAACTGTGTATTACCCCTCCTTGACTAGTGTGTGAATGTAGCTAAACAGAAGATTTTGTATATTCATGTTCAAAAGTAATTACCCTTTTTTTTTTTAGTGTTCTTAAATGAAGCAGGTTTCAACTTCGTGAGGAAATGTATTCATGCTGTAGAAACAAGAGGTGTGTATTAAACCACAAATAAAGTATTAGATTGCTGTGACTTTTTTTTTTAAATACGTCTTTTTTAAATTCTACGTTTTACATCTGTGCTTTGAAGTGCATCCATTGTTTGGTTTGGACTTTTCATATTTTATCTGGGTGCATTACACTCCAAATTGTTGTCTTCAGTTCCAAAACAATTCGTAACATATCATTTAAGTGAGATTTTTAAACTTTTCTGTAATTTGTTGTTGATTAGACAGCTTAATACACAATAACACACATCTTTAGTCTTTCATTTGTGTGCACTGACTTGACTTTTCTTGTGATACAACTGTAGGGAGTCTCAGCTCCCAACTTTGGTTTCAGGCATGAAATCTGAAGACCCAAAAGTGACATCAACATTCTCTGCTGGTACATCTGTTTTTTCTGCAGAGTATAACTCTATCATTTTATTCACTGATGTTATACATTGTTTTGGGGGTTTTTTTTATGTTTAACAGCATTTAATGTTTAGCAACAATCATTTTTGTTAGTGAGAATGTAAAAAAAGGAAGTAATAATCACTCCGCTGATGAGGTGGTATCTAACAATTCACAGTAAGTTTTAAATGGAGAATTATGGCTGTATCATCTCCTATGAAATGAGGTAACCTTTTCTTGAGATGTCAGTGTGTAGATCTCTTCTAACCCAAATGTGGTCTCTCTGTGCAACCATGAGCTCAACTTTAATTCATTTTCTCAGCCAGCAATGTTACCATTGTTGAGTCATTGCTGACTCAGAGCTTGCATTATTTTCTGGGGCAGGGAGGTGAAAGAGGATTTAAAAACATAACACCTAAGTTATCTAAGTGAGCTCATATTTAGGAATGTTGTTTTCAAGGGAAAAGTAGACAATTTTTAAATGTTAAGGATTGAAGTGGGGAGAATGGAAGACATTTAAACCTTGCTGATTTCAAAAGGCAGTTAAAAATAATAAAATAATAATGACTGAAATAATCAAATACTGTATTCTGTATACTTTAACATTATTTGTTCTTATTACCTGTGCTATTAAAAAAGGCCTGGCAATTTTAACTGGCAACAGAAATTCTCAACGGATGTGTTAGAACAGTATACAGTATATATTTTTGTTCTCATATAAATGTCAATCACATCTTATTTGAAAGAGATGATGGTCTAAGCAAACAGATGCTTGGTAATTCCACTTACATCTAGGCAATATAAACTTGTTCATGTGTAATGTGTTTTAAGATTGCTTGTGGGTCTTATTTTTCACTTTTCCTAGCTATCACCTTGTTGTTTGCTAATATGGGTCATTTCTATGCAGAAGGGTTCTGTTAATGTAAAATTATGCTTAGTGTATAGTATGGTGTGGGCTCAGTGGAATGAATTTGTTAATATCCCACAAGAGATTCAGTAGGGTAAAGCAGTACCTGAGAATGTAATGGTACAGTTTTCCATAAATACATTTAGATGTTTTGAAAAGATACACCAAGAATACATCAGCATATGTTGAAATAACCATATTTCAATTTTTTTCATCTATTTTTTTTCCCAATGTAGGTATTACAATCCTGGGGCTGTACAGAATAGGTGGTGTAAATTCCAAGGTGCAAAAGCTGATGAATACCGTATTTTGTAAGTATCTGAAGTGAAATTTTGTCAGTGTTCAGTGTGTGTGCTGTGGTCCCTTTTGCCTTAACTGCTGTGCCCAGGAGAGTGTAACAATATTCACAGTTTTGTTTGCGCACTGACTGCCACTGAACTGAGTTTGCACTCTTAAAATGAGTGATTCATCTGCAGTTTCTTGTGTGCATTAGTATTCACTTCTGCATGTTACACATGAGCAAATTACTAATAGAATTTCTTTTCTTCTTCTAGCATTAAAGTTCTATTTATTGATATATATTTGGCTTGTTCCACAAGTTCTCCAAAGCTTAGTTCCATAACACATCATGGCTCACTTAATAGACACTTGTTCCAGTCTTTCACTTTTCTTGCTAATTGATCTCTCTGATGCTTGTGTATTTGCATGTCTAAGACAAATGAATTAGTAATTCTTTTTGGACTTGGGCTTACTTAACATTTTGATACAGTGCATAAAGTTTATGTTTATGGTTACTAACTATGAGCACTGAATTTATTTTTATTAAGAATTTGACAGAGATGAAAATATTTAAATTGATCAGATTGGTGGTTAGTCTACCTAATAAATAATTACTTGAGCTAAATGGCTGATGTAGCAGCTTCTGTTTTGCTACTTTTCTAGTTAATGTGTTAGTCAAACCGTAACAAAATCCTAATTCAAATTTCTACCAGCACCTAAATCACCTCCTGATATGGATATTGATATGGAAATTTGGGACAATAAAACAATTACAAGTGGACTAAAAAACTACCTCAGGTAAGTATGATCCCACACATTTTCAGTATTCCTTTTCTGGCCTGTTAATCTTTGGCTTGTTAGTATTTCTTGGATAAATTTCTTGTATCTATTGCCATGGTAATAAATGAGTATTTTATTATCCTGCTTGATATTCCTGTGATTATGTATAATAATACACACCTTCAACCTTTTTAATATAATCCTGCCTTATATAGCTCTAAATTCAATAAATTGCATGGTTTTATTTAATTTTTTTAATGTTAACCACAAAGCATGTTGTGCTAAGTCTTTTCTATGTGAATCCCTTAAGTTGTGTACCATAAAATTTCATGACATTATGGTTGAATGAAAATCCCAGCAAAAGCATAGGTTTTTCATCTTATGCTCTTACCATCTTCACAAGTAAAATACCCCTCCTGCCTTTTTTGCTGATAAGAGACAGAATACTCAAAAATTATGGTAGTTCTGAGATAACTCTTTTGGATCTCAATATATTATGTTCAAAAGAGACATAGTAAAAAGTATGCAATCCAGATGTTCTATGCCTTCTACAAATGTGGATTTCCTAAACTAGTCACCTAACAAAGGGCAACATCAGAAATCCCTATTAGCCTGGAAAACATGCCTAGGATTTATAGCAGAATGCTCATGTACCTTTCATTGAAAAGACTGGCTTAGGTTGACAAGTCATTGCAGCTACTGTGATTGTGAAATCAGGGTATGAGTGACCAAGCAGTAGCTGTGTGTTTGTGTCTGCAAGGCAACTCACAGTCTGCCTTCCAGAGGATGACTCTTTTAAAATCTCTCAGAATTTCAGTCCCAAATTTCATCATATTTTTGCCTTTCTTGGGCAAAAGGTTGCTTCTGCAGCCCGTTATACTGTGTCTGCAGGTGTATTTATTCCTCTCCTACAATATGGAAGGCAGGAAACACTGAGGCTCTGTGCTGAAGTAACATTTTCCTTATTAACTTATGTGGTGACACCAGATTGAACTCAAATTGATTTTCAGACAGTGTACATGACTGAGTTGTATACTACTTGGAATCAGTCATCACTGAATCAGATTTCCTAGAACCAGTAGAGCATTGTGCAGATGTTGAGTGCTATCATAATCACACTAGTAAAACTTAGATTTTGAGTCTGTTTTAAATTAAAAATTTGGTTTTTTTCGCAACCAGGTGTCTTTCAGAACCACTGATGACTTTCAAGCTGCACAAAGATTTCATTGTTGCTGTTAGTAAGTAAAAACTAAAATGATAAATACGCTTTTATGAAAGCAGTATTGTTTCTGACCTCTCATTTCCTCAGTCACTATCTTTACTTTTTTCCTTGCTCTAATATGCAGCGATCCAGCCCTCAAAACAGCGAAGTCACACTAGATGAAGCTGTTCAGTGGTTTGTTCTGATATTTTTAGTGGTTCTGCGTGATTGCCTTCTGCATGAAGTTTTGAACCCCCATTTAGATGTTTGTTTGTTTTATATAGGCTGATAATTCTTTTGTAACAGTCATCCCTCTCGTCCAGGGACCTTTATTTTCCTAGCTTGCCTTGAGAAATCAGAAGGGGCAAAAGTGAACTCCTTTTAACAAATGGAGTAATTGGATACAGAGATAGCAGAGATAATTTTTCTAGTGACTTCAGTTTAGAATTTGAAGATATTTCTCCATTTTCTCTTGTCTTGATAAGAATAAAAGACACAAAATAATTTTAGCTATTTTAATCTATATTTCTTAGATTAAATATTAGACTTCACTGAAGTTGCACATCAAGTCAATATTGCCATTAATTTCTTGGTTCCAGTATTGATAGTAATTGCTTTAGGCGAGTTACTTGAAATACAGATTTCACAGTGCAATAAATATAATCAAATTTTCCTCATCATTTGAAAGCTAATTTTGTGTGGCTGCTCTTAATGCATGTTTGTGTTAACATACAGGCACTGATAGATACCATTTGTAGTCACTTCTTAGCACATGTTCTGATTTATCAACAATTTGTTTTCTGTTTAATAGAGTCAGATGATCAGAACTACAGAGTTGAGGCAGTGCATGCACTTGTGCATAAATTACCAGAGAAGAACAGAGAGATGCTGGACATCCTTATTAAACACTTGGTCAAGTAATTATATTTTTATTTTTCTCTTTGGTATTATTGTAAGGTGTTATAATTTCTGCTTTAAATTTGTCAGTGTTGCTTAGTCTGTTTTCTGTGTTGAAACAACAACACATTAAATTACATTTGATTTCTAAAATGCTGTTCTCATCTTTAATGGAATAATACTCTCTGTAGAAACAGAATAAAAACATTAAGTGTCACCAAGATGGCCAGCTATGTTTATAAAATAAAACTAGTCAATGTTTTCATTCATGTTCTTGATTACTACAGGACTTATAACCAATTAAATGTAAGAAACATCTAATACTGTGCCAAGGTTGATGGAAAAAACTGGTTTGAATCTGTCTCAAAGTCCCAGAGTGTTTCAGGAATGAGATAGATTAGAAATGAGATACAATAAGATAGATGATATGATAATTTCTGTTCTTCATGTTTGATCTTATTTTTCTCTCTAACAAGTCTGAAGTGTAGTATCACTTGAATGCACTAATTTGAGGTATTTTTATTTATATTTTTAATATCTACATAGACATTCAACTTTTGAATCTCCCTTAATATTCCCTTGATTTTTAATTGTCAGATGGAAAACATTTTTCATTTCTTTAAATTGGTGACCTTTTGTCTTCACAGAATTACCCTTCGCATGTGCTGTAAGATTTAAAAAAGACAGGTTTTTATTCTCTTAAGTTTCTGTACATATTTGGTTAGTTTTTGCTGGTATTTGCTCAAAACTTTTGAATATGTATTATTCTTTCTGATTTAGGATGCTGTATAGTAAATTTATCAGTCATCTGGGAATGTGAATGGTGAAACAGTAGTTGTTCAGATAATGCTTACATGACTCAGACATATAGAAGACATGAAAAGAGTCCATGTTGTTTTCATTCAATTCACTACATCCCAGATGTTTTGATTTTTTGATCACAGCTTGAGCTACAGGCTGCAGTAAGCTGTCTACAGTGGAGCCTAATGCAGTTTTGCTTCCTGTTATAGAAATGAGAACTTTGAACATTTCTTTGACAGGAAATCATTTAGCCCTAAAAAAATGTCATTAGCCCCTGTTATGTCATTAGCCCCTGGAGAACTAGCATTACAGCACGCTGCTGTAAATGCATTCATTGCAAAACCTGATTAGGCAGACCTTGCCTCTCGTTATACTTGGGCTGACACAGAGAGCTAGATGGAAAAAAAGCTTCAGAAGTTTCTTTACACACATAGTTTTTTAATTAACTAAAAAAATACAATACCTACTTTTTTGGAACACTCAAAAAAGTCAAAGTATTTAAGGAAGGATTAACAATTTTGTAAAAGTTGCTGGTCTGGAAGCTTCAAAATTAGAGAGATATATAAGCATAGGAACTGACTTAGTTGTCAGTGCAATTACTGTTAGGCAAGCATTACTTTCTTGGCTTCTTTTCCTGGCCTCTTTGTTTTCAGTGTGATCTCAGATGCAATTCCAAAGAAAAGCATACCTGTAGTATTCCCTTATTTAATTGTTCTAACTTTAACTTTTGTTTTTTAACTTTTTAACTTTTGTTTTTCTCATCTTCATTGTGATTCTCATTTCATATAGATGTAATCTTAATTTTACACTGAATGCCTTTAATACTTTCCAACATAAAATTCACCCTCTTTTTATTTCCATATAATTTGCCAGCTGTTGTTTATGCTAGCAATTCTAATGAGACTGAATTTAAAATTAGTCTCTTGAGTGTATTAGCTATCTTCCTCTCTCTCATCTTTTTCCTACCACTGTGTGGAGATTTCTCAAGGAACAAATAAATGGCGGGTAAAGTGCCTAATTTTATGAAAATGGGAAAGCTTGGGGAAAAAGAAATCCAACCTCCTGTTTTCGTAATTCTTTTGTTGAAAATCCAATTTGAAAGTGCATAATTCCTTCCCTATATTTCTTTTAGCTGCTCAGTTCCTTTATAAATGCTTTTGCAGCAAAGTGAAAATACCATAGTTCTGGGTTATAAAATAAGGATAATGTTATTTTTTCTCAGTTTAGGTCATAAGGTCTTTACGTCTTTGCCTAGCTTGACTTTTCTGTTACTGTGCAAATTTAAATAGGGTCAGATGATGTGGGATGTAGATCATTCTAGCAACAAACAAACAAAACTGAAATATCCTGAAAAGCACCCTGGAGAGAGGTGGTACTTCATGGATACATAGCCAGTAGCTAGGAAAACTTGACAAATTTGGTGTTACTTTCACATGGGTAACTCATTTTTTGGTTTTTAAACCTATCTAGTCAAATTATGTCTACTCTAAAGAATGAATCATTCTTTGGTATGATTTAACAACACAGTGCTTTTCTGTGGTAGGTCGTTGGGAGTCTGCAGTCCGGCAGTATCACAGATTTGCTGGTGATACATTAAATTAAGAGATTCTGAGGAGAAGGCAATGGCATTTCCATGAATGCCCTACAGCTATCTGA
The DNA here is from genome assembly GCA_013396995.1 of Dicaeum eximium. Classification (NCBI taxonomy): domain Eukaryota; kingdom Metazoa; phylum Chordata; class Aves; order Passeriformes; family Dicaeidae; genus Dicaeum; species Dicaeum eximium. The sequence continues at coordinate 671,919 of VWZP01003639.1, forward strand.
AAGACGTGATTGCCTCAGCTTGTGTCTGTGCTGTAGCTCAGCACCAGTAGGAGTAGGTCAGGGGAAAGTGGCTATCAAAATGATCCATTTACAACCCTGGGTTCTTTCTCTTTGGCAAGAAATTGAGCTTTTGAAATGCATTGTAGAAAGCCCCTTCTGGCTGCAGTGTTATTGAATTCACCATTTCTTCTATTAATCAAGCTCCCAAATTTGTAACCAAGGAAACCCAAACACCAGACAAACACTACCTTCTCTCCTATGCTATGAAATTGTAATATTTGTGTAACAGACCTCTATGGTTACTGTTCAGCACACAGCAGAGTAACATTGCAAAGGAAGGGGGGTTTTAAGTGTTTTATAGCATATCTGAAGCTGAGTTTTTCAACATTCCAGTTTCATTAAAATACTAGTGGACTTCCCAAAAGACCCTTAGTCATCTAAGACAAACGTAAGATCTGTTTCAGAGAAAGTTAGATTAAGCTAAAAATGTGCTTTAACAGTGGAATCATTTTCATGATATGGCTTCCAAATAATGATCTCTGCCAGTGTGTATGTCTGAGGTAACATTCTGGAAAGTTTTGAGGTAACTTATTGAAGCAATATAAGAAATATGTAAGAAGGTAGGTATTTGTTTTCCTGCAGTTCATAATCGTGCTGCCTCCTATACAAAACCCTTTCCCATATTTCTCCTACTTCTTGATGTAAATGGGGTGCTAAAATCTTCCTGTCCCAAATATGAAGGAAATGTTTTACTATTTTTTAATTTTAAAAGTTGCAAGAGTTATTTTCATTGTGTAGGAAATGGCTAAAAATGCTCAGCTTGACCATAGTAGCAGGTGGCAGTGAGAAGGAGGAGGAGAATGGGAACCAGTGCCTCATTAATAAGTTCCATTTGGTAACAGATTCAATAAAATTAGGCATTAAGGTGATTTTAAAATCCTGACTCGGCATAATATTCCTCAGACATGAGGCAATAGAACAGCTGTGACTGGGGAATCACTGGAAGTTGTTTCAAAGGATCTATGATGATACAGTTTTTAATTGGCAAATCTTAGTAGTAAGGAGAGAAATGGGGCATCGAGTATTACTGATTGAGTTTAACTATCTGATAAATTACTGGGAAAGCTAAGCTTTTAAATTCTACATTAAAAAGGAAAAAAAACAGAAAAGGTAAAGTAAGTGATAAGAGAATATTCAGAAGTTGATGGTTAATATATTTTAAAGCCAGATGTCATTATGATCATCTCATGTTGTCTATCACACAGAAACAATAATTTCACTGAATCCATGGATCCAATCTTCTCATCAAATTGATAAAGAGATCCTGTTGCAAATTAAGTGTTTTCAGTAACTAATTCATTCCTTTACATAAACACTAAGGTATATGGTAGATATCTGTTTCCACACAGCATTTTCAGTCAATCCAGTTGAAAGTATTTAAGGACCTGTATAATCATTGGAGAGATATACTGCTTGCTGTAAGGCTTCTAAACTTTAGGTGTTCTGAAGCTCTCTGTGTAGAACTCCAAATACAGTTGCCTCTCCCTGTAAGGTATATCAGGAACTGAAATACTACTCTAGGAAAACATACTCATTATCCACTAAGTTATTGCATGATAGGACCCTTAATGGAAACATAGTAGTTGTACTACGTTGTATTTTGATTCTAGTGTAAGTGGAAGTTTTAAAAATTCGTTTTAAAGAGGGGCATGAACTTGAGGTCTTGTAAAAGTAGTACTCATAGCAAGTTTTTGCCTGTAAAAATTGTAGTTTAGCACAGCAATTAAATCACATACTGTTTGTGTTCATTTAAAGGGTATCATTGCACAGTCAGCAAAATCTAATGACTGTATCCAACCTTGGTGTTATCTTTGGACCAACTCTGATGAGAGCACAAGAAGAAACCGTGGCTGCTATGATGAACATTAAGTTTCAGAATATCGTCGTTGAAATTCTGATAGAGCATTATGAAAAGGTAGAAAGAAATTACCTGTTTTGTTATGAAGTGGAACTAAGATCTTATTTTCATTACCATGATTAAGTCCTTAAGAATAAAGAGTCCAAAATGTGTAGAAGGTCATTAATAGAAATAATAGCTTCTTCCCACTCCATGCTATGGATCTGTATTCCTAGCAAGTCTTTCATGGCTGTGCAAGGTACAGATCCAAGACATAATCTCCCATGCTTTGAAGGCGTTGCACTGAATCTTCAGTTGCTTTTTGAAAATTGCCTCCTGAATCTAGAAGCAGAAAGAGAAGGTCATAACTTCACTCCTGGCTGCTCCAGCTCTTTCTTGCTACCATTGTATGAAGGTTCACTCTGGGTGAATGCAGGGATTTTCCTCGAGTGCATCAGGTTAGAGTGTTTCTGGCCATTGCTGTCCTCAGGGGACATGTCAGCTGCATAGTGGAGATTAGTCACTAGAAGGGTTGAGAAGGACTTGAGCAGGAAGTCTTGCACACTTACTTTCAGTCACTGCCATTGCTGGTATCAGCTTCATGGAAAGGCCTCCCCAGATTTTTTGTTTTAATTTTAAACTATTTGATTTCAGAATTCAGTCAAACATTCAAGACCTCCTTTACTTAGTAGTCAAAAGCAATTTTATTCTGGGGATCTTAGTTGAGCTATGTCATTTCCTCTGATGGCTGACAAAACAAAGTAAAAAAACTTTGAGTTTCTTTCATTACATGTTACTCAGCTAAGGGGCAGTTCCCAGTCAATACCAGGATCCCCTGCACTGGTTTATCAGTAGGTGGTGACATGACACCTTGGTATCATCACTCATATATATATATATATATGTTACAGTTATCATCAGTCCCTATTTCATAGGGACTCCTCAAAATGGCTATGAACCTGAAGAAATTCTTGGCTCTGATTGCAATACACATACTGCATTTTTCCAACACTGAATTTCTTCAGAAAATTGGAGCTCATTCAGCATAAAGGCTATGACTGCACAACCAAAGTCACTCCTGCTGTATTTCTCTGTCTACAGACATGTTTTTGTATTGATGTGCTACTCACTAGTTCTTAATAGAGTTCTAATGTACTCCAAGAGCATCTCAAGATGTCCACCAAAGTATTTCCTACCATGGAAGTTCATTTGCTTTCTTCCACTTCTATGAATGGCACAAAGGTGTCTTTTCACAGTTTGCTTCATCTTCTTTTGAGAATGCCCTATAACTAGAAGGACCAGAAATCCTTTCAGAGATGCCTTCTGACGTAGCATGCTAAAAAGCTGAGTTTTTTCTGCAGCAGTGAAGTGCAAAATTGACCAGTGGTGGCAGTGGTATGTAAAAGATAAGAACTAGGAGATGCCTTAAACGTAAAGTTGTTCCTCATTAAACTTGACTTATTTGGTCAAATAAAGCTTTCTGAAATCTAAATTTGAGTGTAATAAGTTATGACTATGACGTATTTCTGTCTGGAACATTTTTCTCTGGAACATAGAGAAAAAAAATCAACTTTGTCATAAGATTTTTAAAAATATATTACTTCTTGGAGAAGAGTCATTAGTAGGCACCTATTTTGTTTTACAATTTCAATTGTTAAGCCCTTCTTAACGAGAGCTAGAAAATAAATCTATTTCAAAAAATAATTACAGATATTAAGTACAGCTCAGTATTGTGGTTCTTGAGTTGTAAAATGAGATCTAAGCAAAGCTTGTATTCTGTGACTTTACTCTTTTGTAATGTATGAGACTATGATAATGTTAATTTCAAGCACAGTGGGGAGGAAAACAACTGGATTAATAATGAAAGTGTAAGAGTACCTCTATTGTTTAATGTCATTTTTTCCCTTTTTTAATCATGCAGATATTTCACACTGCACCAGACCCCAATATTCCTCTTCCTCAGCCTCAGTCTCGATCGAGTTCAAGAAGAACAAGAGCAATTTGTCTCTCCACAGGTTCCCGTAAACCCAAAGGAAGATACACACCATGTCTAGCAGATCCTGACAGTAAGTTTGTCATTGCATACTGGTTACCTTGCTTTTTATGTCATCTTTTAACTTTGCCTGAATAATATCCTGTAGATACTGTATTCCAATGATCATAAGGCTCAGCTTTTTAACCTCTATGAGCCACAGCAGCACTGTTGACTGACTGTATTCCTCACTTCCCAGATGAGGAAGGATGTTTGGTTATAGGCAAGCCTTGAATTGCATACAGTGTTCAAGATCATTTAAAGTAGACTTTAAATTCTAATCTAAATTTAGTCTACTTTGAAACTCAAAAGTTCATTATATGATGTTCATCTCATTTACTTGCAAGATGATTAATAAGTTTGGGAAACAGTAAATGCAGTCTTTTCTCTCCTCGTATAACAAATGTCATTCAGTCAAGGATAGGAGATCATAACCATCACTTGGCTTTTTTCACATGCATGAAACTGTGGTCATTGCTTCAAAGTCAGCCACTGCCTCAGCTGCCAAAACCACTGAAACTTCCTTAGGTTTTCTGGAATAGAAACAAACTCTAATCTTCCTGGGAGAAGCAGTAGACTTATCATATGGTTTGCTGCTTAACAGCAGGGAGCTGCATCTATAATTAATCGCTGCTTTAGAATGCTTAGTTATTTTTATATAGATGTAATTAAAAAGTTTTACTTCATTCATTCTCATCCATTTGAGTCACTACTTTTTTACTTACTGGCTGTGCCAATAAGGAGTATTGAAACTTTATAAAAGCTTAAGTCGTTCACAATTCTGCTACTGCAACATACTTCCTAAAGAGCTTCTGTGTCCCTTGGTTCCTCAGAAAGATTTATATGAGACTGTTTCAGTAAGTTAATCCACAGTTAAAGTGCATCTATTCTTGAGGATCTGTAGTAATTCTGAAGTCTGTAATGTTAAGAAATCTATTGTCAGTATATTCTTGCACAGCTGCTGCACTTTCATAGGCCTGGTACTTGTTTCCTGCCAGGGAGAGTTTAAATACTAAACAACAATAGCTCCCTGCACATGGATTGCCAGTGTGAAGGACATGGGATCCCAAGTAAGAAGTTACAAAGGAGCAGTCAGTTACACTCACCAGGGGACAGACTGGGCAAGTTGCAGGTGTTTTTCACTGTGTAACTGCAATGCATGAATACCAGTATAAAAAAGGGATATTTTTGTGCAAGGATTTTGCAGAGTGTATGCAAGCTTCTTCAGGCTATGCCAGGGTAGGTTCAGGCTGGACATCAGGAAGAATTTCTTCACTGAAAGGCTTGTCAAGCATTGAAACAAACTTATCAGGGAAGTGTGGAGTCTCCATCCCTGAAAGTATTGCAGAAATGATGTGGCATTTAGTGCTGTGCTTCAGTTGACATGATGGTGTTCAGTCAAAGGTTGGATTTTATGATCTTGGGGGTCTTTTCCAACCTAGATGATTGTATGACTTCTATGATGCTACGCTTGGTGGCAGTTTGATTGCCACTAGGTCTGACCTAACAGCTCTCCCCTTGTGTTTTGCTTATTAGCTGAAACTCAGCACTTGTGTAAACAAGTTCCAATTAGTATTTCACTTGTGCCCTGAAATGCTGAGGTAAGACAAGTAAGAGGGAGCCAAGGCTTCTGTCAGTAACATTTTCAGAGTACTAGGTTTTAAGTCATCATTTAAATGAAGCATGGACACAACTATATTGCAGGAAATGAAGGAAATCTGTAAGAGATGAGAAAAGAGATATTGGTTTCATATGGTAGGAAATGATAAAAAATTATAGAAAGTGCATCTGACAAAAAATGCATCAGCCAGTCTTGCAACTTTCAAGGGACTAATCCTCTGTAAATGGGCAAGAGGAGTCATCAAGTTGTAAATAAAAAAAAGAGTAGTGTTCTTTCTGCAGGAAACCACACATTAATGAATTTGATAACAAGTAAGGTTAGAGCAAAAAGTGGCATGAAAGAAGTGCAGATGATTAGAAAATGCAGATTATTTTTTTCACTCTCTCTCCCTTCCCCTGCCTCCTCCCTAGGTGACTCGTACAGCAGCAGCCCCGACAGCACTCCCATGGGCAGCATCGAGTCTCTGTCTTCTCACTCCTCCGAGCAGAACAGCACCACCAAGTGCACGCCCTCACAGCCAAGGGAGAAATCGGGAGGGATTCCATGGATTGCCTCTCCTGCTTCTTCTAATGGCCAGAAAAGTTCAGGCCTGTGGACTACAAGTCCAGAATCCTCATCAAAGGAGGATGCAACCAAAACTGATGTGGAATCAGACTGCCAAAGCGTAGCTTCTGTCACTGGACCAGAAAATGCCTCTCCACCAACAGACCTGACCAAAAAGAGTTCCTATAGTCTGTCTGGGCTGAAAAGGTCTTCAGCATCTTCCCTTAGATCTATTCCATCAGCTGAAGGTAATTTCCAAGGTCTTTTATGACATCAGTGTTAACTTGTGCATCAGAAAACAAGTGCTGGGTCTGAAAGCTAATGATACTCATTAGTCTTGTTTGTTTGTTTGTTTGTTTGTTTGCTTGTTTTTAATTTTTTGTGGTATCTTTCAGTTTTCAAACTGCTTCGGACATATTTCCATTGCTTATAACCTGCACAGTTCACACAGCTTAAAGAAAATGTTTCTCAAATTTAGATAATTCTCTATCCTCCGACTATTGGTCTATAATTTATGATACAGAATAATACTATAGATTAGAAATATTAATTATGGAGGTATTGTGCTTGTATTTTGGGATCTCTGTATTATGACAGCTTTTAAAGCATTATTAAGCATGGGTTGGTCTTTGGCATAAGGAGAGAAGCAGATGCACTTTTCGTCTTGTAGAACATCCACGGAAGCAAGGCAGCAATCCACTTGTGTCACCTGGAAGGACACATGTGGACATGGCTTATATTCATTGAAAGGACTTTTTTTGTGTGCTATAAAGCCTGTACACATATAGATTTGCTTTATCAAGTTACAGTGGCAGTTGTTTAAGGCAAATCATGGTCATTTATTCCTAAGTATATTTTTTAAACTGCATGAAGCTTTCATGGATATCGAAACGTTAATTCTTACAAATTATTGTGGTCTGATTTCACACTGCTTTGATCAGTTGACTTACTGAGAACCATTGCTCTGTGAATTTTTTTTTTAATTTTATGCAAAGTGCTACTTTATAAATGTTTTTATTGTCACTTTTTAGCGATTGTACTATCTAGCCATATAATTGCAGTGTGCTTTTTTGGCCTTCTCAGTTTTAACGTCATTTCCTCATTCTTTCTGTTGATTCTTTTCTCCTGGCTTTTTGCCTGAAAGGCTATTTCTTCTTGCTCTTAGTAAGTAGTTTCTCTACCTGTTTTGACTCCTAAAAAAAAGAAAAAACCTCAACAACAATAGCACAATTTTCGCTTTGCACAGTTATAAATGTTGTGAAACAACTTCAAATCAGCTTTAATGTTCTCTATAATTTGATGTTTTCTTTAGGTAACAAAAGCTGCAGTGGATCTATACAGAGCTTATCTTCAACAGATACCAAAGATATACTAAAGGCTCCACCAAACCCTGATTTGCCTCCCAAAATGTGCAGGAGATTAAGATTAGATACTGCATCAAGTAATGGCTATCAAAGACCAGGATCTGTGTAAGTCACTAAGGCTCTTTGGAGATTTGTGTTGTTACAGTATTGTCTATTATAAAGTGATTCCAGAGATGTACATAAGTAATTGAAAAAGCATGCATGAATACTTGAATTTAATATTTCTGTATTTGTTAATTATTTATCTAGTTTTGTTAAAATTGTAAACAAAGGAGATGGCATGAAGTCTGTTTAAGTCTGTTGAAAGACTACCGTTGACTTTATTGGACCAGAGACAAGGTAGAAATGTTTCCTAGAAAAATGATTAATATTATTATCTCTGGTTCTTCTGGAATGTTTCAAGGAGCAAAAATGCTATTTACTGTCTAAGCAGTTATCTCAGAAAGATCATCAGATTTTATTTGTGGAAGTCCAAAATTGGAGCACGGGAAAAGAAAACAAAACCAACCTTCAGCTCTGAAGTGTCTTCAGTTGCTGCATGATAAATAGTTGATTTCTAACAGTTGAGGTTTAGTTTGGTTTGGTTTTGGTTTAGTTTTATTTCTTTAATGCTGAAAGGAAGATAGTTCTAAGCAATAGAGATTGTGATTTAGACTACTGAGATTTGGGTTACCAATGCTTCTCAGTGCTTTCAGAAGACTGAAAAGTCAGAAGATCTCTCCTGATCTGACTTTGACCTAAAATATCTCTGTCCCCATGAACAAGTGATTTCCAGATCTGCAGAGCATCAAGAAGTTCTTCAAATACTGCAGGATATCATTCAGCCTCTCCATTTAGTAATCTGGAAGGGATCACTGTAGTCATTTCTCAGACTCCTGTGACTTACTTAAACAGGGAATTCTGCAGAGCTCAGAGTTCCAGTATGACAATGACAGACTTTCAGTAAAAGCATTTCCAATATATCTATTGGTCATCCATGGATATAGTTTTAAACACAAGATGTTGAGGTTTCCATTGGTGACCCAGCACAGCACTGGAGCATGTGGAAGTCCATGGCCCCAGCTAGGTTATGCCCTTAAAAGTCTGGTGAATAGGGATGTAAATGAATAATTAAAAAAAAAATTTAAAATGTGTCCATGTCTTTAGATGATTAAAAGTGAAACTAGTGTGTGTTGTATAAAGCAAAGTGGTACATTTATTTTCAGAGTGGCTGCAAGAGCGCAGTTGTTCGAAAGTGCTGGTTCACTTAAACAAGTTTCTTCAGGACGGTAAGTGCTACAAACTGTTTAACATTCTGGAAAATCCTTTCTGTTTTGCTGGCTTCAGAGATTGAAAGAGAAGTGTTGGAGCTTTGTTCTGTGTCTTTAGGGCAGCATCATCTGGCATGTGAAGTTTTTTTGGTTTATTAAACTCATCCTTTCTTCAAAAGAAAGCTAAATTTCATAGAGAATAACAGCCAGGCTGGTTATTCTTTTACCTGGGGGAATAGCAAAAGAGGCTCAGGTCAGCTGTCTACTTAAGGACACAGACACAAGAGAAAATTACCAGTATTTAAACTAGGATGAGGGTGCTGTACTTTCTCCATACAGCTATTTGTATGGAATGGCTTCAGCAGAGTAGCAAACCTGCTGGTTTGTGGTAATTTGCTCATATAGGCAGGTGTGGAATAAGATCTACTTTAGAAAGTTCAAGATTAACTTGATCAGGATTTCTATCTTTACCATCACACCTTCCATGCCTGTGTCTGTCTGGAGACACTGTTGACCTTTCTTCTTGATAGTATGCAGCAGGAAGTATTGATATTTTCTTCACAATTGTTTGCATTTATTTCATGACATTGATTCATTTTTACATTAAATGAATTTAGAATGTTCTAGTAAGTGTTTATCTAGGAAGCAGTATCTTCTGTACATTATTACTCCCCTTACAATTAATAGACAAAGCAGATAAATAAATAGATGTAGGAAAACATCTGTCTCTCTTCTCACTGTCCCAGCTTTTCACATTCTTTGAGACAGAACACAGAGCAGATCACTGCTTTACTCACTGATAAACCCACGACTTACCAGAACTCTGGAGCAATGGAAAAAAGATGTCAATCCATAAATCCAGAAGTAATAGCCTAAAGTAGCATAGATGTAAAGGAAGATGTCAACATGCTGAAATGTGTGGCCAAGGAATGTGGCTGTGCTTTCTGGCAGATCTAGCAGGGGAGGGAAGGAAAAAGCTCTCCTACAAAGGCCTACTGATTTTGTGAGAGAAGCATCTTTCAGGAATCTAGGCTCTTCTTGTTTTGTGGAGTACCATGAACTGTAAGATGAACAAAAAGGAGGGTGGCAGGGGAAGAAAGGGGTATGAAAAGATCCAGGCAATAATTTAAGGAAGAAAAGTATAAATGAAGGATCTGGAATGTTCTTGAGCCAGTGTCCTAAGCTGAAAGCAATGACTGCTTCACCAGTCCTGCATCATTTCATCTTCAACACTGTTCCTTTTCTTATTTTGTATTACTTCCTTCTTTCAAACTCTCTCCTGTTGTTCCTTCAGAGCCTGTGCCACCTGTATCTGTATATAAAAAGCATATAAGAAGCAAAAATCTGACAAAGGAAAAAGTAGCAGTTTAGTAATGGATGTGGAGAGCGGATAACAAAGCCAAAAACACTGAAAGGCTGAATAGCTCCTCTACTTCAGCCTTCATAAGAAGGCAGAAGAGCAACAGGAGCAAGGAGAATGGAAAATGAGAGGTTAGCAGGCAGAATGAGGAAGAAATCAGAAGTAGCTCAGCTGTTCTTACAGTGCTGCTTAAGTCTGAGTATGATTTTGCAATTCAGAGCCAGCTATTATTTAGCTGCATTTTATGAACATGAAGGCTGATTTTAAACTGTAGAGCTTTTGGTTTTGTTTTTCTTTTTTNGAGGTATGTAGAAATCATGGTAATTACAACTTGATCATGCAGTAGAAAGGCCTCCTGTGTTCATAACTCTGCTAACCAATGAGTATATGCAGGACTGAGTGTAAGGCAGAGAAACTATTTATAAGCTGCCTGTTTGGATACCAGGAATACTCAGGTCAAGACAGTGTTGGACTCTCTGTATGGGTAATTTACCCTGCTAAGATAAATTTTAAGCTACTGCTTACCTATGCATTATAGAATGTAAGTAACTTCATCCAGGCTTGAAGCACCTGTTGCCTGTTGTGGTCTTTTATACAGATAGCAGATCAAAAGTACCTGTATGGCTTTGCAGTCTCACATTGTTTTTGGTATTCCAGCAGGTAATTCTGCACTTGATACTTTACTTCCACAGTGATCTGGTCCTACTTAATTCCTTCTTCCATACAGTGTTTGCAACCCTGCTTTCTGACTTTGTTTGATGCAACAGGTCTATAATGAATGTGTGTGTGTCCGCTTTTTTAATGCATTATTTGACCTGTTTTCTCTCCTTGTATACATGAGTAAATGCTCCTGTAACACTAAAGGATTTTTCTAGTCAGAAAGAGAACAAGAGACCACAGTACATATGTTAGGGAAGACCAAAATTTTATGCCCTGTCAAGCCTGTGCTCTCTTTTTCCAAATACAAAGTTATTTTGACTTCTGTCTTCCTATTTCCTGATTTAAATTTATTATTCATTAGTCTCCCTCACTGTGGCACTAAGCTACTGTATACGTTGAGACCAGTCTCTGTTGCTAATCTAGTATGCCCTTGAAAGAGGTGAAGGATTTTAGTTACTATATTCACAAATACTGCAGTTAGATAAGTCAGTCAGGCCTGAGGTCTGTTTATTTCAGCTTCTGTACAGAAATGCACCGACACATAATCCCTGACTCTACATATTCCTGACTTTGATTTAGAGGTACACAGAAAGTCAAGTCTCCTGAAGTGAGAAACTGTATTAGAAGAAGAATTCTCATTAGAAAAATGGGAAGGAGTAGGTGACAGCAAAAGGCTCAACCTTTCAGCAGGATCTCTAGGTGCAGGCTGGCACTTCAATGGGAGCAGACTGAAGTTTTGAAGCCCTCTAGACCCATGCTCCCTTCCCAACCATATGATTAAATATTTTTTCCAGTCATTCTTCTGTTTTTATTTTCATGCTATATTTTGCATTTCCTAAGACACCTGGAAAGCCTTGCTCAGACCAGACCAGTATGTTTTACTCAGGCTTGGTTTTGAGTCTTCCATCTCCAGATCTTGATAAACCTTTCTTCTTCCAGTAGGATAATATTAACTGGTGAGTTATCTGAGAGAGATTCATATGTTTTTCCTCATTCATTCTTCTTCTGGCTTTGTCTTGCTAGACTGAAATGTCATTAGGGCAGGAGCATAGTTTTAAAGCTTATTTAAATCTTTCAAAGTAGTTATTATTACTATTATTCTTAGAGCCTCAAGTATTGTTGACGGTGCGTAGTCAAGCAAAAGAATTTATGATCTGATGAGTACTGATCCTTTGAGTGCTAGTGCTTTATCATTATGGGCTCAAAACAACCATAATAGGAAGTAAGGAAATGGAAATTGCATTTTTCCCATCTGGAATCTACCCAGTAAGGTCATGGAAAGAAGGAACTTCTAGGAAATGTGGGTAACATTTTCTGAAGTTGCATTTTTTTTTCCTCTGCCCTAAACAGCATGAATCACACTCCTCTCAGGTTATTATAATTGTCTTAAAATAGCTGTAATAGATGATGGTGATGTTATCTATTTTTAACAGCCTTGTTTCTAGGGAGAACAGCATTAACACCATCAGTAACAATGTCCATTTCCATAATTACAAACAAAATGCCCAAGAACCTGCAAGCTCATTTCATGAGCAGTGCCTCCAGATGGATAGGGTTGAAGTGAGTAATAACAAATATGAGAACCTAAATAATCAAATCAAGTGTAGAGGCAATAACCAGGTGCTTGAAAATTGCTCCAGAGTTATGAGTAAATATTCTTAAATCTGTCACTAATTATACCATCACAGATGGTTTGCAGATAACTTTCGGGTGTAACTGCTCTGCCTCAGGAGCAGGGTAGTGTGAAGAATCCTATCTTTCATTAGGTTTTGAGATACTGACTTCTTTTGTTTCTCTATCCATGTAAATGTCAAGTGCTGAGAACCTTTCTCTTTCCATAGGAGAGGATTTTAGAGGTATTTTTCAACCTTAGAAATTCTGTGATTGTATAGTTCTAAGACAGAGTCTATGTTTTCTTGTCTTTTTTTAGAATATGTCCATCCACTATCATACCCTTTTAAAGGTTCAGACGAATGATGATAATGCTTATGATGTGGCACTGTTAATTAATCTATCACAAAACTCTTCTATCTCACTATTTTGAGAAAGACATGATAGATTACATGCCAGTTGCATACTCTCAAAAAGTATGCAGAAAATTTTAAACTTTGCCACAGGTCACATATTGGGTCATTGAGATAAATGCTGGCTAGAAGGAAACCTCAGTTGGCAATTCTCCATCATATCACACAAAGGTGAAATAGTCAACAAGTTCATCTTCACTTAGTGTAGTGTGGGTTTAAAGAAATTCAGGCTTGTGTAAAATTTTTCTGAGTGTGTAAGTTAAAGTCAAGGTATTAGGTAAAGTGCAGGAATCTAAAGAGAACTCCTAATTTCCATCTTCATGTTCAAACCCTCATTTTGTACTTTGCAGAATCATAGTGCCATACTCCAAGAGGTGACTTTTTCTGTCCTCCTTCTCTGGGACAGAATCATTACTCCTTTTTGTCTCATGTTTACTTTCTAAGTATTATTTTCCTCTGTAGACCTATTAACAATAGTTTCTCACAGGTCAAGTTTTTAGGTCTTTAATGACTTGGTGATCACTTTTGAATTTGTCTCCAAGCAATCCAAGGCTTGCTTCAAACAGTATGCTCATTTCAGTACTTATTTGAATGACAACTTCATTTTAAAAGTTCCAGATGATACTCCTGTCTAAATATCTAAGTGGGGTGTCAGTCTATTTTCTGCAATAACATGTTTGTTAACTCCAGTAAGCTTGAAGTTATTATCTGCTATAATTCTACTCCTCTGAACTGCTGTGTAACCAGTCATTATCATATAGCATTCGTACATCTGTTTATTCCTATGCTTCCCAGGTTTAAATTTCCTTTATACCTTTTTCCTTGTTATCTCATTTATTGCAAGCCTGTATTTTTTTCTTTCAGACAAGCAAAAGCCATGTATTCCTGTAAGGCTGAGCATAGTCATGAGCTGTCTTTCCCACAGGGGGCAATATTTTCCAATGGTAAGATTTGTTTTACATTGACTTATATATTAAAAAAGAACCTATAAAAAACTGACCCGTATCACAAAATGGGGGCGTAAATTCCCTTTTTGGCTCTCAGGTTTTGCCCTGATTTTTCAATTGCTCTTGAATAAATACCATCTAAATAAATATATGTATTGTGTATGGGATTTTTAACAGTGTTAAAAGTCATGTATATGTTTTTTTGCAGTGTATCCATCAGTGGAACCAGGCTGGTTAAAGGCAACTTATGAAGGCAAAACAGGACTAGTTCCTGAGAACTATGTTGTCTTCCTCTAGTAATCTTTAGTGGACAGCAATATCTTCATGGTATCCATGGTAACAAATAATAAGCACTATGATTTTTATCTGACACAGATATGGGATCAGTCCCTTAGCTGAGTGGTAGATTTCCTTCAGATGCTGCAGCTGCAGGTTACAGAGCTCCCTGCCAACGGAACAGAATGTGATGAAACAGTTAACAGTTTCTGTGCTGAGGACGGTACTCTGTTTAAATAACTGCCATTGTTTGCAAAAGGTTGTTCTGTTCTTCTTTTATGGGTAAGGAACACTACAGCAATAAAACTAAAAAAAAAAAAAAAAAAGCTATTTAGCTGCAGACTTTCAGGTCCAAGGATGTTGCTCACAGAAATGTGAAATTTAGAGGCAATGCACTCTATGACATTTCTTGTAATCTATGGTTTTTAATATGGAAAATCGTGGACTTTTTCATAATGTAAGTACTGCTTCTATTGTGATCTGAATTCTCCCTTAGAAAACTTGATTCTAAAATTGATCCTAAACATTTCAAATAAGAAATGACTTTACCATGAATCAGAAGTTGGAACTTCTGTTAGTCATTGAGTTACAATATGGTATAGAATTTATACAGTTGATAATATCAGTTTATACACTGCCTGCGCAGTGAGTGCTCATTCAGAATGTGATCTGTTTAATGAATGTTTCATTCAAATACTTAGTAGATTTCTTTCCTACTTTCTGTATCAGCATAGATAATATTAACAACTTTTATTTCAATGATAACTGTCATCTGGAAGATATTCTCTCTGTGTCCCAGACATCTGTGGAAAACAAGGAGATGCTGAATCTGGACTGATTGGTAGTCATGTGAAGTGAGCAGTGAAAAACAGCAGTATGTTTTGAAACCTGAAATAAATTGTAACTCATTCTTTTTCCATTGCAAATAAGACAAGTGACCTGTGAACTAGCCAATTTTATAAGCTATGAATGCTAAAAGCTGCATGTAGCAATTAAATTACTTAGTGTTATTTCTCCTGACTTCTGCTAAAATATTTGAAAAAGATTCTCTCTTTCCACAGAATAAAAAATCCTTACTTTTCAAAGGTGTTGTAAAGACCTATTGATTGCTCCTGGTAGGACTGAAAAAAAAAAATAAAACCAAGTCAAAGAAAACCCCATAAACCATAAGAAGCTTTCTCAGTCTGAGCTGTTTTCTTGTACACCTTGAGGGAAAACATGCACTGCTTGCTTGGCTACTTACCATTCCTGATTGAAAACCAAGGCATTTAACCTCCATCTTAGTATTTCTTCAACATCAGTGCTTCCAGAAGAAGCCACTGTTTCATAGAAATATCTAGGCTTTTCATAGATCTGTCAAGGCTCAGTTCTTTCTTCAGTAGCAGAAATCAACATACAAATCATCTGTTGATTTCTAAGTTGTACACTACTTCAAGAAAGTTTAAGAAAGAACTGCTGTTAGGGCTAAAAATTTCAGTAATTTTTTTACCTGCTGTTTTTTCTTTCCATGGCCTTTTTCTTGTTTAAATTGAAAAGTAAGATTCATTGCCAACTCAAAGAAGCACATCAGAACTTTCTTTACTTATATGTAGTGCATGAATTCTTCAGAGCAGTTGCTGGATTTCAGGCTGGTGGCAGCATCCCACGGGATCTTTCTCCTCACTAATTCAAGTATTGGGTGATGATCAGAGAAAGAGAGAGACTTGAAAGACATCCTTCCAAAAATGTTTTTTTCACAGGGGGATTCTGAGCAAGACTGGCTGCAAGCAGCTGAGGACAGACCCCCTGCATTAGTGACTGAGTGACCTGAGTTCTTTCTTCATCCTAAACAGTTTCATTAATCCCAAAGCATGTTTCACTTCATCTTAAATCCAGACTGTGCCCAGTGCATTGTGATGAAGGGTTGTTCCAGATGGCACTGGCACTGAAGGCAGACACATGTGCTCATCTGATTTTGCCCAGAGCAGATGTGAAAGAAGTGAAGGTCTTTCCTCAGACAGTTGACTCTTTCTTCATTTTAAGGCAAGCCAAGTTTTCTTTGTCTAAGCTATGCCTGAGACTGCCATTGCCCTGAGAAGACCAACATGGTTTTGGTTGTGTTTTTGCTGTATTTCACAATCAAAAAACTGTAGTCTGTCAAAAGGTTTGCCTCTGGTGACCTTCCCAGGAAAAGTGCTGCTGCAGGCAAAAAGGAGCAGAAAGGGAAGCAGAATTCTGAGTAGAGGCTGGGAGCCCAGCACATCTCACACAGGCAGAAAAATCCAGTGATCAGGGGAAAAAAAATCCCAGCTTCTGGCTGTTGCATGGGATCAGTAGCAAACCTGTATTGAACATCCTTTGATGACTCCTCATATCTCTTAAGGGCAATTTAATTGTTGTTAAATTCTTGAGGAATTGTGAAATAGAAAATGTAGAAAATGTTTGCTCTTACTTGCCTAGCCTGATTTAAAAATAAGTGGGGAAAAAGACCCCTAAGCTTAGGTAATTTCACATCCCCTGTATGTGTCTCACAATTCTCCAGTACTGTGTTTTGAAAGCAGCTGATCTGAGTGCATGCTAGAAAAGTTGAAGATGCCAAGTTCATTAAAAATTTTGTAAAACTGCCAGGTTTAGTTACAGATTAAGCAAATAGGGCCTGTGAGTGCTGAGGGAAAGGTTGTAGAAAGACCTGGAGGAATCCCTGTGGAGAGGTGTTTCATCTGTTCCCACACATTCATCTCACATTAGACCAAAATTAGGATCAGAGAAGACAACTTCATAAGAAACTGGATTCCATTCATGTGCTGCTTACAAAACAAATTTGTATTTTTCTTCTGTAATGCTTTGCAGCTTTGTCAGGCCCTTCTTCTGAACTAGCCATAAATAATTTTTAAGTAATTTAGCTTTAAAATGGCATTTCCATCTGAAAAAGGTTATACCCATTCTTATTTACAGGTAGCCACTCACTCTCCAGGAGTAGGGGTTTTCATTTTTGGAACTCTGTGGTTTTTCTTGTACTCTGCTCTGCAGCATGTAGCAGCACTTTCTGTGTGATCCCACCGCTGGGTTGTGGGTGCCCCAGCCCTTCCCTGCCTTTCAAGGGGGAGTTTATCCCTACAAGAAGCTGAGCAGTGAACCAGAAAGTTGAGTAAGTAGGGGTGCAAAGACTGAAGTGGGGTTGGGGGCAGCACCAAAGCTTCTCTAATGAGGATACTCTCAGTCCTGACCAAAAATCCTTTCTGACAATAGCAAAGAATTAGAAATCCATATAACATTTAAATGGAGATACAATATTTTGATAGTGCCTTACCAGAAAATTAGGCAATCTGAATTAATTTCACTTATAGTAGTGATTTACTATTCTTTATGGAACTCAGACTCACTCTACAAGCAAAGGTTAAACTTTTTAAAAATAATTATTATTATTGTTATTATCCTTCCTAAAAGGATACAGCAGGTTTGTTCCAAATATCACTGTAGCACTCAAGGTAGAAGATACATTGTTGTTGTTTGTCTTGTGGAAATAATGTCTGTACCCACAATATATAATTAGCCGTGTTTTTTATTTGTTAAACCTTTTGATACATGTTGCAGCACAACATGAATCAAATTAATAGTGTGAAGGACTGATATATTGTATGATAAATATGTAAAGTATATTAATATTCTATATTCACACTTTCTATTAATGATGATAAAGATTACATTTTTTGTGTGTAATTCCTATGAGTTCAGTATTAAAATGTTCTTGCCATATTTTGGCATTTAGAGTTATATGTACCAAAACTGTTAAATTAAACCATAGTTATCACTTATGTCCCTAACTAATCTATAATGTTCATTGTACAATTATTTCTGGGAAAAAAAGATGCACAGATTTGCTGACCAGCACTATTCTATGATAGTAATAGTAACTTATTTTCCTTTTATATATTTTCTGGTGCTAATCTCTATATTCTTTGCCTGTAATTGGATTGAATTGTAATGTGCCTTTGGGAAAGACATGTTAGTAGAGAAAAAGTTGTAAAATTCTGCAGTTCAGAATGGTAATTGCAACAAGAAGAAGCATTGTATGGCCGTAATTAGATTTTTTATTTTAACTTTTCTCCCCTGGTTTATTTTCTACTTAATAAGATTGCATCAGAATAAATAATGAAACTAAAAAGCACATTGTTCTTGATATTTCTTTTCCTAAGGCAGAAAGTTGAGCAATTTTGGATTGAGCAGCAAGAAGAGAAATCCCAGTTGGGGAGCACATCCTCTAGACTGGGATGGATCTTCTCCACTGATGGAAACTGTCAAAGCTCTGGTGAAGTCAAAGACAGACCTTTG
Organism: Dicaeum eximium; assembly: GCA_013396995.1. NCBI lineage: Eukaryota > Metazoa > Chordata > Aves > Passeriformes > Dicaeidae > Dicaeum > Dicaeum eximium. The sequence goes on from VWZP01003639.1 coordinate 690,204, forward strand.
GCAATCTATAGTGAGGTTTGCTGGCCAGAAGCCCCTAGAAAGGAGATGGAGTGTTCTAATGGGATAATCGATGATCCAGCTTGTTGTTGTCCTTTCTTTCAGCAGAGAGGCTTGGATGAATTGTTCAGTGGCCAGAGATCAAAGCCATGGGCAACCTTAGTCTCTCTCTGGCTGGTCACAGAGATCTGAAGATGGTGCTGCTGCTGCTGCAGCCCATCGAGCTCCAGCTCCTGCTGAAGTCCACTGTCAGTCAGGCTGTGTCTGTACCCACTGGGAGGTCTCTTCTTATTTTTGTTAAAAATTTTGCACGGGCTTTGGGAGTTTGCTTTGTTTTGTTTTAGTAAGGTGCTTGGTATCCAAACAGCCACTAATTCAGTCACTGAGGATCACATCTGTTCTGTAACTGTCCTGTGTGTGGCAGTGTTTAATAAGCCATCAGATTATTGTTGTTTTAAGTGTAGAGCACAGTGCTCCTGCCCTTGGAGCTTTTTGCAAGTGTTTTGTTGGGAATTGTCATCAAAGCTCTGGCACTAAGGATAGCACTATTATCTCTGCAAGAGTTTCTGTTGGAGCAAAGGGCAGAACAGCTGAACAGGGTACATGGATAGTTTCAATTTTCAATCATATTTATGGCAATTTTGGAGATACTAGAGTTTATAGGGCTTACTTTAGATACTATATGGTATTTTAATAGGAAAATATATACAATCAATAACTATATCTATTTAATAAAGTCCTACTAAATTATCTTATTGAACTCTCTGTTTATTTTGTAGTGTGGTTTCAATAATTATCTGCACTCTGTATATATCTACATGTAAATAACTAGCATGACATGCATAAGCTGACTTTGCAGACATAATTCTATGTTGTACTTTACACTGTATTTCAAAAATTTGAAAAAATGTTTTTCAAAATAAAAATCCTTTATACACAAATTGGATTTTTTATTGGTTTTAAATTTTGGCTCTGGTTCAGCCTTTTTTTTTTCCAAGTAATAACACTTTAGTTCTACTTCTATCCATACCTGCATTTTACAGTAACATTTCTCCCCTGAGGATGCTTTACGTAGATGGGCATGTGAACACGAGATAATAGTCTGTCATACACCATCCTGATCACGTGGAAGTCTCCAAAGATGTGGCATTTGAGGAAAAGAAAATGACAGCTTTGGATGTTAGGCAGCAAGAAGCAGAACCCTGGCATGGCAGAATCTCGCTGATGAGGTCTTTGCCTCTGGAATTCAGCAGGTGGATGGGCTCATGGGAGGGCCTTCCATGGCTCCATTCCAACAGCACTGCCAGTGGGGGAAGCTAAGGGAGTGCAGTGGCCTCTGCAAGTTCCCTTGCATGCCCTCCCCAGCATCTCTCCAAGACTTCTGTTCAGTTTTTACAGCCCTTTGCCTGGAGTTACAGCTGTGCCCCAGGCAAAGGGAGCTGTGAGCTGGCCTGCCTTGCCTTTTCCCTGAAGGAACTCACCAGAAATTCAGGAGACTTTATTATCCCAGAAACAATCAGGCTTTGTTATGATACAGACTAGAAAACCTGTATTTCTTGAACAAGATCAAACCAGCCAGCTGATAAACTCTTTCCCTGCTCACTGTGCTTGGGCTTGGACAGTGCAGAAAACTGCAGGAGGCCAGAGAAGATGGATACTGCTCCTGCATCCATGGCTGCCAGCTCCTGCCCCTGGCACGCTGGGGCTGCTGTGGCTCCTGCTGCCAGCCTCCTCCTGTGCGGGCACCGTGCCCACAGCTCTGCCCAGGGGCACAGCAGAGACAGACGGAAACAAAACATCAACACCGGGCTGTAAGTAAAAATGAGATTGTTGAGAAGCCGAGCAGCACGGACCAGATGGAGAAAGGCTTTCCCTCCCGATGCTTTCTAACAGCTGCTCCGAGGTGAAGCCTGTATTTCACAGCTCTCCCTGCCTGAGGATTTGAGAGATGTGGACTCTGCTTTTAGGAATCAAAACATCACCTGCAGCCTGCAGTCACCAGACCGTCTTGCACCTTGCTGAGGTCCTGGTGTCCCAGGCAGGATGGGGCCAGGGAGAAGGCAAGGTTCTCCTTGGGACCAAGGGATGCAGTTGAGCTGGCAAAACCCCTTCTGGCTGTATTAGTTCTGCTGGAAAAGCCTGAGAAGTAGCAGAGCTGCAGCATGGGGTTAGAGCTGAGCTGAAGCTCAGTGCCCTGGCTTTAAGGGTAGAGAACAGCCCCTGAGGTGTAGTGTGGAACAACAGCAATGGGAGCTGTCACCATCGCTCCCTGCAACACTCCCGGGTGCCAGGGGGCTTTTGGGGAAAAGAAGTGTAGGTGCAGATGCCCTGAGTCACCAGCCCTACCCTGCTGCTCTTTGTGCCGGCCGAGCTGGGCTGTGCCTGTGCCTGTATCAGCATTGCCTCAGCTCCCTCTGGGACCGGCACTTGGGACTGGATCCCCCTCCACTCCTGCGGGGGGCCGTGAAAGCAGCAGTGGTAGGAGCTGCCACAAATGCCCTGCTCTGCACTCTGAGTAGGCACAAGAGGAAATGGAGAGTATCTGCATTTTGATAGTTCATCAAAAATGACAGTTCTTTACTGATTTTATGTTAAAAATCAGGAAAAAAGGGTGGTGATTTCTGTTAGTTTTCTGCTCTTTTCCACAGGGATAAAGGCTTTTCAGCTTTAGATCCCCTGATCTGCAGGAGTGAATCCACAATACTTTGAAGTCTAGAATAAGCTCTAAAATAGTTCTCATACTCATTTTCACAGTGTCCCATTTTACTTGGCATCAAGGAATAACTAAGATTTTTTTTTCTTGGAAACGTATGTTCTGTCTGACATGCTATATTTTGACATTTCAATGAGCATTTACATGTAAAAAGACTTAAACTGCTTTTGTATCAACAGAATTGTGTTGAACTACCACATTAACACCGAGTTTAAAACTCTCAAGGGATGAAACATCCGCGCTTCTTACCAGAAAGGGTGAAGACACATTTCATTACTTGGTTGCATTAAAGCACCTTACAGGTGTTGTAGGCACACAGCTTGTAGTAACTGGGAGTGGGGCTGTGGTGGAGCCTCCTCCCTGATGGGTACAGCTGTGTGGGACAGGTGACTGGTACTGAAGGCAATGAGCCAAGCACTGACCAGCCACAAGCAGGCACACAGGTGAAATACATATGGGATTAAATATATAAGGGGCTGCAGTGAAGGGCAGAGGAGAAGCTTTCAGCCCTCTGAAGGAGCAGGTGCTTGCAGCCTTCCTGGTGCTGCCTGTGGCTCCACTGCTCCTCTGCCATAAGTGCTGGTCATCCACCACATTACAGGAAATTATTCTCATGTGTTTGCAAAAATTAGTACTTTGGGCTTCATTATTGACAAGGCTTCAATGTCAACCATGGAGAAAGTGATGTGTGGGATTACTTTGGTATAGAATGTGTGCTGAGGTGATGTGTGTGAGCTGACCACAGCCTCCTGCCTAAAGAGGAGAAACTTCAGTGATCCAAGGAAATGGCATAGGTGTAAACTGAGCAGGTGCAAAGTCAGTTCAGGTCCTGGTTCAGAACATTTTCTCATTAGTTTGGCATGTGATGCATTCCTTCGAAACCAACCTTTCTAACACAAACACTGCTTATTAGACATGGTAAATAAGGTATCTGCACATTCAGCTTTTGAAGTTTTATTTCATGTTTGTAAAACTTTTCCCGTGTCACTTGGATTAGTCGCTGATACGGAAACAAAATACTGAAAGATATTCTTGGCTTCTTTCGCAATGGTTGGCTTCTTTTCTATTGTATTTATGGCAACAAGCTCAAAAGCTGCACTAACCTAGAGCAAGTGCCTTTGCCAAAGATCATGGTGTGCTTTTTTAATGTAAACATGCAGGGATTCATGGGAACACTGAGTGACCTCCACAGCCGGTACAGAAAGGAGTTTTAATTCACTTGAAAGTACTTTGGTAATTGGAATACATCTTTCTGCCAGTATAATTGAGGAACTGATTAGTTAGACCCAGCACGGGTGTATTTCATTTAAAATTACTGTTAATGGCTCTTGGGTGCCCTTAGAAGGGATTAGAGTCCCATCTGAATGAAAAACATCAGCAATTTAGTTTTGTTGATGGTCATTGCTTTTGTATTCCTGCAAAAAAACCACCGCATGCAAAAGCAAACATGCAGCACATCTGGATTTGGGGTATTTTCCAAACAAGGTTTGCAGTGCTGTGCTTCAGAGCTGGCAGCAGGAGCGATGGGCTCCAGCCAAGCTCCTTTGGGGTCTCCATGTTCCAGACATGACCCTGCACTCGTGGCAGCCCTGGGGAAACATCAGTGTGGTGCACAAGCAGGTGAGACAGCTGCACACTGGGAAGCCCCGTGAGAAGCCTTTCAGAGGACAATTCCCAAACCCAGGCAGAAGGGGGATAAGAAACCTGAGCTTGATCCATAGAGTATTCTTCCAAATAAATTAACTGGCATACAGGATACAACTGGTTCCTAGAATAGAGCACGTGCCTTTTGCAAGGGCCTCACAAGAAGGTAACAAGGGTTAGGGTTTCAGTGCACCTGAGCTGGGAGGCTGAGCACAAAGTGCTGGAGACAGAGACTGTGAAAGCAGTGACAACTCTGAGTCCTGAATTACCACAAAACAAGCAGGGTGCCGCTCAGCAGGGAAAATCCACAAGAAGAAAAGACAAAAAAACACACTGCAGGGCCCTGATGCACCCTCCAGGGACATCTAAAGGAAGCAGGTAGATAGCAGAGACCTCGGAGACATTTAGGTGCAAAGAAGTTGTGCTGGGCAGCTGTGATGCAAATATATTCTTACATAAAACCTCATCTTAAATTGTCATTTTGTTATTTCTTGCTGTTGGCTGAGGGATGCTTTTGTTTGGTCCTGTGAAGTGCTGTTTATTTTCTGTAATTAGGACAAACTACCTGCCTTGGATGGGAAACATGGCCATTCTGCACAATGTCCTGCTCCCCAGACCCCTCATTTCCCTGAGAAACCTACAGTGAATGCCAAAGGAGTGTATCACCAGCTTCCAGCTGTGATTTGTAAGATTTCCAGGTGGGCCCTTCTCCCTGCCCTCCCCATCCCCCTGAAGTTCAGACAATACAAAACAAACCAGCACAATTATTTTTACCCTCACAGCAACAGAGAACCAAGTCTGCCCCTGCCAAACCCTTGCCTTAATACTTTTTCCTTATCTTTGTTCAAATGATGCCTTGAAAAATTTCCTAAATGAACTGGGAAACCAAATGTAAGCATGATCATAATAATGATATCTGTAAGCACATCAGCAGGAGAAACTTAGGTGAATATTGTGGCTTTTTAGCTGATTAGCTTTGCTGGATAGTTTATATCCAGAGGGAAAATCAAGACAGGGTGTTTATCATGGTGTTATTTGTGTGAATCTCTCACAAATAGCTCCTCTCCTGAAGGCAGAAGGAACAAGCACAGCTCTTTCCCTGGCACATGTTTAGGTCAGCCTTCCCTGCAGGAACATCTGAGTGAAGCAGTGCTAACACCAAACCCAGTGCAGCTCACAGGGGGTGATTTAGGATACTGGACCTCCTCAGGGCATCACGTCAGCCTTGGCTCAGTTTGGTGCCTTCTCCAGTGCTGCAGCACCTTCATTACTGACACACAGAAAAGCAGATGATGGCTTCATCTGATTCCCGCACGGCAGGATCTCTGACACCGCTTATTTCTTTCATTTAGATAATCACAAAATACCAGGGCTTCCTGTGAGCAGCCAGGGGTTACTGCTTAACTCATTAGTATGTTCAAGAGGAAACTCACCTGTGATGTGCAAAGATGAGTCAGACTCGAGAGCATCTGCCTCATGGTGGAGTCTGGGATGTCACAATAAAAAAACCCATCTCATTTAGGGGGGAGTGTTATCTGCTAAAGGTTAAAGCAAAACCTTCTACCTCAAAGGGTTTAGACATCCTATGTCTAATAATGAGTATTCCTGTTTTATTCTTTATGCCCTTCTATTACTATGTCTGCTAAAAAGAATAAAACCCCAAACTATCCTGGAGCAAAAAAGGTGTGCAT